>OX442323.1:3354263-3767428 GCA_949358305.1 Strigamia acuminata | reverse complement strand
CAACAGTGCCAGATATGCAAATTGCGCACACGGGAATCGATTTTTCAGCTCATTTTACGTCTAACCAGCACGTTTCTGGAACTTTTTCAATTTTTGGCCATTTCTCCATACATTAGCCTTTGCTTTTTTGACAAATTTTAAAAAGTGCCAAAAACATGCTTAAGACATGTAAAATGAGCTAAAAAGTCGATTCCCGTTGGCGGAATTTGCATATCTGGCACCGTTGCAGAGATACACCACTTTTTCTGTTCAAAAAGTCAGTTTTTTGCTTATATCTCTGCAACAGTGCCAGATATGCAAATTGCGCACACGGGAATCGATTTTTCAGCTCATTTTACGTCTAACCAGCACGTTTCTGGAACTTTTTCAATTTTTGGCCATTTCTCCATACATTAGCCTTTGCTTTTTTGACAAATTTTAAAAAGTGCCAAAAACATGCTTAAGACATGTAAAATGAGCTAAAAAGTCGATTCCCGTTGGCGGAATTTGCATATCTGGCACCGTTGCAGAGATACACCACTTTTTCTGTTCAAAAAGTTAGTTTTTTGCTTATATCTCTGCAACAGTGCCAGATAGGCAAATTGCGCACACGGGAATCGATTTTTCAGCTCATTTTACGTCTAACCAGCACGTTTCTGGAACTTTTTCAATTTTTGGCCATTTCTCCATACATTAGCCTTTGCTTTTTTGACAAATTTTAAAAAGTGCCAAAAACATGCTTAAGACGTATAAAATGCGCTAAAAAGTCGATTCCCGTTGGCGGAATTTGCATATCTGGCACCGTTGCAGAGATACACCACTTTTTCTGTTCAAAAAGTTAGTTTTTTGCTTATATCTCTGCAACAGTGCCAGATAGGCAAATTGCGCACACGGGAATCGATTTTTCAGCTCATTTTACGTCTAACCAGCACGTTTCTGGAACTTTTTCAATTTTTGGCCATTTCTCCATACATTAGCCTTTGCTTTTTTGACAAATTTTAAAAAGTGCCAAAAACATGCTTAAGACGTATAAAATGCGCTAAAAAGTCGATTCCCGTTGGCGGAATTTGCATATCTGGCACCGTTGCAGAGATACACCACTTTTTCTGTTCAAAAAGTCAGTTTTTTGCTTATATCTCTGCAACAGTGCCAGATATGCAAATTGCGCACACGGGAATCGATTTTTCAGCTCATTTTACGTCTAACCAGCACGTTTCTGGAACTTTTTCAATTTTTGGCCATTTCTTCATACATAGCCTTTGCTTTTTTGACAAATTTTAAAAAGTGCCAAAAACATGCTTAAGACGTATAAAATGCGCTAAAAAGTCGATTCCCGTTGGCGGAATTTGCATATCTGGCACCGTTGCAGAGATACACCACTTTTTCTGTTCAAAAAGTCTGTTTTTTGCTTATATCTCTGCAACAGTGCCAGATATGCAAATTGCGCACACGGGAATCGATTTTTCAGCTCATTTTACGTCTAACCAGCACGTTTCTGGAACTTTTTCAATTTTTGGCCATTTCTCCATACATTAGCCTTTGCTTTTTTGACAAATTTTAAAAAGTGCCAAAAACATGCTTAAGACGTATAAAATGCGCTAAAAAGTCGATTCCCGTTGGCGGAATTTGCATATCTGGCACCGTTGCAGAGATACACCACTTTTTCTGTTCAAAAAGTCAGTTTTTTGCTTATATCTCTGCAACAGTGCCAGATATGCAAATTGCGCACACGGGAATCGATTTTTCAGCTCATTTTACGTCTAACCAGCACGTTTCTGGAACTTTTTCAATTTTTGGCCATTTCTCCATACATTAGCCTTTGCTTTTTTGACAAATTTTAAAAAGTGCCAAAAACATGCTTAAGACGTATAAAATGCGCTAAAAAGTCGATTCCCGTTGGCGGAATTTGCATATCTGGCACCGTTGCAGAGATACACCACTTTTTCTGTTCAAAAAGTCTGTTTTTTGCTTATATCTCTGCAACAGTGCCAGATATGCAAATTGCGCACACGGGAATCGATTTTTCAGCTCATTTTACGTCTAACCAGCACGTTTCTGGAACTTTTTCAATTTTTGGCCATTTCTCCATACATTAGCCTTTGCTTTTTTGACAAATTTTAAAAAGTGCCAAAAACATGCTTAAGACATGTAAAATGAGCTAAAAAGTCGATTCCCGTTGGCGGAATTTGCATATCTGGCACCGTTGCAGAGATACACCACTTTTTCTGTTCAAAAAGTCAGTTTTTTGCTTATATCTCTGCAACAGTGCCAGATATGCAAATTGCGCACACGGGAATCGATTTTTCAGCTCATTTTACGTCTAACCAGCACGTTTCTGGAACTTTTTCAATTTTTGGCCATTTCTCCATACATTAGCCTTTGCTTTTTTGACAAATTTTAAAAAGTGCCAAAAACATGCTTAAGACATGTAAAATGAGCTAAAAAGTCGATTCCCGTTGGCGGAATTTGCATATCTGGCACCGTTGCAGAGATACACCACTTTTTCTGTTCAAAAAGTTAGTTTTTTGCTTATATCTCTGCAACAGTGCCAGATAGGCAAATTGCGCACACGGGAATCGATTTTTCAGCTCATTTTACGTCTAACCAGCACGTTTCTGGAACTTTTTCAATTTTTGGCCATTTCTCCATACATTAGCCTTTGCTTTTTTGACAAATTTTAAAAAGTGCCAAAAACATGCTTAAGACGTATAAAATGCGCTAAAAAGTCGATTCCCGTTGGCGGAATTTGCATATCTGGCACCGTTGCAGAGATACACCACTTTTTCTGTTCAAAAAGTTAGTTTTTTGCTTATATCTCTGCAACAGTGCCAGATAGGCAAATTGCGCACACGGGAATCGATTTTTCAGCTCATTTTACGTCTAACCAGCACGTTTCTGGAACTTTTTCAATTTTTGGCCATTTCTCCATACATTAGCCTTTGCTTTTTTGACAAATTTTAAAAAGTGCCAAAAACATGCTTAAGACGTATAAAATGCGCTAAAAAGTCGATTCCCGTTGGCGGAATTTGCATATCTGGCACCGTTGCAGAGATACACCACTTTTTCTGTTCAAAAAGTCAGTTTTTTGCTTATATCTCTGCAACAGTGCCAGATATGCAAATTGCGCACACGGGAATCGATTTTTCAGCTCATTTTACGTCTAACCTGCACGTTTCTGGAACTTTTTCAATTTTTGGCCATTTCTTCATACATTAGCCTTTGCTTTTTTGACAAATTTTAAAAAGTGCCAAAAACATGCTTAAGACGTATAAAATGCGCTAAAAAGTCGATTCCCGTTGGCGGAATTTGCATATCTGGCACCGTTGCAGAGATACACCACTTTTTCTGTTCAAAAAGTCTGTTTTTTGCTTATATCTCTGCAACAGTGCCAGATATGCAAATTGCGCACACGGGAATCGATTTTTCAGCTCATTTTACGTCTAACCAGCACGTTTCTGGAACTTTTTCAATTTTTGGCCATTTCTCCATACATTAGCCTTTGCTTTTTTGACAAATTTTAAAAAGTGCCAAAAACATGCTTAAGACGTATAAAATGCGCTAAAAAGTCGATTCCCGTTGGCGGAATTTGCATATCTGGCACCGTTGCAGAGATACACCACTTTTTCTGTTCAAAAAGTCAGTTTTTTGCTTATATCTCTGCAACAGTGCCAGATATGCAAATTGCGCACACGGGAATCGATTTTTCAGCTCATTTTACGTCTAACCAGCACGTTTCTGGAACTTTTTCAATTTTTGGCCATTTCTCCATACATTAGCCTTTGCTTTTTTGACAAATTTTAAAAAGTGCCAAAAACATGCTTAAGACGTATAAAATGCGCTAAAAAGTCGATTCCCGTTGGCGGAATTTGCATATCTGGCACCGTTGCAGAGATACACCACTTTTTCTGTTCAAAAAGTCTGTTTTTTGCTTATATCTCTGCAACAGTGCCAGATATGCAAATTGCGCACACGGGAATCGATTTTTCAGCTCATTTTACGTCTAACCAGCACGTTTCTGGAACTTTTTCAATTTTTGGCCATTTCTCCATACATTAGCCTTTGCTTTTTTGACAAATTTTAAAAAGTGCCAAAAACATGCTTAAGACATGTAAAATGAGCTAAAAAGTCGATTCCCGTTGGCGGAATTTGCATATCTGGCACCGTTGCAGAGATACACCACTTTTTCTGTTCAAAAAGTTAGTTTTTTGCTTATATCTCTGCAACAGTGCCAGATAGGCAAATTGCGCACACGGGAATCGATTTTTCAGCTCATTTTACGTCTAACCAGCACGTTTCTGGAACTTTTTCAATTTTTGGCCATTTCTCCATACATTAGCCTTTGCTTTTTTGACAAATTTTAAAAAGTGCCAAAAACATGCTTAAGACATGTAAAATGAGCTAAAAAGTCGATTCCCGTTGGCGGAATTTGCATATCTGGCACCGTTGCAGAGATACACCACTTTTTCTGTTCAAAAAGTTAGTTTTTTGCTTATATCTCTGCAACAGTGCCAGATAGGCAAATTGCGCACACGGGAATCGATTTTTCAGCTCATTTTACGTCTAACCAGCACGTTTCTGGAACTTTTTCAATTTTTGGCCATTTCTCCATACATGTGAAAACTAATGTTTTAGTAAAATATTTTGTTGTTGAATTTTTATTAAAAGGTTTTGGGAATTTTTGTATTAATTAAAATAGGTGATGGTGAATTTGGATTTTTTAGTGTTTTCTATTTTTAATTATTTACTTGAAGATTTTGAAGGGAAAAAAGTGAGTCATTGTTATAAAAGGGAACTTTTTGTCGTGTTTTCCGAGAACTTGTTAATTTTCACCAGATGTGGTGACATGTATTGTTTTGGGTTTTTGACCCTTTTTCTGTCTTTTGTTCTTGATTCCAAGAACAAACCAATTATCTGTAGCATAAAAGTAGTTTTCTTTTCTTAAATAAATCAGTACAACATTTTCACTTTAACCAAGCAGAGCTGCTCTTGCTGAGCAGTTAGAATTTATTTTGTATTCACACACTGAAAAAGAACTTAGAAATTTCCGAAACCTGAACCAACTGAATTTACATCAAAAAGAGAACTTTCAACATTTATAATTTGGGATTTTCACATGGTGCCGAAACCCGGGAAATTAATTTAACCCGGACCTTAAAAATTTGTGTCAAGAACGTGAGTGTTGAAATTTGCTTTGAACGTAATAATGGCCGAACTTTCGGAAATCGACAAGCTAAAAAGGAATCGCACGACCGCGAGAACGGCGTGCACCCGGCTGACCAACGTAACAGCCGGCTTGCTGGCAGAGGTGCCGGTCGATTTAAAAAAGTTGGCGCGACACAAAGCCCAACTACAAGCCAAAAAGGACATTTTGGCGGGGCTGGACGAACGCATTGGAAACTTGATCGCCGACGACAATGAAGCCACGGCCGACCAGGAAACGGCGGACATCTACCAGGAACGCCTGATAGACCAAATGGAGGACCTGGTGCAGCACGCGGACGAGATACGACGAGCCGAGATGGGGCAGGCGAACGAGGCGACAGCGGCCGCCAACCAAAAAAAACTGGAAGATGCAATCGCCGCCCAGATGCTGCTCAATCAACAGGCCATCACGGCCCAGATCGCTGCCCAGGTTCAAGTCCATTTGCCGCCGCCAGCCGTACAGCCACTGGTCAACGAGGAGCAGGATGCAGGTTCGATCAAACTTCCTACAATTAATATGCAAAAATATGGAGGGGACCCGACAGAATGGTACGATTTTTGGAGTAACTTTGAAATTGGAATCGGGGGAAGCAAGAAACTCACTCCCAAAGCCAAACTCGTATATTTAAAAACATTTCTGGAGGGCCCAGCAGCCAGCGTGGTCGCGGGACTCAACCCGACTGATGAAAATTACGAGACGGCTAAACAATTGTTAACTAACCGCTTTGGCAAAAAAAATGTGAACGCGCATTTGCGTGCGATAGAAAAAGTGCAGGCGGTGAAGAAAATTGGCGATTTAGTAGCCCTTCGAAAACTTTATGACGAGTGCGAATTACACGTCAGAAGCCTTGAAAATTTGGAGGTGGATGTGGCCACATTTGGCGCCTTGTTATGCCCGAAACTAATGGCCGCCGTGCCGGACTTCATCGCGATGGGGTTCGCGCAGGGCGAAAACGACGACGAGACGGACATCAAGGCCTTCCTCGTGTTCTTGAACAAGCAAATTGGCTTGCGAGAACGAACGGCAGCCGCCAACAGCTACAGTAAAGAGCCAAACCACGAGGAGAAGAAAACAAGCCGACCCCCCTTCAACAAAAGCACAGAATGGGTAAAAAAGAAGACGACCTTGCCATCGGTCAATGCCCTCACCATCCGCGCAGATGTATGTGTTTTTTGCGAGGTCGACGAGCACACCAGCGAAGCTTGCCCGTTGCTGCCCCACAAGAAAAGAAGGAACTTGATGAGTGCAGGTCGTTGTTTTCTATGCCTTGACAAGGGGCATCGTGTGCCCAAATGTATTGCAAAAATAAAATGCGGGAAGTGCAATCGACGCCACCACACCCAACTGTGCGAGGACGACGACGTGGAAGAAATTAAAACCACAGCCGTGGTGGGAAATAATCAAAAAGATTTATATTTTCAGGTTCTAATGGTCGACGTCGAGTCGCACGAGAGGAGAAAAACAGTGCAATGTTTTTTTGACGGCGGGAGTCATAGGACATTCATAACCGAGAGACTGTCAAAGGAATTAAACGCGCGTGAAATTGGGGAGACGACGATGAACATCGTGCCCTTTGGTCAACGGGAGCCCACACCTGTGCAGCGCAAACAAGTACGCGTGACTCTGCGCGCACGAGACGACAATGACAACCAAATTGAGGTGCAAGCTATCGTGGTGCCTTGGATCACCAGCTCGGTGGTCAAACAGACGAACGGTAACGTGCAATCAATGCTGAAAAAGCACGGAATCGAGTTAAACATCGAACAAAATAAAATTCGACACGGTGATGTATCTATTTTGGTGGGTACGGACTATTTCTGGAAAATTATGAGCGGTCGAGTGGAGAGACTGGGGCCAGGGCTGGTTGGATTGGAGACCATGTTTGGATGGACCATTCACGGCTCAAATAACGAAATTGAACAAAAAGAAAAATGCATGGTCGTTCAGGTGAATTTATCAAAAATTGAAGAAAAAATAGACTTACATTTACAGAAGTTCTGGGAGCTGGACGCCATCGGCATACTGCATGAAACCAACACAGGAAAGCAGGACGAGGATCTGCAAGCGCTAGAAGTGCCCACTCTAGTGTAAATCACTACACCGTAGGCGAGTGGGCTGGCGTCACAAAATATATGTATTTCTACATTTGAACAGTCACTGTCGAAGCCCGTCCAACGTGGCACTTTAATTTGTTGTAAAGTTGGGATCTGACATTTCCATTCTTCCCATTTCTTGGCTTCTTCATTTGGCAGTGGAACGGCGTCCGCTATGAAGTACGATTGCCATGGCTGGTCTCAAAGGATGAACTCGACGATAATTACACGATCGCTCTTCGTCGCTTTTGGAATTTGGTGCGCAAATTCAAAAAGGATCCGGAATTATACGATAAATATCGGGAAGTAATTAATAGTCAAATCGCCGAGGGAATCGTGGAGGATGTGCCAAGCGAGACGGCCCAAAATCGTTGTTATTACCTCCCACACAGCCCCGTGATACGTGAGCAGCGGGAAACGACAAAGCTACGTGTCGTGTGCGACGCGTCATCACGAGGAGCGAGAAGCAAATCGTTAAACGACTGCTTATTCACCGGCCCCAACCTGCTACCCGAAATAATTGACATGCTAATACATTTTAGAGCTTACATTTATGCAGCTGTTGGCGACATCGTTAAGGCGTTTCACCAAATCGGGATCCACTTGGACGACAGAGACTGCTTGCGATTTTTTTGGCTGTGTGACGAGTGGGACGGCAAAGGACCATTGAAGTTACGAATTTTGAGGCAAACTCGTGTATTATTTGGGGCCACACCAAGCCCCTTCCTGTTGAATGCGACGATACGCGAACACCTCATGAAATTCGTCGAGCAGTATCCGGAAACAGTTTTGCAAGTATTGTTGCGATTTTACGTCGATGACTTTATTAACAGTAATCACGATGAGGCGGCGCTGACGAAAACATGTTACGAGGTCGCCGAAATTTTAAAGAAGGCCAACATGGAACTAACCAAGTGGATGACCAATTCGACACAGGTGCGAGAAAAGATGACCTCGTCGACGAGCAGTGAAAAACAATCAACAAAAGTTTTAGGATTGGTTTGGGACTTGACGTTAGACGTGTTGACACTCGAAATGGGCGAACTTTTAGAAAAAATGAAAGTGGAGCAAATCACAAAAAGAAATGTGATACAAGTGGTGGCCAGCATATTCGATCCGTTGGGGTTCGCCAGTCCATTTAGTGTTACGGGGAAGCTAATTTTTCAAAGTCTGTGGCGCCTGAAAATAGATTGGGATAAAAAACTGCCAAATGAAGAAGCCAAGAAATGGGAAGAATGGAAATGTCAGATCCCAACTTTACAACAAATTAAAGTGCCACGTTGGACGGGCTTCGACAGTGACTGTTCAAATGTAGAAATACATATATTTTGTGACGCCAGCCCACTCGCCTACGGTGTAGTGATTTACACTAGAGTGGGCAAAATTGATAAATTTGAAACTTGTTTCGTCCTCTCAAAGTCTAGGATCGCGCCAGTGAAGACCATCACTTTACCCCGACTTGAGTTGATGGGAGCGCTCTTGTCGTCCAGATTGGTCAGGAGGTTGACCGAGTTGCCAGCTTCACGGACCATATGCTGGACAGATTCGACAATAGTGTTGTCATGGCTTAAACGAGGGAGCAGCAAGACGATTCCATTCGTATCCAGACGTGTTGAGGAAATCCATAGCAACGCGCCACAAATGGAATGGCGACATATCCCCGGCAAGGAAAACCCTGCGGACCTGCTGACCCGAGGAATCGACGCCCAACAGCTGCTGGACGATCATGTAGGTAACTGGTAGCAGAGGAGCGCGCAGTGGTCGGCGAAATGCCGACGAGAAGCGTGAAATGATAAGCCAAAACAAAATGGCGTCGTGCTTCGTGCACGACGTCGTCGATACGTTCACCGTATCGTTTACCAAATGCGCGCGTCTTAAGGACGCTTATGTGCGCGTGAAAAACAGCACTGAATGTGCTTTAATGCAAAGACAATGTGTAAAAATAATAAAACAATTTAATAAGAAAATGATACATTACATTTGTGGTGAAACCATGGCTAAGCTGTGCAAAACCCATGCATGGCGCCATGTTGGAAAAAGAAGAAGAGTGAGAACACACTCTGGTGGCAATAATTGACATTAGATGTCAAAACAAAAGAACAAATCATACTGAAAAACATTATGCAGGTATGGAATTACATACGGGACAGCACACAATGTGTGCAAAAGCGAAATATAACGAATAAGACATCAAACATCGAAATAACTGATTTGAAATTGAATTATATAAAGTATGAACATTTGATATCGATAATAAATTTGGTCTTAGGACCAACAAATCCCCCCTTCGATCTTAAATGTTCAGGGGAAATATAAACGCATACTGGAATTACAGTGTAAACATTAAACAAAATGGAAATCATTAAGTCGAATCACCGAGCCGGGTACTATAATTGTAAAACTCTACGGAAGCCCGACTATTCCCTCTGATCTCGATGACTCTCATAATCGGGAAAAACTAACACAGGAATGTCACGATAAAGTCACAATCGGAAAATCCGAGAAATCAACGATTGTAAACGCTCCGATCCGAGCCACTTCGTGAAGATGTCAGCGACGTTCAGGTCGCCGGGCACTTTTCGGAGTTCAAAGCGTCCCGCCGTATACCACTCCCTGAGCCAATGATAACGTACACGAATATGTCGAGTTTTCGAAGTTTCGACATCGTTGGAAGTAAACTGTATGGCCGAGAGAGCGTCGGAATAAATGACGGGTCGCGATAATCGGTTGAGGATCGGAAACTGAAGATAAACGTGGTCCAACCAGTAAAGCTCCTTGACACACTCAACAAGGGCGATAAATTCTGCTTCCATTGTTGAGCATGCCACGGTCGACTGTTTACGACAGGACCAGCCGATTGGAATGTTGCCGATGAAAGTAATATAGCCGCCGAAACTTAATGATGTCTCCGGATCGCATGCCCACGACGCGTCGGTGTAAGCCCACAATTGTGAAGATGTACAGCCGGTTAATTCGATGCAAAAGTGCGCGGTGTTAGCGACGTACTGTAGAACTTGAAGTAATGCTCGAATGTGGGTCTTATTATAGCAGGTGTTGTATTGCGATAAATGGATAACGGAGTAAAGTATATCGGGGCGTGTCCTCGAAGCCAAGAATAACAGCGATCCGATCAGCGAGCGGTATGGAAAATCTTCCAAATTCTCGGTCGATCCTCTGACGAGTGTCGTCCCGGGTGTCACGGGAACTTTCACGAGCTTGTTGGTCGAGGTACCGAACTTTTTGATGATCTTCGCAATATAAGCACGTTGGGAAATGAATGTGCGTCCCATATCACGGATAAACTCGACACCTAACAATTTCGTAATCGGACCGAGATTGACGATTTGGAATTTCGAACTGATGAGTCGGATCAATTGGTCGAAAACACTGTCGGATGCGTAGAATAAAATAATATCGTCCACGTAGACTAACATGATAGCGGAATTTCCGAAGACGTAAACACAATTACACGCGGGCATTCTTCGGAATCCGAGGTCTCGAAGCGTTTCGTCCAATTTTTCGGACATTTTGGGGGACATTTAGCATCGTATTCGCCCTTCGATCGAATCCGATCAAGCGATTACGTATTCTCCGGTAGTGCTTGTCGTGGTACAAGTGAGGTTTCCCGCGGGCCCAGGTGCACCGATCGGACCCTCTCAGACTGGCTACCGGAGGTTTTTGAATTCCTTCAGAAGGAATTGCCCAATTTGACGGTTTCCGCCTCGAAAGTGCTTCGCATCGAGTGTTGTGCTTCGTTTTCGTGCAGTGCTACGGTGTCTCGTGTGTACTATTTCTCTGAGCCTGTGTTTTCGTCGCGGAGTGTCGAGTTTTCCACGCCACGATGCACAAATCCGGAGATTCATCGAGCAAAATTCCCGTACTCGGAGTTGGAAACTACGAGCAGTGGCAACGATCGATGCGGATGCTCTTAAAGTCCGAGGGCCTTTGGAGGCATGTTACCGAGGAGAAGGAAGCCGAACATTTAGCTACCTTGACGGAAAAGGAGAAAGACCGGTACATGACCAAGAAAGATAAAGCCCTCGGTCACATCTATATCCAAGTCAGCGAGCCCAAACGATCAGTGTTGGACACGTGCAACACGCCGAAAGAAGCGTGGGACGCGCTGGCTAAGATTTATGCGCCAAGCTCACGGGCCAGAAGAGCAGCCATGCGTTGGGAGTTTTTAAATCTCCAGATTGGACCCAACGAGGATATGCCGGATTTTATTGCCAGAGTCGATCACTATGTTAGGCAATTAAAGGACGTTAAAGAGGAAACTTCGCCCGACCACCACGCATATCAGTATCTTAAGGGATTGCCACCTGAGTATGCCCAGGCAACGTTCGCAATTTACCATTGGCCGGATGACAAATTTACACCGACTTTGGTTGCCGAACAGTTGATATCCGAACAATCTCGTTTAAGATCAGCGGGTCTGCTTCGAACAACTCCACCGACGGCTCATACTTCTGCAAAAGGACAGTTTCGCCCGCGTAATAAATCTGGTGCTCGTGATTTGTCAACTATTCGGTGTTTTAATTGCGAACAGATGGGCCACTACGCGAATAAGTGCCCCCACCCTCGACGTGAAAATCCGAATCAGCCGACGGTTTCCGTACAACGCTCATCGAGAAGTAAGAGTCGAAGACGGAATAAGAACGCCGTCGCCAAGGTCGAAGACACTCGTCCTCGAGGGAGCTCACGTCCAATTCGGAAAGGGACATTTTTCTGCAGTGCACCGCAAGTCGTTGAGCGCCCGGTTGCCCACTTTATGCAATCCAATGAGTGGATTGTTGACTGCGGCGCTACCGACCACGTGACCCATGTGCGAGCGTTATTCACCGATTTCACGAACATTCCGCCTTTCGATATCGAATTGGGGCAAGGCAAATCGCAAGTTACTGGACGAGGAACGGTTCAACTTCTCACGTCAGTTGATGATGCAGATTGCGTTTTGGATTTGACCAACGTTCTATATGCACCGAATTTCGAAGCCAATTTGATTTCGGTGTCGAAAATCGATAAAACGCGACATCATATCCACATTTTCAACGGAGAAGTTAATGTTTATGAATCGGACTATCGTTTACCAATCATTCGTGCAAAGGAACGTGGTGGCTTGTATTATTTGGACGGTTTGTGTTCGGCCCCTATCAGTTCGACAACGGTTTCGACGGCCACTCCACCGACAATTCAACCTGTCAAAACACTGGTCACGACAGAAGTGGACTTTGACAATGTTCCGAAACCGGTTAAAGGAAAACAAAAGCAACGGGAAATTACAGACTATCGTTTTGATCTGCCAGCGGTTGAGAGTGTGAAGGCAATTCCCACCCAACCAATTCCAAACCTGACCGATCCTACACATTTTCCCGTCCTTACTCCTGTTCCCCCACCGGTCATTGTCAATCCGACCACACAATCCTATTCCAATGCTCTGCAATGTCTACCGATTTCCCCTCCTCCTGGCAATTTACCTCCGTCACAGAAAAAGGTAATTGCTAATCCTGCTTCGGTTAAAGATGCCACCGGTCTATGGCACAGTCGTCTCGGTCACCTGCATACTAATGCGATGAAGCTTCTGGCAGCTAACGACCAGGTTTATGGTTTGCAACCAGCTGAAGTCCGACAAGAATTGTCGTGTAACGACTGCAGAATTGCTAAATCGACCAGAGCTTCGCATAAACCGGACCCGAATCCCTGTACATCGAAACCATTGGACCTTCTGCACATGGATTTGTGGGGACCAGCCCCGCTCACGTCACTGGGCGGCTCGGATTATGTTTTCACCATCATCGACGACGCCACACGTTACACGTGGATTATCCCGTTGGCCCAGAAGTCGCAAACCTTTGGGGCATTCAAAGACTTCGTCGCCCGCGTTGAACGAATTCAGAATACGCGTGTGAAAGCGATTAGATCCGACCGCGGAGGCGAATTCATGTCAAATGAATTCTTGAACTATCTCAAAGAAAAGGGCATCCAAGGGCAGAGGACCAATCCCGCATCACCTCAAATGAACGGGACTGCAGAACGCATAAATCGAACAATGGCCGACAGTGTCCGATCACTTATCTCCGAAACTCGACTCCCGGATGACCTTTGGGCGGAACTCGCCGTCACATTTGCGTATGTGAAGAACCGAAGTCCGCATTCGAGATTGAATAACCAAATTCCGTATATCCTATGGCGACAACGAGCATTGTCTTTACGACACCTACGCAAAATGGGGTCCAAATGCTGGGTGCATTACACCGCGCCAGGCCGCAAGAAACTAGATCCGCGTGCATGGGAGGGATATCTCGTTGGTTACGCGACTGGTACCCGCGGATATAGAGTTTGGAATCCGGTAGAAGATCGAGTTTACGAAACGGTTCACGTCAAGATCGATGAACGCCAATCATATCGGAAATCTCTTCGTGGCGCATCTCAACGGCCCGAAGAAACTTTTTCTGATGTCGGACAGCAATCGGTTTCGTTTAACGACAACGTCCAGTTCCATGACTGGCCAAGAGGATCCGATTCCGAACATTCTGATCATTCCGACGACGATTCCGATAATGGTGGAGCTAGCCATGTCAGCGGCGTGTCGACATCTCACTCTGTTCATACACCGGTCATCCAATTGCCGCCTCCGACAACGCCAGAGCAGTTACTGTTGGATGCGTGTGCACTGCAATTACCGAGTTCGGCAAGTCTAGGACATTCACAATCGTATCCCATCCTCTATCAGGAAGGAGATACAGATGACGATATTGCTGACTTTGATGACCAAGCCATTCTTCCAAGAACATCTGATTTCACTGGGACATCTGCAGAGCAGTCTCCTCGCCAATCACCGCCTGGTTCTCCAGCGAGATACATCACATATCGCCGGAAAACCCGTGGAGCAGATCTTTCTCATACAGTGTCGGTATTTGACGATACTCCAATGTCTCCTGCTCCAATTCAGCACATAGTCGGGACTGAAGTCTTGCCTGCTACGGATCGCCATACTGCATATATTTGGCGACCCATTGGGGGAGATTCCGAGTGCAGTGATTGGAGACGCGAGGAACACCTCCGGAAGGATCAAGTTCCGGGATCGATTAAAACGGACGTTTACTATTTTCCGATGCCGGGCATTCGACTCAGATCTCAGAGGGATGTTGATGAATACTGTATGCTCAACAACATCGATTATGACCCCAGTTTATTTATTTGGAGCAACATCGAGTACACATTGCCTACGATTCCGGGTGCTCGCCATGCGGCTCATCTTTGTAGAACGGAACCAGCTTCCTATGCTGAAATCCCGAAATTTTCCGATGCTCCGAAGTGGCGGGAAGCCATTAAGGAAGAGCTCGACACATTTACCGAAAGAGAAGTTTATCTCGAAGTTCCAAGACCACCGGATACTACGATTCTTGGCTGCAAATGGCTTTTTAAGCTTAAGACCGATGCAGCAGGGACGATCACCAGATATCGAGCTCGTTTAGTCGCCCAGGGTTTTCGTCAAACTCTCGGAGTCGACTACGATGAAGTTTTTAGTCCGGTGGTGAATTTCGTCTTAATCCGTTTATTCTTCTGTCTTCTCGTAGTGTTGCGTGGTTGGAAGGATGCACACTTAGATGTGAAATGTGCGTACCTGTATGGCGAACTTAAACACAAAGCCTACAATTGGTAGCAGAGGATGGTTCAGTGGTCGGCGAAATGCCGACGAGAAGCGTGAAATGATAAGCCAAAACAAAATGGCGTCGTGCTTCGTGCACGACGTCGTCGATACGTTCACCGTATCGTTTACCAAATGCGCGCGTCTTAAGGACGCTTATGTGCGCGTGAAAAACAGCACTGAATGTGCTTTAATGCAAAGACAATGTGTAAAAATAATAAAACAATTTAATAAGAAAATGATACATTACATTTGTGGTGAAACCATGGCTAAGCTGTGCAAAACCCATGCATGGCGCCATGTTGGAAAAAGAAGAAGAGTGAGAACACACTCTGGTGGCAATAATTGACATTAGATGTCAAAACAAAAGAACAAATCATACTGAAAAACATTATGCAGGTATGGAATTACATACGGGACAGCACACAATGTGTGCAAAAGCGAAATATAACGAATAAGACATCAAACATCGAAATAACTGATTTGAAATTGAATTATATAAAGTATGAACATTTGATATCGATAATAAATTTGGTCTTAGGACCAACAGATCAAACATGGTGGCGGGGACCGAGGTGGCTGTCCGAAAGCGAGGAACACTGGCCACAAACCGATATCGACCCCGAATTGGAGGACATCGAAGCTGACGAATACACGAGCATTTTGTCCGTCAACACTGCACAAACAATCGAAATGATTTTCGACCCGAAACCGTACAGTTCGTGGTCGAAGTTGCTGCGCGTGACCGGATGGGTGAGAAGATTTATATCAAACTTAAAAAAAGGAGAAAGCGATGGGTCCTCATTGACAATTGACGAACTGACCACAGCAGAAAAATATTGGATAAAGACTATACAGGCCACGTCATTTTATGAAGAAGTGAGGGCGTTAAAAGCAGGAAAAAACATCGAAAAAGAGTCGGTGTTAAACCAAGTCGATTGTGCATTGGACAGTGATTTGTTAATGCATATCAGACCCAGAGTCGACTGGGGTGAAATTTACGGAGGCGCCATAGGACCATGGGTGATGCCAAACGGACATTAGGCCACCAAACTCATCGTGAGAGACGCTCACGAGAAGGTGTTTCATGGCGGGCTCGGCGACACCCTGGCTGAAATACGACAGCGATTTTGGATCCCGCGTGCGCGTTCGCACGTGAAAAAATTAATCAAGTTTTGTTTCATTTGTAGAAAAGTACAGGGGCGATTGATGAAACAAATCGAGGCGCCACTACCGCTGGACAGAACAAAAAAGGCCGATCCATTTCAAATCGTAGGAATCGATTTTGCGGGTCCACTTTTCCAACGAACAGGATCCAAATGTTATATTTTGGTTATAACGTGTGCAGTGACAAGGGCCTTACATCTGGAGTTGGTGTCGACAATGAACGTGGAGGATTTTATGATGGCGATGAGACGATTTTTCGCGAGAAGATGTGTTCCCTCCATCATCTATTCCGACAACGCCAAGACGTTCAAAAGGGCAGACATAGAACTTAAGATGTTGATAAATTCCGTGAGAAAAGAAAAAATAGGTGACTTTCTTTCAAAAAATAAGATTGTTTGGAAATTTATTGTTGAACGAGCAGCGTGGTGGGGAGGTTATTGGGAACGAATGGTTGGGACCGTTAAGATATGTTTAAAGAAAATTTTGGGTCGTAGAGTTCTTAATTTTGAGGAATTAATTACGTTTTTATGTGAAACTGAAGCCATGATAAATTCGAGGCCCATTTCTTATGTATACAGCGATGCTAACGAGAGGGAGCCTCTCACCCCTTCCCATTTTTTGGTCGGCCGACGACACATAACCCTCCCCGATGCACACCTGCTTGAAGAGAAATTTTTGGATAAATTTGAAGTTGGACTCCTGAAACGATGGAAATTACGTGAAAAATTGCTTAAACACCTTTGGTCACGTTGGCACAAAGAATATTTAAATGAACTTAGAAATTTTAAGTCGGCTCGCGATCAGACTGAGTTGAAGGTTGATGATGTTGTTCTCATTCAGGACGAGAATCAACCACGAGCAGTCTGGATAATGGGGCAAGTAACTCAGGTGTTTCCAGGGAGGGACAATAGAATAAGGTCATGTGAGATTAGACTCTCTAATGGCAAAAAACTGCGACGACCGATTCAGAGAGTGTGTTTGTTAGAGTCACACGATGAAACTGACGGAGATAAATCCGACCCCCCCCCCCAGTGTGAAAACTAATGTTTTAGTAAAATATTTTGTTGTTGAATTTTTATTAAAAGGTTTTGGGAATTTTTGTATTAATTAAAATAGGTGATGGTGAATTTGGATTTTTTAGTGTTTTCTATTTTTAATTATTTACTTGAAGATTTTGAAGGGAAAAAAGTGAGTCATTGTTATAAAAGGGAACTTTTTGTCGTGTTTTCCGAGAACTTGTTAATTTTCACCAGATGTGGTGACATGTATTGTTTTGGGTTTTTGACCCTTTTTCTGTCTTTTGTTCTTGATTCCAAGAACAAACCAATTATCTGTAGCATAAAAGTAGTTTTCTTTGCTTAAATAAATCAGTACAACATTTTCACTTTAACCAAGCAGAGCTGCTCTTGCTGAGCAGTTAGAATTTATTTTGTATTCACACACTGAAAAAGAACTTAGAAATTTCCGAAACCTGAACCAACTGAATTTACATCAAAAAGAGAACTTTCAACATTTATAATTTGGGATTTTCACAATACATTAGCCTTTGCTTTTTTGACAAATTTTAAAAAGTGCCAAAAACATGCTTAAGACGTATAAAATGCGCTAAAAAGTCGATTCCCGTTGGCGGAATTTGCATATCTGGCACCGTTGCAGAGATACACCACTTTTTCTGTTCAAAAAGTCAGTTTTTTGCTTATATCTCTGCAACAGTGCCAGATATGCAAATTGCGCACACGGGAATCGATTTTTCAGCTCATTTTACGTCTAACCAGCACGTTTCTGGAACTTTTTCAATTTTTGGCCATTTCTCCATACATTAGCCTTTGCTTTTTTGACAAATTTTAAAAAGTGCCAAAAACATGCTTAAGACGTATAAAATGCGCTAAAAAGTCGATTCCCGTTGGCGGAATTTGCATATCTGGCACCGTTGCAGAGATACACCACTTTTTCTGTTCAAAAAGTCAGTTTTTTGCTTATATCTCTGCAACAGTGCCAGATATGCAAATTGCGCACACGGGAATCGATTTTTCAGCTCATTTTACGTCTAACCAGCACGTTTCTGGAACTTTTTCAATTTTTGGCCATTTCTCCATACATTAGCCTTTGCTTTTTTGACAAATTTTAAAAAGTGCCAAAAACATGCTTAAGACGTATAAAATGCGCTAAAAAGTCGATTCCCGTTGGCGGAATTTGCATATCTGGCACCGTTGCAGAGATACACCACTTTTTCTGTTCAAAAAGTCTGTTTTTTGCTTATATCTCTGCAACAGTGCCAGATATGCAAATTGCGCACACGGGAATCGATTTTTCAGCTCATTTTACGTCTAACCAGCACGTTTCTGGAACTTTTTCAATTTTTGGCCATTTCTCCATACATTAGCCTTTGCTTTTTTGACAAATTTTAAAAAGTGCCAAAAACATGCTTAAGACATGTAAAATGAGCTAAAAAGTCGATTCCCGTTGGCGGAATTTGCATATCTGGCACCGTTGCAGAGATACACCACTTTTTCTGTTCAAAAAGTTAGTTTTTTGCTTATATCTCTGCAACAGTGCCAGATAGGCAAATTGCGCACACGGGAATCGATTTTTCAGCTCATTTTACGTCTAACCAGCACGTTTCTGGAACTTTTTCAATTTTTGGCCATTTCTCCATACATTAGCCTTTGCTTTTTTGACAAATTTTAAAAAGTGCCAAAAACATGCTTAAGACGTATAAAATGCGCTAAAAAGTCGATTCCCGTTGGCGGAATTTGCATATCTGGCACCGTTGCAGAGATACACCACTTTTTCTGTTCAAAAAGTCTGTTTTTTGCTTATATCTCTGCAACAGTGCCAGATATGCAAATTGCGCACACGGGAATCGATTTTTCAGCTCATTTTACGTCTAACCAGCACGTTTCTGGAACTTTTTCAATTTTTGGCCATTTCTCCATACATTAGCCTTTGCTTTTTTGACAAATTTTAAAAAGTGCCAAAAACATGCTTAAGACATGTAAAATGAGCTAAAAAGTCGATTCCCGTTGGCGGAATTTGCATATCTGGCACCGTTGCAGAGATACACCACTTTTTCTGTTCAAAAAGTTAGTTTTTTGCTTATATCTCTGCAACAGTGCCAGATAGGCAAATTGCGCACACGGGAATCGATTTTTCAGCTCATTTTACGTCTAACCAGCACGTTTCTGGAACTTTTTCAATTTTTGGCCATTTCTCCATACATTAGCCTTTGCTTTTTTGACAAATTTTAAAAAGTGCCAAAAACATGCTTAAGACGTATAAAATGCGCTAAAAAGTCGATTCCCGTTGGCGGAATTTGCATATCTGGCACCGTTGCAGAGATACACCACTTTTTCTGTTCAAAAAGTCTGTTTTTTGCTTATATCTCTGCAACAGTGCCAGATATGCAAATTGCGCACACGGGAATCGATTTTTCAGCTCATTTTACGTCTAACCAGCACGTTTCTGGAACTTTTTCAATTTTTGGCCATTTCTCCATACATTAGCCTTTGCTTTTTTGACAAATTTTAAAAAGTGCCAAAAACATGCTTAAGTCATGTAAAATGAGCTAAAAAGTCGATTCCCGTTGGCGGAATTTGCATATCTGGCACCGTTGCAGAGATACACCACTTTTTCTGTTCAAAAAGTTAGTTTTTTGCTTATATCTCTGCAACAGTGCCAGATAGGCAAATTGCGCACACGGGAATCGATTTTTCAGCTCATTTTACGTCTAACCAGCACGTTTCTGGAACTTTTTCAATTTTTGGCCATTTCTCCATACATTAGCCTTTGCTTTTTTGACAAATTTTAAAAAGTGCCAAAAACATGCTTAAGACGTATAAAATGCGCTAAAAAGTCGATTCCCGTTGGCGGAATTTGCATATCTGGCACCGTTGCAGAGATACACCACTTTTTCTGTTCAAAAAGTCAGTTTTTTGCTTATATCTCTGCAACAGTGCCAGATATGCAAATTGCGCACACGGGAATCGATTTTTCAGCTCATTTTACGTCTAACCAGCACGTTTCTGGAACTTTTTCAATTTTTGGCCATTTCTCCATACATTAGCCTTTGCTTTTTTGACAAATTTTAAAAAGTGCCAAAAACATGCTTAAGACATGTAAAATGCGCTAAAAAGTCGATTCCCGTTGGCGGAATTTGCATATCTGGCACCGTTGCAGAGATACACCACTTTTTCTGTTCAAAAAGTCAGTTTTTTGCTTATATCTCTGCAACAGTGCCAGATATGCAAATTGCGCACACGGGAATCGATTTTTCAGCTCATTTTACGTCTAACCAGCACGTTTCTGGAACTTTTTCAATTTTTGGCCATTTCTCCATACATTAGCCTTTGCTTTTTTGACAAATTTTAAAAAGTGCCAAAAACATGCTTCAAAAAGTCAGTTTTTTGCTTATATCTCTGCAACAGTGCCAGATATGCAAATTGCGCACACGGGAATCGATTTTTCAGCTCATTTTACGTCTAACCAGCACGTTTCTGGAACTTTTTCAATTTTTGGCCATTTCTCCATACATTAGCCTTTGCTTTTTTGACAAATTTTAAAAAGTGCCAAAAACATGCTTAAGACGTATAAAATGCGCTAAAAAGTCGATTCCCGTTGGCGGAATTTGCATATCTGGCACCGTTGCAGAGATACACCACTTTTTCTGTTCAAAAAGTCAGTTTTTTGCTTATATCTCTGCAACAGTGCCAGATATGCAAATTGCGCACACGGGAATCGATTTTTCAGCTCATTTTACGTCTAACCAGCACGTTTCTGGAACTTTTTCAATTTTTGGCCATTTCTCCATACATTAGCCTTTGCTTTTTTGACAAATTTTAAAAAGTGCCAAAAACATGCTTAAGACGTATAAAATGCGCTAAAAAGTCGATTCCCGTTGGCGGAATTTGCATATCTGGCACCGTTGCAGAGATACACCACTTTTTCTGTTCAAAAAGTCTGTTTTTTGCTTATATCTCTGCAACAGTGCCAGATATGCAAATTGCGCACACGGGAATCGATTTTTCAGCTCATTTTACGTCTAACCAGCACGTTTCTGGAACTTTTTCAATTTTTGGCCATTTCTCCATACATTAGCGTTTGCTTTTTTGACAAATTTTAAAAAGTGCCAAAAACCTGCTTAAGACATGTAAAATGCGCTAAAAAGTCGATTCCCGTTGGCGGAACTTGCATATCTGGCACCGTTGCAGAGATACACCACTTTTTCTGTTCAAAAAGTCTGTTTTTTGCTTATATCTCTGCAACAGTGCCAGATATGCAAATTGCGCACACGGGAATCGATTTTTCAGCTCATTTTACGTCTAACCAGCACGTTTCTGGAACTTTTTCAATTTTTGGCCATTTCTCCATACATTAGCCTTTGCTTTTTTGACAAATTTTAAAAAGTGCCAAAAACATGCTTAAGACGTATAAAATGCGCTAAAAAGTCGATTCCCGTTGGCGGAATTTGCATATCTGGCACCGTTGCAGAGATACACCACTTTTTCTGTTCAAAAAGTCTGTTTTTTGCTTATATCTCTGCAACAGTGCCAGATATGCAAATTGCGCACACGGGAATCGATTTTTCAGCTCATTTTACGTCTAACCAGCACGTTTCTGGAACTTTTTCAATTTTTGGCCATTTCTCCATACATTAGCCTTTGCTTTTTTGACAAATTTTAAAAAGTGCCAAAAACATGCTTAAGACATGTAAAATGCGCTAAAAAGTCGATTCCCGTTGGCGGAATTTGCATATCTGGCACCGTTGCAGAGATACACCACTTTTTCTGTTCAAAAAGTCAGTTTTTTGCTTATATCTCTGCAACAGTGCCAGATATGCAAATTGCGCACACGGGAATCGATTTTTCAGCTCATTTTACGTCTAACCAGCACGTTTCTGGAACTTTTTCAATTTTTGGCCATTTCTCCATACATTAGCCTTTGCTTTTTTGACAAATTTTAAAAAGTGCCAAAAACATGCTTCAAAAAGTCAGTTTTTTGCTTATATCTCTGCAACAGTGCCAGATATGCAAATTGCGCACACGGGAATCGATTTTTCAGCTCATTTTACGTCTAACCAGCACGTTTCTGGAACTTTTTCAATTTTTGGCCATTTCTCCATACATTAGCCTTTGCTTTTTTGACAAATTTTAGAAAGTGCCAAAAACATGCTTAAGACGTATAAAATGCGCTAAAAATTCGATTCCCGTTGGCGGAATTTGCATATCTGGCACCGTTGCAGAGATACACCACTTTTTCTGTTCAAAAAGTCAGTTTTTTGCTTATATCTCTGCAACAGTGCCAGATATGCAAATTGCGCACACGGGAATCGATTTTTCAGCTCATTTTACGTCTAACCAGCACGTTTCTGGAACTTTTTCAATTTTTGGCCATTTCTCCATACATTAGCCTTTGCTTTTTTGACAAATTTTAAAAAGTGCCAAAAACATGCTTAAGACGTATAAAATGCGCTAAAAAGTCGATTCCCGTTGGCGGAATTTGCATATCTGGCACCGTTGCAGAGATACACCACTTTTTCTGTTCAAAAAGTCAGTTTTTTGCTTATATCTCTGCAACAGTGCCAGATATGCAAATTGCGCACACGGGAATCGATTTTTCAGCTCATTTTACGTCTAACCAGCACGTTTCTGGAACTTTTTCAATTTTTGGCCATTTCTCCATACATTAGCCTTTGCTTTTTTGACAAATTTTAAAAAGTGCCAAAAACATGCTTAAGACGTATAAAATGCGCTAAAAAGTCGATTCCCGTTGGCGGAATTTGCATATCTGGCACCGTTGCAGAGATACACCACTTTTTCTGTTCAAAAAGTCAGTTTTTTGCTTATATCTCTGCAACAGTGCCAGATATGCAAATTGTGCACACGGGAATCGATTTTTCAGCTCATTTTACGTCTAACCAGCACGTTTCTGGAACTTTTTCAATTTTTGGCCATTTCTCCATACATTAGCCTTTGCTTTTTTGACAAATTTTAAAAAGTGCCAAAAACATGCTTCAAAAAGTCAGTTTTTTGCTTATATCTCTGCAACAGTGCCAGATATGCAAATTGCGCACACGGGAATCGATTTTTCAGCTCATTTTACGTCTAACCAGCACGTTTCTGGAACTTTTTCAATTTTTGGCCATTTCTCCATACATTAGCCTTTGCTTTTTTGACAAATTTTAGAAAGTGCCAAAAACATGCTTAAGACGTATAAAATGCGCTAAAAAGTCGATTCCCGTTGGCGGAATTTGCATATCTGGCACCGTTGCAGAGATACACCACTTTTTCTGTTCAAAAAGTCAGTTTTTTGCTTATATCTCTGCAACAGTGCCAGATATGCAAATTGCGCACACGGGAATCGATTTTTCAGCTCATTTTACGATCGATTTTTCAGCTCATTTTACGTCTAACCAGCACGTTTCTGGAACTTTTTCAATTTTTGGCCATTTCTCCATACATTAGCCTTTGCTTTTTTGACAAATTTTAAAAAGTGCCAAAAACATGCTTAAGACGTATAAAATGCGCTAAAAAGTCGATTCCCGTTGGCGGAATTTGCATATCTGGCACCGTTGCAGAGATACACCACTTTTTCTGTTCAAAAAGTCAGTTTTTTGCTTATATCTCTGCAACAGTGCCAGATATGCAAATTGCGCACACGGGAATCGATTTTTCAGCTCATTTTACGTCTAACCAGCACGTTTCTGGAACTTTTTCAATTTTTGGCCATTTCTCCATACATTAGCCTTTGCTTTTTTGACAAATTTTAAAAAGTGCCAAAAACATGCTTAAGACGTATAAAATGCGCTAAAAAGTCGATTCCCGTTGGCGGAATTTGCATATCTGGCACCGTTGCAGAGATACACCACTTTTTCTGTTCAAAAAGTCAGTTTTTTGCTTATATCTCTGCAACAGTGCCAGATATGCAAATTGCGCACACGGGAATCGATTTTTCAGCTCATTTTACGTCTAACCAGCACGTTTCTGGAACTTTTTCAATTTTTGGCCATTTCTCCATACATTAGCCTTTGCTTTTTTGACAAATTTTAAAAAGTGCCAAAAACATGCTTCAAAAAGTCAGTTTTTTGCTTATATCTCTGCAACAGTGCCAGATATGCAAATTGCGCACACGGGAATCGATTTTTCAGCTCATTTTACGTCTAACCAGCACGTTTCTGGAACTTTTTCAATTTTTGGCCATTTCTCCATACATTAGCCTTTGCTTTTTTGACAAATTTTAGAAAGTGCCAAAAACATGCTTAAGACGTATAAAATGCGCTAAAAAGTCGATTCCCGTTGGCGGAATTTGCATATCTGGCACCGTTGCAGAGATACACCACTTTTTCTGTTCAAAAAGTCAGTTTTTTGCTTATATCTCTGCAACAGTGCCAGATATGCAAATTGCGCACACGGGAATCGATTTTTCAGCTCATTTTACGTCTAACCAGCACGTTTCTGGAACTTTTTCAATTTTTGGCCATTTCTCCATACATTAGCCTTTGCTTTTTTGACAAATTTTAAAAAGTGCCAAAAACATGCTTAAGACGTATAAAATGCGCTAAAAAGTCGATTCCCGTTGGCGGAATTTGCATATCTGGCACCGTTGCAGAGATACACCACTTTTTCTGTTCAAAAAGTCAGTTTTTTGCTTATATCTCTGCAACAGTGCCAGATATGCAAATTGCGCACACGGGAATCGATTTTTCAGCTCATTTTACGTCTAACCAGCACGTTTCTGGAACTTTTTCAATTTTTGGCCATTTCTCCATACATTAGCCTTTGCTTTTTTGACAAATTTTAGAAAGTGCCAAAAACATGCTTAAGACGTATAAAATGCGCTAAAAAGTCGATTCCCGTTGGCGGAATTTGCATATCTGGCACCGTTGCAGAGATACACCACTTTTTCTGTTCAAAAAGTCAGTTTTTTGCTTATATCTCTGCAACAGTGCCAGATATGCAAATTGCGCACACGGGAATCGATTTTTCAGCTCATTTTACGTCTAACCAGCACGTTTCTGGAACTTTTTCAATTATTGGCCATTTCTCCATACTAAGCTTGTTAATCCGATCCGACCCATCCGCCAATCCGCGGATCGGATCGGATCGGATCGGATGCGGATCGTATCGAAATATCCGGCCGCCATTTTTTTGCGGATCGGTTCGGCGGTCCATCCGCACGGTCAATCCGCGGATGAGAATCCGCTGATCCGCGGATTGATCCGAGCCATCTGCACGTGCGACGTTTTCTTCGTTTTTTGATTAAAAACGAAGAAAGCGTTGATTCGTGAAGAAAACGTCGGACGTTTTCTTAGTTTTTTGATTAAAAACGAAGAAAGCGTTTTCACCAAATTTGCAGATTCACCAAATTTGCCCCGAATTCAATAGTTTTGAATTCGGGGCAAATTTGGTGAATCTGCACGTGGGACAAGATCAAGAATCTTTTATTTTATAACAATAAATAACAGTATTAGGAATTTAGGATTCCTAATACTGTTATAAAATTCAAAAGGATTTTTATCCATTTCATTTTTTGCAATGAAATGAATAAAATTATATTGTTCTTTATTGATTGTTTTAAATCGTATAAGTTTTAATTGTATTTTTTTTTACAATCGTGTGTCGTGTCTCGTGTGTTCGTGTCGTATCCAAGATTCTTTCTACCCAAATCGCCGCAAACTCGAATGAATGATCGTGATTCGATTCGTGAAGAAAACGTCTCACATTTTCTTGGTTTTAAAAAAAAAATGTGAGACGTTTTCTTCACGTATCACGAATATTATTCGTGAATCATGATACGTGAAGAAAACATCGCACGTTTTCTTCGTTTTGATTAAAAACGAAGAAAGCGTTTTCACCAAATTTGCCCCGAATTCAAAACTATTGAATTCGGGGCAAATTTGGTGAATCTGAATTGAATTAAAGTCTGGAAAAAATAAAAGCAAAAAAAGAATTAAATCCGCAAATCGATCCGACCTATCCGCGGATCGGATCGGATTGGACGAAGATTGATCCGGATTGTGCGGTTCATCCGCACGGATCGGATCGGATTGCTTTTTCGGCAATCCGCGAGATTCGGATCGGATGCGGATTACCCGTGGATCCGCACCGATCCGATCCGTTAACAAGCTTACTCCATACATTAGGCTTTGCTTTTTTGACAAATTTTAAAAAGTGCCAAAAACATGCTTAAGACGTATAAAATGCGCTAAAAAGTCGATTCCCGTTGGCGGAATTTGCATATCTGGCACCGTTGCAGAGATACACCACTTTTTCTGTTCAAAAAGTCAGTTTTTTGCTTATATCTCTGCAACAGTGCCAGATATGCAAATTGCGCACACGGGAATCGATTTTTCAGCTCATTTTACGTCTAACCAGCACGTTTCTGGAACTTTTTCAATTTTTGGCCATTTCTCCATACATTAGCCTTTGCTTTTTTGACAAATTTTAAAAAGTGCCAAAAACATGCTTCAAAAAGTCAGTTTTTTGCTTATATCTCTGCAACAGTGCCAGATATGCAAATTGCGCACACGGGAATCGATTTTTCAGCTCATTTTACGTCTAACCAGCACGTTTCTGGAACTTTTTCAATTTTTGGCCATTTCTCCATACGATGGCGTGGTTGCTGTTGCATGCGTGGCTGGGAAGGCTGGCCCGTACGTTGTGTAGGGCATTGTCTAGCCGAATGTCCTCGGCCACCGCAGTTGTAGCAAATAAATTCACCAGTCGGCTTTGCATCTTGCCTTGGTTTGGGTTTCGAGTCTCGTCCCCGAAATACCGGTTTCTGATTTGGGTTCGCAAGCGAATTGACCTGTGAAGACAACAAAGAAAGATTAGCAGAATCTTTTTCTAAATTATCAAGACGTAATCGGTTGTATTCATCATACAACCGGCTATTCACTTTCTCAAAAGTGAAATCAGCTTTTGGCCATGCATATATTTGTGCACTTAGGATTTGATACTGTTCTGGCAACTTATAAATTAATTGAGCAGCCATGTCTCGGTCAGAGACTGTAAGTTTGGCATTTCCAAGCTCCAATGCCTGTTGCTCTACGCGATTAACAAACTCCTGCATGGATTCTTCGGGCAGTATGTGAAGGGACCAGAAATTTCGCTTCAATGAAGTTTCAAGCGACAAAGTTAGCGGCTCATACGCTTGTTGCAGAACATTCCATGCTTCCTTGGCTGTGATCTTTGCCATTGCAACTCTATGGCGAATCAAATCACAGGCGAACCCAATCACTGTGCGAGCTTTCTCCTTTCTTCCAGCAAAAATCCGTATTTCTTTAGCGGTTGTTGGTTGTGTCATCCACAAAACCCCATAGCTCTTTGTTTCTCAAGAGCAGCTCAGCATCTTCACGCCATTCTCTGTAGTTTTCACCATTTAACAGCTCAATGCGTGGCTCCTTGGTGGCCATAATTTCCAAGTTTCAGGAGAAATGGTACTTCAAAGCAGTTGCAAAATGAAATCACGATGAAAACAAATTACAACACAAACGTTTTATGGTGAGATTTCAACTCGGCAAAATGCATTGCCATCTTGGAGGAGAAAAACAACAGTGACGTGCATCTTGTGATGCAAACAACTTATCGTGAGGCAAATGTACAGTTTCTAATCCTCTGCTACCACCGTTGGTGCACCTGTTTAGACCAGGCGACGCCTTAATCTTGAAATAAGAACAAATCATAATGCTACGAAAATCTCTCTAACAAAGCCAAAATAATGCCAAAAAAATGCCAAAATAATGCCAAAAAAATACCAAAATAATGCCAAAAAAATACCAAAATAATGCCAAAATAATGCCGGGCTGTGAAGCTTTTGCATCCCTACACGTTGGGTGGTGTTTTGATTCCACGACGTTCGGTGATAAGGGATCTGGGTGTGACTTTCGATGATTGTTTTATCTTTAGAAATCATGTTAATCGATTGGTCGGTGAGTGTACGAGGGTTTTGGGCATTCTCTTCCGTCTCTCTTTTGTTTTTACGTCTCCGGGTCCGCTTCGCTTGTTGTTTATTTCTTTGGTTCGTTCTCGTATTTTGTTTTCGTCTTTGGTTTGGAGGGGCTGTGCTGTCTATCTGCTTAACCGTCTCGAGGGGCTGCAACGTAATTTTGCTTGGATGATTTATAGGAGATATTTTTATCACCTATTTAATTATTCTTATTCGGAGGTGCTCGTGGCTTTGGGTTTGCGTTCTGTTGGTTCCCATATGATTCTTCTTGACTGCATTTTCGTTTTTCGTTTGATCAGTGGCAAGGTCGTGGCTCCCTGTCTGTTATCTTGCTTGCACTTTAATGTTCCTTGGGTGGGGAGGGAGTTGCGCACCCCACGTGTTACTTTCTCTGTTTCTAACTCTTACTCCCCTGTTGGGCGTTTATTACGGAGCGTTAATGTCTTTTTGGGTGATATTGACATTTTTAATTGTACTCTCTCTGGTATTGAGCATGCTTTTGTTGTTGGGTCTTGATGCTAATTTAATGTAATTTTAATTTTGATTTTTTGTTTTTGCTGTTGTGTTTCTTTTGATGTTCTATTTTGAATTATGATTTTTTTTTTTTTTTGATCTCTTTTTGTTTTTGTAATTGACGATGGTTGTTTAGGTGGTTTGATGGGTGTCCCCCCCCTGTAGGCTTCGGCTGTTGGGGGGCACCCTTCTTTTGGAAAATAAACAATAATAATAATAATAATAAAATAATGCCATAAAAATACCAAAATAATACCAAAATAATGCCAAAATAATACCAAAAAAATACCAAAATAATGCCAAAAAAATACCAAAATAATGCCAAAATAATGCCAAAAAAATACCAAAAAAATACCAAAAAAATACCAAAATAATGCCAAAAAAATACCAAAAAAATACCAAAAAAATACTAAAATAATGCCAAAATAATACCAAAAAAATACCAAAATAATGCCAAAAAAATACCAAAATAATGCCAAAATAATGCCATAAAAATACCAAAATAATGCCAAAAAAATACCAAAATAATACCAAAAAAATACCAAAAAAATACCAAAATAATGCCAAAAAAATACCAAAATAATGCCAAAATAATGCCATAAAAATGCCAAAATAATGCCAAAAAAATACCAAAATAATGCCAAAATAATGCCATAAAAATACCAAAATAATACCAAAATAATGCCAAAATAATACCAAAAAAATACCAAAATAATGCCAAAAAAATACCAAAATAATGCCAAAATAATGCCAAAAAAATACCAAAATAATGCCAAATTAATACCAAAATAATGCCAAAATAATACCAAAATAATGCCAAAATAATGCCATAAAAATACCAAAATAATGCCAAATTAATACCAAAATAATGCCAAAATAATACCAAAATAATGCCAAAATAATGCCATAAAAATACCAAAATAATGCCAAAAAAATACCAAAATAATGCCAAATTAATACCAAAATAATGCCAAAAAAATACCAAAATAATGCCAAAATAATACCAAAATAATGCCAAAAAAATACCAAAATAATGTCAAAATAATACCAAAAAAATACCAAAATAATGCCAAAATAATACCAAAATAATGCCAAATTAATACCAAAATAATGCCAAAAAAATACCAAAATAATGCCAAAAAAATACCAAAAAAATACCAAAATAATGCCAAAATAATACCAAAATAATGCCAAAAAATACCAAAATAATGCCAAAATAATGCCAAAAAAATACCAAAATAATGCCAAAATAATACCAAAATAATGCCAAAAAAATACCAAAATAATGCCAAAAAAATGCCAAAAAAATGCCAAAATAATGCCAAAATAATGCCATAAAAATGCCAAAATAATACCAAAAAAATACCAAAATAATGCCAAAATAATGCCATAAAAATACCAAAATAATACCAAAATAATGCCAAAATAATACCAAAAAAATACCAAAATAATGCCAAAAAAATACCAAAATAATGCCAAAATAATGCCAAAAAAATACCAAAATAATGCCAAATTAATACCAAAATAATGCCAAAATAATACCAAAATAATGCCAAAATAATGCCATAAAAATACCAAAATAATGCCAAAATAATACCAAAATAATGCCAAAATAATGCCATAAAAATACCAAAATAATGCCAAAAAAATACCAAAATAATGCCATAAAAATACCAAAATTATGCCAAAAAAATACCAAAATAATGCCAAAATAATGCCAAAAAAATACCAAAAAAATACCAAAAAAATACCAAAATAATGCCAAAAAAATACCAAAATAATGCCAAAATAATGCCATAAAAATACCAAAATAATGCCAAAAAAATACCAAAATTATGCCAAAAAAATACCAAAATAATGCCAAAATAATGCCAAAAAAATACCAAAAAAATACCAAAATAATGCCAAAAAAATACCAAAATAATGCCAAAATAATGCCAAAATAATGCCAAAAAAATACCAAAATAATGCCAAATTAATACCAAAATAATGCCAAAATAATACCAAAAAAATACCAAAATAATGCCAAAATAATACCAAAATAATGCCAAAAAAATACCAAAATAATACCAAAATAATGCCAAAAAAATACCAAAATAATGCCAAAATAATGCCATAAAAATACCAAAATAATGCCAAAAAAATACCAAAATAATGCCAAAAAAATATCAAAATAATGCCAAAATAATGCCAAAATAATGCCAAAAAAATACCAAAATAATGCCAAATTAATACCAAAATAATGCCAAAAAAATACCAAAATAATGCCAAAAAAATACCAAAATAATGCCAAAAAAATACCATAATAATGCCATAAAAATACCAAAATAATGCCAAAAAAATACCAAAATAATGCCAAAAAAATACCAAAATAATGCCATAAAAATACCAAAATAATGCCAAAAAAATACCAAAATAATGCCAAAATAATACCAAAATAATGCCAAAAAAATGCCAAAAAAATACCAAAATAATGCCATAAAAATACTAAAATAATGCCAAAAAAATACCAAAATAATGCCAAAAAAATGCCAAAAAAATACCAAAAAAATACCAAAAAATGCCAAAAAAATGTCAAAAAAATACCAAAAAAATGCCAAAAAAATACCAAAAAAATGCCAAAATAATGCCAAAAAAATACCAAAATAATGCCAAAATAATGCCAAAAAAATACCAAAATAATGCCAAAATAATGCCAAAAAAATACCAAAATAATGCCAAAATAATGCCAAAAAATTGTGTAATTGTGTAATTGTGTAATTGTGTAATTGTGTAATTGTGTAATTGTGTAATTGTGTAATTGTGTAATTGTGTAATTGTGTAATTGTGTAATTGTGTAATTGTGTAATTGTGTAATTGTGTAATTGTGTAATTGTGTAATTGTGTAATTGTGTAATTGTGTAATTGTGTAATTGTGTAATTGTGTAATTGTGTAATTGTGTAATTGTGTAATTGTGTAATTGTGTAATTGTGTAATTGTGTAATTGTGTAATTGTGTAATTGTGTAATTGTGTAATTGTGTAATTGTGTAATTGTGTTATTGTGTTATTGTGTTATTGTGTTATTGTGTTATTGTGTTATTGTGTTATTGTGTTATTGTGTTATTGTGTTATTGTGTTATTGTGTTATTGTGTTATTGTGTTATTGTGTTATTGTGTTATTGTGTTATTGTGTTATTGTGTTATTGTGTTATTGTGTTATTGTGTTATTGTGTTATTGTGTTATTGTGTTATTGTGTTATTGTGTTATTGTGTTATTGTGTTATTGTGTTATTGTGTTATTGTGTTATTGTGTTATTGTGTTATTGTGTTATTGTGTTATTGTGTTATTGTGTTATTGTGTTATTGTGTTATTGTGTTATTGTGTTATTGTGTTATTGTGTTATTGTGTTATTGTGTTATTGTGTTATTGTGTTATTGTGTTATTGTGTTATTGTGTTATTGTGTTATTGTGTTATTGTGTTATTGTGTTATTGTGTTATTGTGTTATTGTGTTATTGTGTTATTGTGTTATTGTGTTATTGTGTTATTGTGTTATTGTGTTATTGTGTTATTGTGTTATTGTGTTATTGTGTTATTGTGTTATTGTGTTATTGTGTTATTGTGTTATTGTGTTATTGTGTTATTGTGTTATTGTGTTATTGTGTTATTGTGTTATTGTGTTATTGTGTTATTGTGTTATTGTGTTATTGTGTTATTGTGTTATTGTGTTATTGTGTTATTGTGTTATTGTGTTATTGTGTTATTGTGTTATTGTGTTATTGTGTTATTGTGTTATTGTGTTATTGTGTTATTGTGTTATTGTGTTATTGTGTTATTGTGTTATTGTGTTATTGTGTTATTGTGTTATTGTGTTATTGTGTTATTGTGTTATTGTGTTATTGTGTTATTGTGTTATTGTGTTATTGTGTTATTGTGTTATTGTGTTATTGTGTTATTGTGTTATTGTGTTATTGTGTTATTGTGTTATTGTGTTATTGTGTTATTGTGTTATTGTGTTATTGTGTTATTGTGTTATTGTGTTATTGTGTTATTGTGTTATTGTGTTATTGTGTTATTGTGTTATTGTGTTATTGTGTTATTGTGTTATTGTGTTATTGTGTTATTGTGTTATTGTGTTATTGTGTTATTGTGTTATTGTGTTATTGTGTTATTGTGTTATTGTGTTATTGTGTTATTGTGTTATTGTGTTATTGTGTTATTGTGTTATTGTGTTATTGTGTTATTGTGTTATTGTGTTATTGTGTTATTGTGTTATTGTGTTATTGTGTTATTGTGTTATTGTGTTATTGTGTTATTGTGTTATTGTGTTATTGTGTTATTGTGTTATTGTGTTATTGTGTTATTGTGTTATTGTGTTATTGTGTTATTGTGTTATTGTGTTATTGTGTTATTGTGTTATTGTGTTATTGTGTTATTGTGTTATTGTGTTATTGTGTTATTGTGTTATTGTGTTATTGTGTTATTGTGTTATTGTGTTATTGTGTTATTGTGTTATTGTGTTATTGTGTTATTGTGTTATTGTGTAATTGTGTAATTGTGTAATTGTGTAATTGTGTAATTGTGTAATTGTGTAATTGTGTAATTGTGTAATTGTGTAATTGTGTAATTGTGTAATTGTGTAATTGTGTTATTGTGTTATTGTGTTATTGTGTTATTGTGTTATTGTGTTATTGTGTTATTGTGTTATTGTGTTATTGTGTTATTGTGTTATTGTGTTATTGTGTTATTGTGTTATTGTGTTATTGTGTTATTGTGTTATTGTGTTATTGTGTTATTGTGTTATTGTGTTATTGTGTTATTGTGTTATTGTGTTATTGTGTTATTGTGTTATTGTGTTATTGTGTTATTGTGTTATTGTGTTATTGTGTTATTGTGTTATTGTGTTATTGTGTTATTGTGTTATTGTGTTATTGTGTTATTGTGTTATTGTGTTATTGTGTTATTGTGTTATTGTGTTATTGTGTTATTGTGTTATTGTGTTATTGTGTTATTGTGTTATTGTGTTATTGTGTTATTGTGTTATTGTGTTATTGTGTTATTGTGTTATTGTGTTATTGTGTTATTGTGTTATTGTGTTATTGTGTTATTGTGTTATTGTGTTATTGTGTTATTGTGTTATTGTGTTATTGTGTTATTGTGTTATTGTGTTATTGTGTTATTGTGTTATTGTGTTATTGTGTTATTGTGTTATTGTGTTATTGTGTTATTGTGTTATTGTGTTATTGTGTTATTGTGTTATTGTGTTATTGTGTTATTGTGTTATTGTGTTATTGTGTTATTGTGTTATTGTGTTATTGTGTTATTGTGTTATTGTGTTATTGTGTTATTGTGTTATTGTGTTATTGTGTTATTGTGTTATTGTGTTATTGTGTTATTGTGTTATTGTGTTATTGTGTTATTGTGTTATTGTGTTATTGTGTTATTGTGTTATTGTGTTATTGTGTTATTGTGTTATTGTGTTATTGTGTTATTGTGTTATTGTGTTATTGTGTTATTGTGTTATTGTGTTATTGTGTTATTGTGTTATTGTGTTATTGTGTTATTGTGTTATTGTGTTATTGTGTTATTGTGTTATTGTGTTATTGTGTTATTGTGTTATTGTGTTATTGTGTTATTGTGTTATTGTGTTATTGTGTTATTGTGTTATTGTGTTATTGTGTTATTGTGTTATTGTGTTATTGTGTTATTGTGTTATTGTGTTATTGTGTTATTGTGTTATTGTGTTATTGTGTTATTGTGTTATTGTGGTATTCGCGGAATTTTCGGCGATAGTTAGTGGAAAATGAAGCGTGTAGAGGATATAACCATCCTCTGCTACCAATTGTAGGTTTGGTAGCAGAGGAAAAACCAAAACAGCTCAAAATGTCGAGCGAAAACTATGTGAAAAAGGTTGCAAATGGCGTCGTGCGTGGTTTACTGATTTCACGGACATTATCCCTTTTGATATCGAATTGGGACAGGGCAAGTCCCAAGTCACCGGGAAAGGAACAGTTCGACTACTCGCAGAGTTATTGACAATGCAGAATGCACCGTTAATTTAACAAACGTTCTCTACGGACCGAATTTCGAGGCAAACTTGATTTCAGTTTCGAAGATCGATAAAACGCATTTTCAACGGTGAAGTTCACGTATATCAATCGAACATTAGTAGCCCTCTTATCCGTGCGAAGGAACGTGGCGGATTATATGATGTGGACGGATTATGTTCGACTCCGACATTTGCGACGACAGTTTCCGCAAATATTCAACCGACAGTTCCACCGGTACAGACATTTCTTACGACCGAAGAGGATTTTGTTAAAATACCGAAGCAGAAGAAAGGAAAAGGAAAAGGGAATCAGCGAGAGATTACAGATTTTCGCATTGAATTGCCACCAGTTGAGACTACGAAACAAATTCCTGCCACAACCAATCCGATCTCCCTTCCTCCGCCTAATCCTACACCGGTCCACAACAATCCGCCCGTCCCATCCTATGTCGACGTCATCAAGTCAATTCCTACTGCCACCACCGTTTCTCCTCCCACCAATCCTTCTCAATCAAAACAGAAGGTAATTTCTAACCCTACCACAGTCAAAGATGCCACTGGTTTGTGGCATAGCCGGCTCGGACACTTGCATACGAATGCAATGAAGCTATTAGCAGCAAATGATCAAGTCTATGGCATGGAACCGGCAGAAGTTCGACAAGAGCTATTATGTAATGACTGTCGTTTAGCAAAGTCGACAAGGGCTTCTCACAAGCCGGATCCACACCCCTGCACATCGAAACCGTTGGATCTCCTGCACATGGACGTCTGGGGTCCGGCACCCATCGCATCTTTCGGCGGCGCACGTTTTATCTTCATTATCATTGACGCAAAAGTCACAAGTCTTCGCAACATTTAAAGACTTCGTCGCCAGGGTCGAGCGTATTCAAAACACCCGCATTAAAGCGATCAGGACAGACCAGGGCGGCAAATTCATGTCGAATAAATTTCTGCGTTATTTGCAGGGTCAACGGAAAAACCCGTCATCGCCACAGATGAATGGGGTCGCCGAGAGGATTAACAGGACAATGGCCGACAATGTCCGAGCGTTCATTTCCGAAACTCGATTACCAGATGCTCTTTGGGCCGAATTAGCGGTTACATTCGGGTATATTAAAAACCGCAGCCCACACTCGAGGTTGAAGAATGAAGTTCCTTATATTCTCTGGCGACAACAAGCATTGTCTCTTTGACACCTTCGTAAAGTAGGATCCAAATGCTGGGTACATTACACCGCACCAGGGCGCAAGAAACTCGATCCACGCGCCTGGGAAGGATATCTCGTCGGTTACGCCACCGGAACACGCGGATACAGAGTTTGGAACCCCGTTGAAAACCGAGTCTACGAATCCATCCACGTACGAATCGATGAACGCCAATCGTATCGGAAATCCCTTCGAAGTTCTACCCAACAACCAGATGAAACATTTGCTCAAACAAGTCCCGGCCAACAATCGGTTTCATTCAACGACGACGTCATGTATCACAAGTGGCCGAAAGGATCCGATTCCGAAGGATCAGATCGCTCTGACGATGATTCCGACGACAACGACAACGGTAATGACAATCAGACATCCACATCTGCGTCAATGCATACACCACTTATTTGTAGTGGTGTAGCGCAGGAAAACACACGGAATTCGTGTGTGAAGCGTGCAAATCAACGTCCACACGGCAATGCACGTGTGGAAAAAATGCGCAAATGTGCGTACGTGAATTTGAGCAGTTTTGTGGTCAAATTCACGTGTGTTTGCATTTATAGGACATGCAAACACTGAAACAAACATTAAATATAAACAAAATACTCTTTAATTAATGTAAAACTTACGAAATGAGCCAGAATCACTGGGAATACATGGGAAAAGCACATTGACGATGTGCGCGGCCATTTGCCAAGTACCAGAGACATCTGGTGGCCGTAATTAGAAATAATAGACAAAAGATACACTCAGAATAGAGGATGCATGATGCCAGATGGATAAAACACATCTAAATAGCATCATGCATTCTCTTTACAATGATACTATGGAAAAACATAAGAAACAACACTAAATTACCCCGAAAAATGAAAAGATAACCGATAAATGATAAACTAATCACTAAAAAGTCATTATGCATCGAAATACAGTGTCTTTGTGTCCAAAAAGGGTTATGAAAAACCTACATTATTTCCCTACCGCCATCGACGACACCGGAGCAACTATTATTGGATGCGTGTGCGTCAGAGTTGCCGGCTTAAGCGAGTTTGAGACAATCACAGTCATATCCTGTTCTATACCAGGAAGGTGACACGGATGATGATGTCGATCAAATGGATGACATATCGCTATATCCCGGAACATCCGAATTTACCGGTACATCGGCAGAACAGTCACCTACACAGTCACCTCCTTCGACACCTGTCATCAGCTCCTCCGTCACCTCAACATTCACCGTCGCATTCACCTCCACGTACAGCGTCAAGATTCATTACAACACGTCGCAAACAGGACGCTGACGCTACATCGCACACCTTACCTATTTTTGATCCGGCCCCTATGTCTCCTGCACCCGTATTAGGAACCGAGGTTGCTGCTGCAACCGCTCGCCATACAACTCACATGTGTCGGTGGAGACGGAGAATGTAGTCGATGGATACGCGAGGAACACCTTCGTAAAGATCAAAAGCCCGGATCCATCGCAATCGACGTTTATTATTTCCCGAAAATTCGACTCAGATCTTACAAAGACATTGAGGACTATTGCATGTTGAATAATATTGATGACGACCAGGAACTTTTCTTCTTTGGAAATCTCGAGCATAAATTACCAATTCTTCCGGGCGTTCGTCACGCGGCTCATTTATGCCGAACTGAACCGGCTTCCTATGCCGAAATTCCCAAGTTCACCGACGCTCCGAAATGGCGCGAAGCCATTAGCGAAGAGCTGGGGACTTTCAAAGAAAGGGAAGTGTATGTTGAAGTTCCAAGACCACCGGACACCACTGTACTCGACTGCAAGTGGATTTTCAAATTAAAGACCGACGGAGCCGGAACCATAACTCGATATCGTGCCCGACTAGTTGCCCAAGGCTTACGACAGACCCTCGGCGTTGATTACGATGAAGTTTTTAGTCCGGTAGTGAACTTTCTATTGATTCGTCTATTCTTCTGTCTTCTAGTTGTGTTGCGTGGGTGGAAAGATGCTCACCTGGACGTGAAATGTGCATACTTGTACGGGGAATTGAAGCACAAAGTCTACATGCATATACCCCCAGGTGCCACATGTTCCCACCCAAACAACGTGTGGTTACTCGTGAAATCACTCTACGAACTACACCAATCCGGAAGACAGTGGTTCGAAAAATTGGACGAAACTCTTCGAACTCTCGGATTTCACAAGATGCCGGCGTGTAACTGAGTCTACGTGTATGGAAAGACCGCCGTCATGCTGGTCTACGTGGATGACATAGTCCTATTCTACGCGTCCGACAGTGTCTTTGAACAGTTAATCCGACTCATCAGTTCGAAATTCGACATCGTAAATCTCGGTCCGATTACGAAGTTGTTAGGCGTCGAGTTCATCCGCGACATGGGGCGCACGTTTATCACCCAGCGTGCCTACATCGCGAAAATCGTCAAGAAATTCGGAACATCGATCAACAATCTCGTCAAGGTGCCCGTAACCCCTGGAACAACACTCGTCAAAGGCCCGACCGAAAATTTAGAAGATTTTCCCTATCGATCACTCATTGGGTCGTTATTGTTTCTGGCTTCAAGGACACGTCCCGACATCCTTTACTCCGTCATCGCTCTGGCACAGTATAACACGTGCTACGACAGGACTCACATTCGAGCTCTTCTACAAGTTCTGCAGTACGTCGCAAACACTGCAGATCTTTGCATCGAATTATCTGGCCAACAAGCCAATTGTGGGCGTATACGGATGCGTCGTGGGCGAGTGACATCGAAACATCTTTGAGCTTCGGGGGTTACATCACCTATATTGGAAACGTACCGATCGGCTGGTCATGTCGCAAACAATCGACAGTGGCATGCTCAACAATGGAAGCGGAATTCGCCCTTGTTGAGTGTGTTAAGGAGCTGTATTGGTTGGACCACGTTTACACCGAATTTCCGATTCTGATCCGCTTATCTCGACCCGTCGTTTATTCCGATGCCCTGGCCTCCATTCAATTCACCTCCAACGACGTCGAGAACGCGAAAACACGACACATTCTCGTTCGATATCATTGGCTCAGGGAGTGGTACATGGCGGGACGCTTTGAACTCCGAAAAGTGCCCGGCGGCCATTGAGGCAAAAATTAAATTTCTACTACAAAAATACTGAATTACTTGACACTAGAAAGGCCGGAATTTCCGCCGACCTAGAAAGACCGAAAGCGGTCAAAATGACCGCTTGAAACAATGCGTACAAGACCATCAATTTTTGTTTTGCTATTTTCTTCGCATATTTCGCGTGTTACTGATCAATTTGATGGCAAAACGCAAGATACACGTATTGTTTATGTATTTTGCACAATTTGTACGCGTTTTGTCCACGTTTCGTGCACGTCTTAAGCGCGTTGTTTCAAGCGGTCATTTGGACCGCTTTCGGCCTTTCTAGGTCAATTCAATTTTTTTAATTTTTATTACAGAAAAAAGCCACTTTTGCTGATTTATGATGTAAAGTATCATAAGTTAGTAAAAGTGAAAAAATACCAGCATTGTAAACCCTTTGGGTTTATTGCTACAGCTGTTTAAAACAGCTGTTGCGGTCAAAATGACCGCTCTGGCCTTTCTAGTGTTAAATAAATGTATTCAAATGTGCATTATTGTGCAAGTACACAAGAAAAATCACTATCTTTTTTTAATGCCTCAATAATTTTTTTTTTCACAAGAAAAAAAAATTTTACATTGCTGATTTTTTTCTGATTTGTTAGAAGAAGAGATGAAATCCGTCACAGTGTCTAAGTCAGATGCTCCCTTGTTAGAACGCAAAAGTGCAGCAGCAACAAATGTCATTCATGTTATTGAAGAAAGATTTGCTTATGGATATCTCAATCTACTGATCGAAGCAGCTGGAAATGTTAGTCTTTACCTTGGAATGTCAATACTATCAGTCTTGGATTTGATCACATTAATCATCAATTACCAAAAACGAAATTCAACATCACAAAAAAGTTGAAAAATTCAGCTCAAAGTAATCCATTATCTCCAAACAAAGAAACGCCATTTCGCGTATGTACTGCAACAAAATGAGCCAATTCGCAGTACAATTCACATGCATATTCGGAACGTATTGGAAAAAGTTGTCTATCTTGGCTGCATCTCTCTGTTATTGATGATGATCTACTTCAAATTTTTTACTTACAAGGCATATCCCATACGGGTTAACACAGCAATCTCATACAAAGCAAGTGTTACCTTTCCAAATATAACAGCTTGTGTATTGTCTCCAGAAATTATGATGTTGGAGAAAATGTATGCTGAAGAAAACAATCTCAGTCTCAGTGATTGTCCCAATCGCATATTGAGGCTACTAGATCTAAAACAAAAAAAGCTCACAACAGAAAAACTATGGGAAATATCCTACCTTAAACAGGTTTATTCCTCAAATAATGTTGTAAGTAGGATTATAAAACTTCTCAGTCATCGTAATAAATAAGTTATCTTTTTGGTAAAGCATTTAAAGGTTAAAATAAATACCACAAGTGGAATGTGTACAAAACACTTAATTGGTGAGTGTCGCAAATTTCCCCTAACTGTAATTAAACATGCTAAAGTAAATTATTAGCCAACATTTCATCGTTTTCGATGCTGTAGAATGACTCAGAACAGGAAGCAGTAAATTTTACAAAAAAAGGAGTTCCATTTATTTGTACACTAAAAAAAAACTAAATTTTACACGACCCAGCTTTCTTTTTCTACCTAACCTAACCTAAACCGGTCCTTGATGTATATGAATGTTTTAGTGTAGAAATAAAGGAAAATAGTGTTGGTATTCAGAAATTTAGTGTCAAAGTCAGGGATTTTTGTGTAAAAAATAAGGAAAAATAGTGTACAAACAATATACTTTCGAAAAAAGCTTGTTGTTACATTAAGGTTATTGCAACAATCAGAACCTCTATGAAAGATGCCATGAAAACTTTTTTTATACATACACCCTTGAACCTTTCTGGCTACGCCACTGATCACAACTCCTTTTTTCTAGCCGACAGACAATTCAATGGCATAGCCACAACCCATGGTACCAGCTTCTGTTTATTCCACTCTCTTCAAACATTCTACTCAAAAATATTAAATACCGGTAATTACAAAGAGAATTTTCCTCCCATCCTCCCTCCCAGTTATTTACTTTGCATTACTAAAATAATAATGAAAATAACTTCCTACCTGAGTTGGGTTAATTCTCCTTTCCTCGTGTTGGGTCTGGCCGAAGGGGCGCCATCTTCAGCTTTTACTTGAATGACGTACGCATAAGCCTGTTTCTCCTCACGGTCAAACACGGCCTTTGCGATCAATGTCGAAAAATTTGAAACTCGTTGTTAGACGTGTCCACAATCGAATAAAACACGTGCAAAAAATCAATCATTAACATTTTTTCAAATTCAACACCTGCTACCGTCTTCCCCCGAATATAACACCATGGTGTTGTATTCGTCAAATTCCATGTAAGTTTGGAAAAAAAGAAAATTGTTAATTTTTTCTTGAAAACTGTGATTAAAAAACCAACAATATCGTGTATGTTTTTTTTTTTTTGTGTTTTATTTAAAGTAACAAAAACAACAATAAAAATAAACTAAATAAAAACGAACGTGTGCTGTTTCGGTAGCGTTTTGGAAGCGTACACTGTACGTCTTTCACACTTTTCTAAAAATTCGAATATAACACCACGGTGTTGTATTTGAAAACAATACAAAATTTGAATATAACACCATGGTGTTGTATTCGAATATAACACCATGGTGTTATAGCTGAAGTGGTGTTATATTCGAATTTTTGCTCAATGTTTGCAAACTTGCGATTTTGAACAAAACTCGAATACAACACCATGGTGTTATATTCGGGGGAAGACGGTAGCACCCATTTTACACATACTTATAGTATATCCTCCCTTAATGCAGACAGCCAAACAAAATTCGCAACAAATGGCTGCATTCTACCGCATTATCTTCCCTCGAGTCTTTACAAACTTTTATTCGGCCCGCTATTCCTTGCGCGGCATTACTTAGCGCGGCGCCGCGCCAAGTCATACCTGTGAAATTACTCTTAGCAGCGCCGCGCTAGGCCATACCCGTTAAATGGGTTGGCGCGGCAGTCGCGATATGCCATATCACGAGTATGAAGAAGCGCGGCACAAAAATTTTTTTTTTCTTTGCCGTTTTGTCTGCCCCCTACCACTGCGACCCCCACTTTCCTGTCAACAAGCTGTCAATCGCCATCACCCCAAGGATACGTTGGGCTGGCCACCATCATTCCTAGCATTCATCATCATCAGATAAAAGATGGTCGATTAAGACGAGGGCTACATTACCAGACTTTGGTTGGTCGAGTCTCCGTTGGGAGATTCCTCTCCTGGTCCTGGGCACCTGGTCAAGAGCTGGTGTGAAAATGAACCTCCTTCACTGCAGGAGAGGAACCACCTATTCAATTACCAGCCCACTCACTTTTTGGATGTTACGTTCGTTTTTTGATCGAGTCACTTGGAGTAACTTGCACTGGGATAATCTGCTCTTTTGGAATCCCGTTCAACAAATCCCCTCGATGTGTCGATGTGTCGATGTGCCGCGTCACGTCATACAAACGTGCCGCGCCAGATCATCGAAACCTTACTTGGTTTACGCAATGCCACGCCAACCCATACCATGGGTATCAACAATAGCGGCGCTGCGATTGTTGATACTATGGATTTACGGCAAGATGACTTGGGTCGGATTTGAATGCCGCGCCAACTAATGCCGCGCGGAGTTGAATACAAAGTTGAATACAAAAAAAGTGAAATAATAAATAATACAGTACTCCCAAAAACCCAAAAACATCTATTCATTTGGAACTGTACAGTAAGTAGCTACAATGACAACAACTTGATTATTAAATAATCGTCATACTGGATGTAGCCTTAAAAATTCTAGAAAATTTCCCAGAATTGTTAGTAAAAGTGGAATCATCGTACGACGCCAAAAAAACCAAAAAAAACAATTTCGATCCAAAAAAATCAATTTTAGGTCAGCTTAATTTTCTCAGTTTTCAAATCTAAAGCTCACGGTTATCCTTACAAAAAACAATAATCTAAAAACCATAATAACTTTGTAATTTTTTTTATTTCAGTTTCTTATTAAAATAAAACATGTCTCGTTTCATATTTTTTAAAAATTATTTCAACACAAATTGAATAAAATTCATACCAGAAATGAAAAAATTGCTTTTCATTTGGCAGGATACGATTTGTGCTTTTGCTTGTACCACTTGTGGGTCATCAGACCGTTAAACACTTGATTCAAAATGACCCAACATAAAATGATAGACCAGCCCTACCGTCTTCCCTCGAATATAACGTCATGACGTTGTATTAAAGTTTTTTCAGAAATCGCTGTTTTTGAAAGTTTTAGCGATTTCTCGAATATAACGTCACTTCCAATATAACGTCATGACGTTGTATTCGAATACAACGTCATGACGTTATATTCGAGTGCATTGATGGGTGCGATGCCGGGAAGCGTTGCGGGGTGCGCTTTTAACAGGCACGATGCCAGAAAAACAAATTTGACACGCATTTGACACAATTTTGATACGAATTTGATACGAATTTGATAGGAATTGGACACGAATATAAAACTTACTGTATGTTTTTGTTAGGCTTCGCCTCGAGGTGGCGCCCGCTACGTCCCTCCCTCCCCCCGCCCAACCAATCATCACCTTGTTATTTTAATCTTTTTGGGCTTCGGCCATTTTGTATTTGGAATAAACACGTGTAGTCGCATTTCTACTGTTAAACACTTACAGCTTTGAACTTAGATTAAAAGTTTGAAGTCTGTCGTACCCTGTGTTTTCATTCATTTTCTAAACAATGATGAAGCGAAGGAGCTATACGATCAAGACGAAGCTTGATATTGTTAATCGGAATGTACTCAACTTCTGATTTTTCAGAAGTTGTATGAAAAAGTACGAATATAACGTCATGACGTAGTGTTCGAATAAAACGTCAGGTGTCGTTGTATTCGAACACAACGTCATGACGTTATATTCGAGGGAAGACGGTAGTACAATATTACAACTTCCGGTGCGCGGACGGAAGTAGTATTATTTTACGGCTAAAAGTGTACAAAATCGTGTTTATTAATTCAACCGGAGGTCGGAAAATTGCGAAAAGTTCCGAGGATACTAATTCAAGTACGCTGAATTTATTGCCGTTATCCGTTCGTCTCCACCTGCTATAGATTTTGAGATATGGATGCGTACGGACGGACGGACGGACAGAACCGTTTCATGAGACTTTCTAAACATCAGGTTTAGAAGTCTAAAACCTAAGCCATTCATCCGTAGTGGATTGTTCCAGTAAATACAAACAATAAAAATATACGAAAAAGAAATTGCCAATTCTAAAATTACATAACAAATAAGTTCTAAGATTTCAACGTCATTTTACCCGATATGTTGTTTGCAAAAGTTCAATTGGAATAAAATTAGAAATCGGGAAATTTTCGTTTATAAAATAGCAAAAATTGGAAACTGTTATTTAAAAATAGTTGTGATTGGAAATGAAAAAAATTTGGTTCAAAACAATAAAACAATAAATAAATAAATAACTGCCTAGCACATAATCGCTGAATCTGGGGCAACAGGACATTTTTGTAAAGACAAAACTCAATTTCACAACTTTAAAGAAACCACAGGAACAATCAGTCAAGCCGACAAGAAAACACTCATCCAAATACAAGGAGTTGGAGATGTGCGCATAATGTGCTTAGTTGGAACTGAAACGATTCCAATAACACTAAAGAAAGTTTATTATGCACCGGACTTGAGAAGAAACTTATTATCGGGGCCGTGCATCGACGAAGCACGATGCAGAGTCGCAATTGGTGCAGGATTGGTGAAGATTTTCGATCCACAATGGAAAAGACAACTAATGCAAGGAGTTAAAAAGGATCGACTCTACTATATCCAAATTAGCGATGAGAAGCCCGACATTGAGAAATTGAAAGAAATGGAGACAAACAAGGCGAATACTAGTGAAGAAAAGAAACAACAACCCGCTGGACTAAGCAAAACAACGTCCAATCCAGAAGAGGCACGACTTTGGCACGAGCGACTTGGACATATTCATTTTCCTAGTGTGCAACAAATGAGCAAAACAGAAGCTGTAATTGGATTGCCGATGCTCGACGTGCCGATCACGCAGTGTGATGTGTGCACACTTGCGAAGAAGAAATCAGTGTCGCACAAGTCAATACCGGGAATTAGGTCAAAGGGGCCGCTGGAACTTTTGCACATGGATGTGTGCGGGGCGTTCGGAACCCCTACACTATCAGGGAACAGATATTTCCTCACTATCACGGATGACTATTCACGATACTCGACAGTATATCTGATGAAACAAAAGGACGAGGTATTCGAGTTGTTTAAGAAGCATGTCAAACGAATTGAGCGCTTACTCGGAAAATCGATTTTGGCAATACGAACAGACAATGGGATGGAGTTCTGTTCCAACAAATTCGGACAGTACCTTGAGGAACAAGGAATTGCACACGAGAGAACAAACGCGTACACGCCAGTCCAGAACGGTGTTTCTGAAAGATTAAACCAGACATTGGCGAATGGGATGCGAGCTCTTGTGTACGATGCACAATTGGAACACCGATTTTGGGGTGAAGCAATTTTAACATTTAACTACCTCAGGAACAGAATTGCCAAGTTAAATTCCGAGAAAACGCCAATGGAACTTTATTATGGCCGAAAACCATCTTTGCGTCATTTGAGAAAGTTTGGAAGTCTCTGCTTTGTGCAGAAGAAAGTACGAGACGGAAAGATAGATAACAAGGGCATACATGGAATTATGCTCGGGTATTCAAGGATTACCAAAGGATATAGGATTTGGCTGCCAGAATTTTCAAAAGTCATAGAAACAAGCGACGTTAAATTCGTGGAAAGCAAGCGCGGAGTTGAAGGCGTGCTGGGCCTACCGGAGAAGTACACCACTTACATTGACAATTTAAATGACAATTTGGAAAATGATGATCGTCAATACTACTCCGACGAGGACGTTAGACCACCGCTACCTCCGCCGCAGCCTAAGAAGGAGATAGAAGAAGTTTTTCACCCTATTAAATTGAAGTTTCGGCTGCCGGAAGAAAAACTGCGAGCAAAACCACCAGCTGTCACGCCACAAGCAAGGACAGAAGCTCCGAATCCAGTTCATACTATACCTCCACTTGTATGGAAGAAGATTGAGAAGATTAGACCCACTGGACAAAAGGACCTGGAATACAAGATTGAGGGATATGAAATACCTAAATTGCGCTCAATACCAGATGTTAAACGCTACTGTGCTGAGCACAATCTTAATGTTCCAGAACACCTTTTTGAAGACAAAAGGAAGAAGAAGCCATCTGAATCGAATGCAACTGCAGATATTTCTAACTTGGATCCGGATGATACAAGCTTCGATTTCGAGGCGTACCACCTGGAAGTTTGCATTCCTACGCGTTTTGAGCAAATCGCCGACTTGCCCGAAAAGAGAGAATGGAACCATGCGATGTGCGACGAAATCAATACAATGCACGAGCGTGAGGTGTGGGAGTTGGTTCCACCACCACCGGATACGAAAGTCATTGGATGTAGATGGATTTATACTGTTAAATCCGACGAGAGAGGTGAAATTGCAAGATATAAGGCCAGACTTGTGGCACAAGGCTTCTCACAAGTCTATGGCGACTCGTATGAAGAAACTTTCTCGCCGGTTGTTGACTTCTCGATCGTCCGCTTCATGTTCACGCTGCTCGTCTGCATGTTGAAGTGGTCCTACGTTCAAGCGGATGTGAAATGCGCATATCTTTACGCGAAGTTGCACAAAACGATTTACATGCGTCAACCAAAGGGTTTTATCGTACCAGGAAAGGAAAACTACGTTTGCAGACTCCTTCGTGCGATATACGGCTTGCACCAGTCTGGGAGAGAATGGGGCATAGAATTGGAAGACACCCTGTTGAAGCTTGGCCTGGAGCACGTGAATTGGTGTAACTCCGTGTATAAGTGGAAAAATGTTGCATATTTAATCGTGTACGTTGACGATATCGTTGTTTTCGGCAAACAACTCGAAGACGCAATCAGCGTACTCGATATGATAAAGACACAATTCGACATTGTAATTCTGGGACAGACGAAGAAGCTCTTGGAAGTTGAGTTCTGCTCACACAATCAACGAATGGTTTTACACCAGAGATCTTACGTTGATAAGGTTCTCATCAAATTCAAGAATCATTTACAACTTGTAAAAGTCAGATCTCAGCCAATGACCAAGACAACCATTCTTACCAAACAACAATGCCCAGATACCTTGGAACACTTCAAGTTAATGGAGGGAGTACCATACCGAAGTCTGCTCGGATGTTTGGCCTTTATCGCATCGCGAACGAGACCGGACATGACATACGCCGTCAACATCCTGAGCCAGTTCCAATCTAATCCAGGATGGGATCACTGGATCGTGTTGCTAGATCTACTAAGTTATTTGCGAACAACAAGGAACTTTGGCCTAATGCTATATCCGAATGATCGAATTGAAGTCATCGGTTATAGTGACTCGGACTATGCGAATAACAGGGATGATCGTATTTCTGTAGGAGGAACTCTAATAACTCTGGGGAATTCACCCATTTATTGGAGGACCTTCAAGCAAAGGAATGTTACACTCTCGACCATGGAGGCGGAGTATGTGGCCCTCACGGAGACAGTGAAGGATTATATCTGGATCGTCAGGGTCTTACTCGAGATCATGCCCGACGTCGCAAACAAGTTCTATCATCGAATTCTTTGCGACAACATCTCAACCGTAGATTTTACAAAATCCTGCGTAGAGAACCGAAAGACTAAACATATCGATATCCGATATCACTTCATACGCGAACTCGTCAGACGAGATAACCTCCAAATCGTGCATGTCGGAACGAAGTCTAATTGGGCAGATATTTTCACTAAGTCTGTGGATAAAACGGATCTTATCCATTTTTGCAATCGGTTTCTAGTTGATATAAATTTCCTACTAGCTTGATTATACGAGGGGGCCGATTGTTAAGATATAGCATGTATTGGTAATAGCTTTATATGTCGTATTATCAAGCGACATCTTGTTCTGTATTCTATTAATTGTTTACACGTATTTGCGTTTAGCTTTTCAAGTATTATTGATGCTTTGTTTACATGTGTATCTTTTACTTTATGCCACTAGGTGGCTCTCTGTATGTAACTGATGAATCATATATTATAGTTCATTAAACTCTCACTTGAGGTGATGTTTCACACCTGTAAACACCTGATCTGTTTTCTGCTGCTTTTGGAGTTTTTCCAAACCACTGACGCTATACATTATCCACGCAATTTAGGATCACAATTCAACAGGTTACGTCGGTTACGTCGGTTACGTCGGTTACGTCGGTTACGTCGCTTACGTCGGTTACGTCGCTTACGTCGGTTACGTCGGTTACGTCGGTTACGTCGGTTACGTCGGTTACGTCGCTTACGTCGGTTACGTCGGTTACGTCGGTTACGTCGGTTACGTCGGTTACGTCGGTTACGTCGGTTACGTCGGTTACGTCGCTTACGTCGCTTACGTCGGTTACGTCGGTTACGTCGGTTACGTCGGTTACGTCGGTTACGTCGGTTACGTCGGTTACGTCGGTTACGTCGGTTACGTCGGTTACGTCGGTTACGTCGCTTACGTCGGTTACGTCGGTTACGTCGGTTACGTCGGTTACGTCGGTTACGTCGGTTACGTCGGTTACGTCGGTTACGTCGGTTACGTCGCTTACGTCGCTTACGTCGCTTACGTCGGTTACGTCGGTTACGTCGCTTACGTCGCTTACGTCGGTTACGTCGGTTACGTCGGTTACGTCGGTTACGTCGGTTACGTCGGTTACGTCGGTTACGTCGGTTACGTCGGTTACGTCGGTTACGTCGGTTACGTCGGTTACGTCGGTTACGTCGGTTACGTCGGTTACGTCGGTTACGTCGGTTACGTCGGTTACGTCGGTTACGTCGGTTACGTCGGTTACGTCGGTTACGTCGGTTACGTCGCTTACGTCGGTTACGTCGCTTACGTCGGTTACGTCGGTTACGTCGGTTACGTCGGTTACGTCGGTTACGTCGGTTACGTCGGTTACGTCGGTTACGTCGGTTACGTCGGTTACGTCGGTTACGTCGGTTACGTCGGTTACGTCGCTTACGTCGCTTACGTCGCTTACGTCGGTTACGTCGCTTACGTCGGTTACGTCGGTTACGTCGCTTACGTCGCTTACGTCGGTTACGTCGGTTACGTCGGTTACGTCGGTTACGTCGGTTACGTCGGTTACGTCGGTTACGTCGGTTACGTCGCTTACGTCGGTTACGTCGGTTACGTCGGTTACGTCGGTTACGTCGGTTACGTCGCTTACGTCGGTTACGTCGGTTACGTCGGTTACGTCGGTTACGTCGGTTACGTCGGTTACGTCGGTTACGTCGGTTACGTCGGTTACGTCGGTTACGTCGGTTACGTCGGTTACGTCGGTTACGTCGGTTACGTCGGTTACGTCGCTTACGTCGGTTACGTCGCTTATGTCGGTTACGTCGCTTATGTCGCTTACGTCGGTTACGTCGCTTACGTCGGTTACGTCGGTTACGTCGGTTACGTCGGTTACGTCGGTTACGTCGCTTACGTCGGTTACGTCGCTTACGTCGGTTACGTCGGTTACGTCGGTTACGTCGGTTACGTCGGTTACGTCGGTTACGTCTGATGAGATTGTAGGCGCCGGACATCAGGAAAATAGAGCTGAGACATGATTTAATGGGTGCGGGAACTCGCATTGCGCGACCGCCATCTTTAATCGTCACGAACCACAGTAAAAACGACTGCTTTGAGGCTAGCCGCCCTCAAAGTATGAATACAAGCTTACAATAGAACAAATCATTGTTAGCAAGCAATGACTTGTCCTTTACATGATAAACAATAAGGGAGGAGCAAATAAGCGATAAACAACTCAAAAGCAATGGAAAAACTAAACGAATATTGCTCATTTGAGCGGACGACGAGAAGGCACATCTTTACAAGTAAATAAACTAGTTGCGGCACATAACAAGCAGGGTAAAAAATCAGGATCAACTAGTTTAACTAAGTCACAGCAAAGTAAAGACATGCACGTTGCATTTAGCCATAAATATGCAACTAATAAATCTCAAACAGTTGGGCATATCCCAACAAATCCCCCTTTGCGCAACTATTTGACTGCAACAAAAATATGCTCACAGAGCTGACATAATCTGGGGCGCGGCAACCATTTTGTCATCAAATCCGCGATGTTCAATTCGCCAGGCACATGTTTAATACTAAACACGCCTTTTTCATACCAATCACGAAGAAAGTGCAATTTAACATCTATATGTTTATTTGCACGGTTCTCGATCTTGTTTTTCGCATAATTGATTGCCGGCATGCTATCGGCGTAGACGCAAGGGACATTTCGGTTGAAACACAAGATGATATCGGCTTCGTACAGGCGTTCAAGCCATATCACTTCTCTCACGCCATCGACAACTGCGAGAAATTCGCTTTCCATTATACTCAATGAAGTCATGGATTGTTTTCGACAATTCCATGAAATCGGAACCCCTCCTAAATAAACTATGTGGCCACCAAAGCTTCTCCTACTGTCTTGATCCAAGGCAAAGGACGCGTCGGTGTAAACCGTTAAATTATTGTTCTTACAATTTGCCAGGTTGATAACATAGTTGGGGGTATTCGCCAGATATCTCAACACTTGTATTAGCATTTTAACATGCCTGTTAGAATGGGTCTCATTGTATTGAGATAATACAATAACGCTGAAGAGAATATCTGGACGCGTTCTATTCGCGATAAAGAGTAAACTCCCTACTAGGGACCTGTATGGGAACGTCGAGTTTATTTGTTCACCCGGTTGTACCTTCTGTATCATGGTACCGACTGTGACTGGGATTTTAATTTTATGGCACGGATCAATGTCGTATTTCTCGACTAATTTCGCAATATAACTCTTTTGATGTACTAAAATGTCCCCATTTTTCCTTTCAAAATGAATCCCTAATAAAAGAGTCACCGGTCCAAGGTTGACAATTTCAAAGCTCTCTTGAATCCACTCGATGATACATTGTTCAACGAAAGCATCACGACTAAACAAAACAATGTCGTCCACGTAAAACAAAAGTACGGCATCTGAGCCGTAATTATATACGCAATTCAGTCCTAAGACTGGAGTAAATCCTATTTCCAGTAATCGTTCGTGGAGCTTGAAATACCACATCCTTCCGGACTGGTGAAGTCCGTATAAGGATTTGACTAGACGCCAACACTTGTGTTGGTTCTCCTTGGTCCGGAAGCCCTTGGGGATATTAATGTATTGTGGCACATCAAGGTCTCCGTACAAGTACGCAGACTTGATGTCGAGATGTGTATCTCGCCAGCCTTGCAGAACCACAAGAGAACAAAAGAATATAAGCACGAGAACAAAGTTGACCACTGGTGAAAATATCTCAGTGAAGTCAACTCCCTCCTTCTGCCCAAAACCTTGCGCAACTAAACGTGCTCTCCAACGCTTAATTGCCCCAGTGTAGTCACGCTTGATTTTGTAAATCCATTTTGTTCCCAGTAAATTCATCCCCTCGGTTTTATCAACTTCCTCGTAAACTTTCCTGTCATTAAAGATATTAATCTCATCATCCATGGCATCCTGCCAGTCGGATTTATTGGGGTTGGACATAGCTTCTTCGAAAGTATCCGGCTCGACGGATGCATGACCGGCGAACCCAACGGTCTCATCTGTTGCCTTAAAGTCGAAACAACCCCCATCGTACTGATAGTTTTCCTCTTTGCACCATCGTACAACATCAATCCGACTGCGGATTCTATCGCCAAGTGGTGTTATGTAGATTACATCTACCTGGCCAGCAGTTTCACCACTCTGCCTAACGGTTTCTCTCCGCTGCCATTGTGTCATATCTAAAATTTTTAACTTCTCGGGAGCAGCTGCACGCTGTTTCACTGTGTCCCCCTTTAACTTAACACCCCGTGGTGGGTTCCTCCTAACTGGTGGGGGGGTGAGAGTCGGATTTGGAAGCCGAACTTCCACTTGTTGCTCCTCCTCTTCTTCGATCCCACCAACAGCTTGGGCGATTTCTTCCACAGCTTCAGGCTCGACCGCCTGTTGGACTAATTGGGGATTCGGAATCGCATGTTTCGGGGCCTGAAACAACTGCTGTATGACAGGGGGCACCTGTTGCTGTTGTACAGCAGGTAGGATCTCATCATCTGAATCTTCATCCCATGATGCCGCTACAAAATCTGGCTCACGTGGGATGGAATTTGATTGCACCGATTCATGCCAAAAAACATTTTCATTAATCTTTACATGCTTTGAAGCAATCACTTGGTTGGACTTGGGGTCCCAAACTCGATACCCACGCGTCTTAATTGCGTAACCGACTAGGGCCCCAGGCCATGCCCTTTCTTCCAACTTGCTTCTCCTTGTTTGCGAAGGAATGTGCACGAAAACTTTAGAACCGATACATCTTAGATGTCTCAACGACATTTTCTTGTTATGAAACAAGTTGTAAGGGGTTTTCCCACTCAAGCTTGCATGTGGGAATCTATTTTTAAGATAGACAACTGTCACGGCTAATTCTGCCCACAAACCCTTTGGAAAATTGTTTTCGAAAAGCATGGCTCTAATTCCCCCAACAATTGTTCTGTTTGCTCTTTCGGCCACGGAATTCATTTCTGGGGAGTAGGGGTTTGTTTGGATGCACTTAAGCCCAATAGAAGCCGCATAGTCATCCCACTTTTTCGACACAAACTCCCCGCCGTTGTCTGTCTTGATGCATTTGACCTTTTTCCCGGTGCTGCGCTCAACTTGTGTTTGCCATCGTTTGAAGCGCTCAAATGTATCCCCCTTATTCTTGATAATTTCCACCCACATGAAACGCGAATAATCATCTACAATTATTAGGTAATAGCTGGCCCCTCCCAAAGATTTAAAAGGCTGGGGGCCCCACAGATCCATGTGGATTACTTCCAAAATTCCCTTTGTAGAAATTTCCGGGATTGGGGAAAAGGTTGCCCTAGTGCTCTTTGCCTTCGAACACGCGTCACAGGGTGAAAGTTCTTTGTCGGAGAGTTTAACTCCGAAAATATCCGGTGAAATTTCCATTTTTGCAATCCCACTTGCGTTAAAATGGCCCATTCTGGAGTGCCAAATGTCCATTGGCTGTGGTTTCACTTTGATCTTTTCGATTTTTCCCCCATTCGAATTATTTTGCCCGTTAGTATCATTTAAATCGCTTTTCTTAAGATTTGACGCATTTACTAGCGCATTTACGCTCACTTGCTGCTTCGCTGCAGTCTGCACTGCGCCACTCAATGTGTTTAGTAATGCTGCCTTAAAATCTACTGTTTTTAGTAAAGGATTAATGACACTTTCACTTTTTACAACATTTTTGACCGAATTTCCACCCACCGCTGCACTCTGTTGCGCAGAAGGTGCAGTTGTGTTCACAATATTGGCCTCTATTTTGCAGTTAACTTTGTACATCCGATCATTAGTTTTATCTGCAACAAGGAAAGGCTCACCAATTCGGTCTCTAAACATGGTCAACTTTCCATTTTTGATAAAAGTTGTGAAACCAGCTTCATCTGTCCGGCCCAGCGATAAGAGATTTTTCTTAAAATTTGGCGCAAAATACACATTTTGCAGTGTGATTTCCCTACATCTGCCTGCATAACAAGATGTAATCAACACGTTTCCAATGCCCTCGATTTTAGACTTCCCTTCCCCCTGCTGGACACTATAGCCGGACAGTGGCTTGAAGGTCACGAACCAACTTCTATTAAATGAAAAGTGATCTGTCGCACCGGTATCTATGTACCAGTGCGGATCAAAGTCGCAATGTGACATCAAAGACAATGGTGGTGACAAGGTGACTTCCTCTTCAGTTTGGTGAACTGCCGCTGAAAACATTGTCAAGGGCTCATCAAAAATGTCAACTTGTCCCAAATTGGCCTTTTTGGTCTTTCCACCACGGCCACGTCCTCGTGCAGTGCCTTTTGCTAGCTGTGCAGAGGTGCCACCTCGTTGGCTTTGCATATTCGCTTGTTGTTTGGGCGGTGACGGGCATTCTCTCGCGAAGTGACCAGTGCCGCCACAGGAAAAACAAGTCCGAGGTGTAAATGGCTGATTTCCGCCTTTTCCGCGTTGGAATCGCCCTTTTCCAAAGAATGCGCCTGCATTATCAGTGGAATCCTGTGTACGCATACCATAGGAGTCTGAAGCTTCAAATAAACGATTATACTCTCCTAATAATCGGTCTTTCACTTTTGCAGGGGTGAAGTCCAAATCCTCCCAGTGATACATTATTTGTTTTATAGTCTCATAAGTTGTAGGGAGGAAATCCATGTATTGGAATGCAATTTCCTCATCCGTCGGTATTACTTTGACATTCGCGAGTTCCGCGACTTTTCTGTCGACACGGGCCAGAAAACACATCATCTCCTCATTGTCCATTAGATGCATTTGCAGGAACTCGCGCCTCAATCTGCCTTTCCGGGCGCGTGTGGTGGGCTGGTAAGCATCTCGGATTGCTTCCCACGCTCCTTTAGAAGTATCTTTGGCAACGGCCACGAGCTGTTGCGCTTCTTCGCAACTCAAGCATATCGTGGACCATGCTCGCTTCTCACGCACTCTAAAATCCCGTTTCTCTTTGGCTGTGGCGTTGGGACCCGGCGCGGTCTCGTCGCCCGTCACGTGGTCCCACACGCCTTGCTGGGATAACAACAACTTCGCACCAATCGCCCATTGTGCATAATTTGTCCCATTTAGTTTTTTGATCGACTTATAATCGTCGCATTTCTCCTCCGACGCCATATCTAGTCGATTCGTCGCGAAGATTACACTTTATCACTAAATAAATCGTCGCACACACCAAATGAAGCACAAAACACACTCTTTACGCTTTTATAAATGGCGTAAACCCCCAAAAGGTTTAGGCGAAAAATTATACAGTCTCCCTTGGACAAATCTCACTAAGTGAGATGCAAAACTTTACGTAGTATCTCCCGAGTTCCGACCGGACTCCTAGGACCGCGGGACACTCGGTGGCCAGAGAAAGCCTACGCAAAAATACAATTCCACTACGCGACTGCGTAAAGGGTGGAAAGGATACTACAAGACCCCCAAACAAAACCTTAAACTTATTAACAATGAATTTCGACAACTTAAAACTAAATAATAGTTGGCAAGGTGAAAATCCGTTGTTTTGCGGGTTGGTTTGCGTCGCAAAAATTCCCTCGTTGATCCCACGTCGTGAAATCGATGCACGTCGACTCAACGTGCTCGTCCGCACCTTCGTAGGATGTGCTCCGTGCACAAAACCTCGGGAAAATGCCAGCGCGTACGTTTAACCCGCTAACTGGTCTTCTAGGTGCTCAAATAGCTGATGCCTGTGTGCAAATTTATGCCCACACAGGTCCTTACGTTGAAAATTATTCTCACACGTCGTTTTTCGTCTGCTTTGACGAAAAATCCGGCCGCCGTCGAAAAATCGATTCGCACGATGACTTCCGTGTTGATTTTCAACGAAAAACGGTCCAAAAATTACGTCGTTTCGACGTATTCTTTGTTGAATCGTGATGAGAGCGTGTGTCGATCCGTACACACGATTCTCTGCTGGCTTCACGGCCGTACGCGATGAAGTCAAAAAAAATGGCGCCGCAGAAGAAAAATCTTCTTTATATCGGCAAATGTGCTTATTTCGCACGAAAAAACGACAATTCTCACACTGTTTTGTTCCAAATTCGTTGGCGAATTGCCCGCACACGTTGTCAAAGCTCGTCCGCTTTGCTAAAATCCCGAAAACGGCGATACGTCTCTGCGACGATACCGACGAAGTCGCGATGTCCGTTCCTTCACAAAAATCGCCGCCAATTCATCACAAACGGTTGGCCGCGTCGTCAACCATCCTCTGCTACCAAATGATGAGATTGTAGGCGCCGGACATCAGGAAAATAGAGCTGAGACATGATTTAATGGGTGCGGGAACTCGCATTGCGCGACCGCCATCTTTAATCGTCACGAACCACAGTAAAAACGACTGCTTTGAGGCTAGCCGCCCTCAAAGTATGAATACAAGCTTACAATAGAACAAATCATTGTTAGCAAGCAATGACTTGTCCTTTACATGATAAACAATAAGGGAGGAGCAAATAAGCGATAAACAACTCAAAAGCAATGGAAAAACTAAACGAATATTGCTCATTTGAGCGGACGACGAGAAGGCACATCTTTACAAGTAAATAAACTAGTTGCGGCACATAACAAGCAGGGTAAAAAATCAGGATCAACTAGTTTAACTAAGTCACAGCAAAGTAAAGACATGCACGTTGCATTTAGCCATAAATATGCAACTAATAAATCTCAAACAGTTGGGCATATCCCAACAACGTCGGTTACGTCGCTTACGTCGGTTACGTCGGTTACGTCGGTTACGTCGGTTACGTCGGTTACGTCGGTTACGTCGGTTACGTCGGTTACGTCGCTTACGTCGGTTACGTCGGTTACGTCGGTTACGTCGGTTACGTCGGTTACGTCGGTTACGTCGGTTACGTCGGTTACGTCGGTTACGTCGGTTACGTCGGTTACGTCGCTTACGTCGGTTACGTCGGTTACGTCGGTTACGTCGGTTACGTCGGTTACGTCGGTTACGTCGGTTACGTCGGTTACGTCGGTTACGTCGCTTACGTCGCTTACGTCGGTTACGTCGGTTACGTCGGTTACGTCGGTTACGTCGGTTACGTCGGTTACGTCGGTTACGTCGGTTACGTCGGTTACGTCGGTTACGTGCCAGAATAATACCAAAATAATACCAAAATAATGCCAAAATAATGCCAAAAAAATACCAAAATAATACCAAAATAATGCCAAAAAAATGCCAAAAAAATGCCAAAAAAATGCCAAAAAAATGCCAGAATAATACCAAAATAATACCAAAATAATGCCAAAATAATACCAAAAAAATGCCAGAATAATACCAAAATAATACCAAAATAATGCCAAAATAATGCCAAAAAAATGCCAAAATAATGCCAAAAAAATACCAAAACAATGCCAAAATAATGCCAAAAAAATACCAAAAAAATGCCAAAATAATGCCAAAATAATGCCAAAAAAATACCAAAATAATGCCAAAATAATACCAAAATAATACCAAAAAAATGCCAAAAAAATGCCAAAAAAATGCCAAAATAATACCAAAATAATACCAAAACAATGCCAAAATAATGCCAAAATAATGCCAAAATAATACCAAAATAATACCAAAAAAATGCCAAAAAAATACCAAAAAAATATCAAAAAATGCCAAAAAATTGCAAAAAAAATGCCAAAATAATGCCAAAAAATGCCAAAATAATGCCAAAATAATGCCAAAAAATACCAAAAAAATACCAAAAAAATGCCAGAATAATACCAAAATAATACCAAAATAATGCCAAAAAAATACCAAAATAATGCCAAAAAAATACCAAAAAAATGCCAAAATAATGCCAAAATAATGCCAAAAAAATACCAAAATAATGCCAAAATAATACCATAATAATACCAAAATAATGCCAAAAAAATACCAAAAAAATGCCAAAATAATGTCAAAATAATGCCAAAAAAATACCAAAAAAATATCAAAAAAATGCCAGAATAATACCAAAATAATGCCAAAATAATGCCAAAAAAATACCAAAATAATGCCAAAATAATACCAAAAAATGCCAGAATAATACCAAAATAATACCAAAATAATGCCAAAATAATGCCAAAAAAATGCCAAAATAATGCCAAAAAAATACCAAAAAAATGCCAAAATAATGCCAAAATAATGCCAAAAAAATACCAAAATAATGCCAAAATAATACCAAAATAATACCAAAAAAATACCAAAATAATACCAAAATAATACCAAAATAATGCCAAAAAATACCAAAATAATGCCAAAAAAATACCAAAAAAATGCCAAAATAATGCCAAAATAATGCCAAAATAATGCCAAAAAAATGCCAAAAAAATACCAAAATAATGCCAAAAAAATGCCAAAAAAATACCAAAATAATGCCAAAAAAATACCAAAAAATTGCCAGAATAATGCCAAAGTAATGCCAAAAAAATGCCAAAATAATGCCAAAAAAATGCCAAAATAATACCAAAAAAATACCAAAATAATGCCAAAAAAAATACCAAAATAATGCCAAAATAATACCAAAATAATACCAAAATAATGCCAAAAAAATACCAAAAAAATGCCAAAATAATGTCAAAATAATGCCAAAAAAATACCAAAAAAATATCAAAAAAATGCCAGAATAATACCAAAATAATGCCAAAATAATGCCAAAAAAATACCAAAATAATGCCAAAATAATACCAAAAAATGCCAGAATAATACCAAAATAATACCAAAATAATGCCAAAATAATGCCAAAAAAATGCCAAAATAATGCCAAAAAAATACCAAAATAATGCCAAAATAATGCCAAAAAAATACCAAAAAAATGCCAAAATAATGCCAAAATAATGCCAAAAAAATACCAAAATAATGCCAAAATAATACCAAAATAATACCAAAAAAATGCCAAAAAAATGCCAAAAAAATGCCAAAAAAATGCCAAAAAAATACCAAAATAATACCAAAACAATGCCAAAATAATGCCAAAATAATGCCAAAATAATACCAAAATAATACCAAAAAAATGCCAAAAAAATACCAAAAAAATATCAAAAAATGCCAAAATAATGCAAAAAAAATGCCAAAATAATGCCAAAAAAATGCCAAAATAATGCCAAAATAATGCCAAAAAATACCAAAAAAATACCAAAAAAATGCCAGAATAATACCAAAATAATACCAAAATAATGCCAAAAAAATACCAAAATAATGCCAAAAAAATACCAAAAAAATGCCAAAATAATGCCAAAATAATGCCAAAAAAATACCAAAATAATGCCAAAATAATACCAAAATAATACCAAAATAATGCCAAAAAAATACCAAAAAAATGCCAAAATAATGTCAAAATAATGCCAAAAAAATACCAAAAAAATATCAAAAAAATGCCAGAATAATACCAAAATAATGCCAAAATAATGCCAAAAAAATACCAAAATAATGCCAAAATAATGCCAAAAAAATGCCAAAAAATTGTGTAATTGTGTTATTGTGTTATTGTGTTATTGTGTTATTGTTTTATTGTGTTATTGTTTTATTGTTTTATTGTGTTATTGTGTTATTGTGTTATTCGCGGAATTTTCGGCGATAGTTAGTGGAAAATGAAGCGTGTAGAGGATATAACCATCGTCTGCTACCAATTGTAGGTTTGGTAGCAGAGGAAAAACCAAAACAGCTCAAAATGTCGAGCGAAAACTATGTGAAAAAGGTTGCAAATGGCGTCGTGCGTGGTTTACTGATTTCACGGACATTATCCCTTTTGATATCGAATTGGGACAGGGCAAGTCCCAAGTCACCGGGAAAGGAACAGTTCGACTACTCGCAGAGATTGACAATGCAGAATGCACCGTTAATTTAACAAACGTTCTCTACGGACCGAATTTCGAGGCAAACTTGATTTCAGTTTCGAAGATCGATAAAACGCATTTTCAACGGTGAAGTTCACGTATATCAATCGAACATTAGTAGCCCTCTTATCCGTGCGAAGGAACGTGGCGGATTATATGATGTGGACGGATTATGTTCGACTCCGACATTTGCGACGACAGTTTCCGCAAATATTCAACCGACAGTTCCACCGGTACAGACATTTCTTACGACCGAAGAGGATTTTGTTAAAATACCGAAGCAGAAGAAAGGAAAAGGAAAAGGGAATCAGCGAGAGATTACGGATTTTCGCATTGAATTGCCACCAGTTGAGACTACAAAACAAATTCCTGCCACAACCAATCCGATCTCCCTTCCTCCGCCTAATCCTACACCGGTCCACAACAATCCGCCCGTCCCATCCTATGTCCACGTCATCAAGTCAATTCCTACTGCTACCACCGTTTCTCCTCCCACCAATCCTTCTCAATCAAAACAGAAGGTAATTGCTAACCCTACCACAGTCAAAGATGCCACTGGTTTGTGGCATAGCCGGCTCGGACACTTGCATACGAATGCAATGAAGCTATTAGCAGCAAATGATCAAGTCTATGGCATGGAACCGGCAGAAGTTCGACAAGAGCTATTATGTAATGACTGTCGTTTAGCAAAGTCGACAAGGGCTTCTCACAAGCCGGATCCACACCCCTGCACATCGAAACCGTTGGATCTCCTGCACATAGACGTCTGGGGTCCGGCACCCATCGCATCTTTCGGCGGCGCACGTTTTATCTTCATTATCATTGACGCAAAAGTCACAAGTCTTCGCAACATTTAAAGACTTCGTCGCCAGGGTCGAGCGTATTCAAAACACCCGCATTAAAGCGATCAGGACAGACCAGGGCGGCAAATTCATGTCGAATAAATTTCTGCGTTATTTGCAGGGTCAACGGACAAACCCGTCATCGCCACAGATGAATGGGGTCGCCAAGAGGATTAACAGGACAATGGCCGACAATGTCCGAGCATTCATTTCCGAAACTCGATTACCAGATGCTCTTTGGGCCGAATTAGCGGTTACATTCGCGTATATTAAAAACCGCAGCCCACACTCGAGGTTGAAGAATGAAGTTCCTTATATTCTCTGGCGACAACAAGCATTGTCTCTTCGACACCTTCGTAAAGTAGGATCCAAATGCTGGGTACATTACACCGCACCAGGGCGCAAGAAACTCGATCCACGCGCCTGGGAAGGATATCTCGTCGGTTACGCCACCGGAACACGCGGATACAGAGTTTGGAACCCCGTTGAAAACCGAGTCTACGAATCCATCCACGTACAAATCGATGAACGCCAATCGTATCGGAAATCCCTTCGAAGTTCTACCCAACAACCCGGAATTCTTCCGGGCGTTCGTCACGCGGCTCATTTATGCCGAACTGAACCGGCTTCCTATGCCGAAATTCCCAAGTTCACCGACGCTCCGAAATGGCACGAAGCCATTAGCGAAGAGCTGGGGACTTTCAAAGAAAGGGAAGTGTATGTTGAAGTTCCAAGACCACCGGACACCACTGTACTCGACTGCAAGTGGATTTTCAAATTAAAGACCGACGGAGCCGGAACCATAACTCGATATCGTGCCCGACTAGTTGCCCAAGGCTTACGACAGACCCTCGGCGTTGATTACGATGAAGTTTTTAGTCCAGTAGTGAACTTTCTATTGATTCGTCTATTCTTCTGTCTTCTAGTTGTGTTGCGTGGGTGGAAAGATGCTCACCTGGACGTGAAATGTGCATACTTGTACGGGGAATTGAAGCACAAAGTCTACATGCATATATCCCCAGGTGCCACATGTTTCCACCCAAACAACGTGTGGTTACTCGTGAAATCACTCTACGAACTACACCAATCCGGAAGACAGTGGTTCGAAAAATTGGACGAAACTCTTCGAGCTCTCGGATTTCACAAGATGCCGGCGTGTAACTGAGTCTACGTGTATAGAAAGACCGCCGTCATGCTGGTCTACGTGGATGACATAGTCCTATTCTACGCGTCCGACAGTGTCTTTGAACAGTTAATCCGACTCATCAGTTCGAAATTCGACATCGTAAATCTCGGTCCGATTACGAAGTTGTTAGGCGTCGAGTTCATCCGCGACATGGGGCGCACGTTTATCACCCAGCGTGCCTACATCGCGAAAATCGTCAAGAAATTCGGAACATCGATCAACAATCTCGTCAAGGTGCCCGTAACCCCTGGAACAACACTCGTCAAAGGCCCGACCGAAAATTTAGAAGATTTTCCCTATCGATCACTCATTGGGTCGTTATTGTTTCTGGCTTCGAGGACACGCCCCGACATCCTTTACTCCGTCATCGCTCTGGCACAGTATAACACGTGCTACGACAGGACTCACATTCGAGCTCTTCTACAAGTTCTGCAGTACGTCGCAAACACTGCAGATCTTTGCATCGAATTATCTGGCCAACAAGCCAATTGTATACGGATGCGTCGTGAGTGACATCGAAACATCTTTGAGCTTCGGGGGTTACATCACCTATATTGGAAACGTACCGATCGGCTGGTCATGTCGCAAACAATCGACAGTGGCATGCTCAACAATGGAAGCGGAATTCGCCCTTGTTGAGTGTGTTAAGGAGCTGTATTGGTTGGACCACGTTTACACCGAATTTCCGATTCTGATCCGCTTATCTCGACCCGTCGTTTATTCCGATGCCCTGGCCTCCATTCAATTCACCTCCAACGACGTCGAGAACGCGAAAACACGACACATTCTCGTTCGATATCATTGGCTCAGGGAGTGGTACATGGCGGGACGCTTTGAACTCCGAAAAGTGCCCGGCGAACTCAACGTCGCCGATATCTTCACAAAATGGCTTTCTTCGGAACGTTTACGATCATTGATTTCCCGAATATTCCGATCATAGACTTATCGTGACATTCCTTGTTTAGTTTTACCCGACTTCGAGGATCATCGAGTTTCAGTGGGAATCGGATGAATAGTACGTTTACACAGTACCCGGCTCGATGATTCGACTTTATAGTTTGTTTTTCGAATAATTATACAGGGTGGAACAAAAGTCTGTTCCCCTCAAATATTTCCTGAGCAATTGCATCTAGGCCAACTTTGATGAAGCGATCATATAGGAAGTTGGGTGAGAGCAATCCAATGACGTCATCAAATTTGACCTTGAAGGCCATTTTCAAGGTTATTCACTTGCTAACGTCTAAACCAATCATGTTAGAGCAAAATTTCCAATTACAAAGTTGTAGAGCACCATCAAATTAGTGCTATCCAATTTATCTTAGTCATCTTAAGTTAAATGTTTTCGTTTTAAAATGAAAACAAATCAGCTGAAATAAAGTCAGCCATTGAGGCAAAAATTAAATTTCTACTACAAAAATACTGAATTACTTGACACTAGAAAGGCCGGAATTTCCGCCGACCTAGAAAGACCGAAAGCGGTCAAAATGACCGCTTGAAACAATGCGTACAAGACCATCAATTTTTGTTTTGCTATTTTCTTCGCATATTTCGCGTGTTACTGATCAATTTGATGGCAAAACGCAAGATACACGTATTGTTTATGTATTTTGCACGATTTGTACGCGTTTTGTCCACGTTTCGTGCACGTCTTGAGCGCGTTGTTTCAAGCGGTCATTTGGACCGCTTTCGGCCTTTCTAGGTCAATTCAATTTTTTTAATTTTTATTACAGAAAAAAGCCACGTTTGCTGATTTATGATGTAAAGTATCATAAGTTAGTAAAAGTGAAAAAATACCAGCATTGTAAACCCTTTGGGTTTATTGCTACAGCTGTTTAAAACAGCTGTTGCGGTCAAAATGACCGCTCTGGCCTTTCTAGTGTTAAATAAATGTATTCAAATGTGCATTATTGTGCAAGTACACAAGAAAAATCACTATCTTTTTTTAATGCCTCAATAATTTTTTTTTTCACAAGAAAAAAAAATTTTACATTGCTGATTTTTTTCTGATTTGTTAGAAGAAGAGATGAAATCCGTCACAGTGTCTAAGTCAGATGCTCCCTTGTTAGAACGCAAAAGTGCAGCAGCAACAAATGTCATTCATGTTATTGAAGAAAGATTTGCTTATGGATATCTCAATCTACTGATCGAAGCAGCTGGAAATGTTAGTCTTTACCTTGGAATGTCAATACTATCAGTCTTGGATTTGATCACATTAATCATCAATTACCAAAAACGAAATTCAACATCACAAAAAAGTTGAAAAATTCAGCTCAAAGTAATCCATTACAAGAATTGGCGGAATTATTTTGATATTGATTGATTGATTGATTTGTTTATTTGTTCTTTTCTTAAAAACATGATGAAAATGTTTAATCTTTGAAAAAATCACGAAATTTCATCGAAAATCTGTAAGTTCATCGGAAATCACCAAAATTTACAAAAAAATTGCAAAATCTCATCGGAATTTGCTAAATTTCAACGAAATTCCGTCCAGTTAGAGTTACAAATAATGATCACTTTGAATTAAACAAACCAAATCGTTCGCTCGAGACTCACAAGCACTTTAAATACACACTAGGCGCGTTCAATTTCAATTTGCCGTTGGAAACGCAAAACCCTTTCCAATGGCAAATTTCAACCTAAACATATTCGCCATTGGAAACGTTTTTGCGTTTCCAACGGCGAATTTCAACCTACACGTATTCGCCATTGAGAACGTTTTTGCGTTTCCAACGGCGAATTTCAACCTACACGTATTCGCCATTGGGAACGTTTTTGCGTTTCCAACGGCGAATTTCAACCTACACGTATTCGCCATTGGGAACGTTTTTGCGTTTCCAACGGCGAATTTCAACCTACACGTATTCGCCATTGGAAACGTTTTTGCGTTTCCAATGGCGAATTTTATATTTCAAACAAATTTTCCACATTCGCCCTTGGAACAGGAAAATATGTTTCCAATGGCAAATAGCAGAAATGGCACTCAAAAAACGTTTCCAATGGCGAATTTTATTAAATTCGCCATTGGAAACGTCAAAATAGGTTTCCAACGGCGAATTTTAGAAATTCGCCCTTACGCGATTCGCCGTTGGAACGGGTACCCGAATGTCAATACTATCAGTCTTGGATTTGATCACATTAATCATCAATTACCAAAAACGAAATTCAACATCACAAAAAAGTTGAAAAATTCAGCTCAAAGTAATCCATTATCTCCAAACAAAGAAACGCCATTTCGCGTATGTACTGCAACAAAATGAGCCAATTCGCAGTACAATTCACATGCATATTCGGAACGTATTGGAAAAAGTTGTCTATCTTGGCTGCATCTCTCTGTTATTGATGATGATCTACTTCAAATTTTTGACTTACAAGGCATATCCCATACGGGTTAACACAGCAATCTCATACAAAGCAAGTGTTACCTTTCCAAATATAACAGCTTGTGTATTGTCTCCAGAAATTATGATGTTGGAGAAAATGTATGCTGAAGAAAACAATCTCAGTCTCAGTGATTGTCCCAATCGCATATTGAGGCTGCTAGATCTAAAACAAAAAAAGCTCACAACAGAAAAACTATGGGAAATATCCTACCTTAAACAGATTTATTCCTCAAATAATGTTGTAAGTAGGATTATAAAACTTCTCAGTCATCGTAATAAATAAGTTATCTTTTTGGTAAAGCATTTAAAGGTTAAAATAAATACCACAAGTGGAATGTGTACAAAACACTTAATTGGTGAGTGTCGCAAATTTCCCCTAACTGTAATTAAACATGCTAAAGTAAATTATTAGCCAACATTTCATCGTTTTCGATGCTGTAGAATGACTCAGAACAGGAAGCAGTAAATTTTACAAAAAAAGGGGTTCCATTTATTTGTACACTAAAAAAAAACTAAATTTTACACGACCCAGCTTTCTTTTTCTACCTAACCTAACCTAACCTAAACCGGTCCTTGATGTATATGAATGTTTTAGTGTAGAAATAAAGGAAAATAGTGTTGGTATTCAGAAATTTAGTGTCAAAGTCAGGGATTTTTGTGTAAAAAATAAGGAAAAATAGTGTACAAACAATATACTTTCGAAAAAAGCTTGTTGTTACATTAAGGTTATTGCAACAATCAGAACCTCTATGAAAGATGCCATGAAAACTTTTTTTATACATACACCCTTGAACCTTTCTGGCTACGCCACTGATCACAACTCCTTTTTTCTAGCCGACAGACAATTCAATGGCATAGCCACAACCCATGGTACCAGCTTCTGTTTATTCCACTCTCTTCAAACATTCTACTCAAAAATATTAAATACCGGTAATTACAAAGAGAATTTTCCTCCCATCCTCCCTCCCAGTTATTTACTTTGCATTACTAAAATAATAATGAAAATAACTTCCTACCTGAGTTGGGTTAATTCTCCTTTCCTCGTGTTGGGTCTGGCCGAAGGGGCGCCATCTTCAGCTTTTACTTGAATGACGTACGCATAAGCCTGTTTCTCCTCACGGTCAAACACGGCCTTTGCGATCAATGTCGAAAAATTTGAAACTCGTTGTTAGACGTGTCCACAATCGAATAAAACACGTGCAAAAAATCAATCATTAACATTTTTTCAAATTCAACACCTGCTAGCACCCATTTTACACATACTTATAGTATATCCTCCCTTAATGCAGACAGCCAAACAAAATTCGCAACAAATGGCTGCATTCTACCGCATTATCTTCCCTCGAGTCTTTACAAACTTTTATTCGGCCCGCTATTCCTTGCGCGGCATTACTTAGCGCGGCGCCGCGCCAAGTCATACCTGTGAAATTACTCTTAGCAGCGCCGCGCTAGGCCATACCCGTTAAATGGGTTGGCGCGGCAGTCGCGATATGCCATATCACGAGTATGAAGAAGCGCGGCACAAAAATTTTTTTTTTCTTTGCCGTTTTGTCTGCCCCCTACCACTGCGACCCCCACTTTCCTGTCAACAAGCTGTCAATCGCCATCACCCCAAGGATACGTTGGGCTGCGGGTCTCCCCACACTGGCCACCATCATTCCTAGCATTCATCATCATCAGATAAAAGATGGTCGATTAAGACGAGGGCTACATTACCAGACTTTGGTTAGTCGAGTCTCCGTTGGGAGATTCCTCTCCTGGTCCTGGGCACCTGGTCAAGAGCTGGTGTGAAAATGAACCTCCTTCACTGCAGGAGAGGAACCACCTATTCAATTACCAGCCCACTCACTTTTTGGATGTTACGTTCGTTTTTTGATCGAGTCACTTGGAGTAACTTGCACTGGGATAATCTGCTCTTTTGGAATCCCGTTCAACAAATCCCCTCGATGTGTCGATGTGTCGATGTGCCGCGTCACGTCATACAAACGTGCCGCGCCAGATCATCGAAACCTTACTTGGTTTACGCAATGCCACGCCAACCCATACCATGGGTATCAACAATAGCGGCGCTGCGATTGTTGATACTATGGATTTACGGCAAGATGACTTGGGTCGGATTTGAATGCCGCGCCAACTAATGCCGCGCGGAGTTGAATACAAAGTTGAATACAAAAAAAGTGAAATAATAAATAATACAGTACTCCCAAAAACCCAAAAACATCTATTCATTTGGAACTGTACAGTAAGTAGCTACAATGGCAACAACTTGATTATTAAATAATCGTCATACTGGATGTAGCCTTAAAAATTCTAGAAAATTTCCCAGAATTGTTAGTAAAAGTGGAATCATCGTACGACGCCAAAAAAACCAAAAAAAACAATTTTCGATCCAAAAAAATCAATTTTAGGTCAGCTTAATTTTCTCAGTTTTCAAATCTAAAGCTCACGGTTATCCTTACAAAAAACCATAATCTAAAAACCATAATAACATTGTAATTTTTTTTATTTCAGTTTCTTATTAAAATAAAACATGTTTCGTTTCATATTTTTTAAAAATTATTTCAACACAAATTGAATAAAATTCATACCAGAAATGAAAAAATTGCTTTTCATTTGGCAGGATACGATTTGTGCTTTTGCTTGTACCACTTGTGGGTCATCAGACCGTTAAACACTTGATTCAAAATGACCCAACATAAAATGATAGACCAGCCCTACCGTCTTCCCTCGAATATAACGTCATGACGTTGTATTAAAGTTTTTTCAGAAATCGCTGTTTTTGAAAGTTTTAGCGATTTCTCGAATATAACGTCACTTCCAATATAACGTCATGACGTTGTATTCGAATACAACGTCATGACGTTATATTCGAGTGCATTGATGGGTGCGATGCCGGGAAGCGTTGCGGGGTGCGCTTTTAACAGGCACGATGCCAGAAAAACAAATTTGACACGCATTTGACACAATTTTGATACGAATTTGATACGAATTTGATAGGAATTGGACACGAATATAAAACTTACTGTATGTTTTTGTTAGGCTTCGCCTCGAGGTGGCGCCCGCTACGTCCCTCCCTCCCCCCGCCCAACCAATCATCACCTTGTTATTTTAATCTTTTTGGGCTTCGGCCATTTTGTATTTGGAATAAACACGTGTAGTCGCATTTCTACTGTTAAACACTTACAGCTTTGAACTTAGATTAAAAGTTTGAAGTCTGTCGTACCCTGTGTTTTCATTCATTTTCTAAACAATGATGAAGCGAAGGAGCTATACGATCAAGACGAAGCTTGATATTGTTAATCGGAATGTACTCAACTTCTGATTTTTCAGAAGTTGTATGAAAAAGTACGAATATAACGTCATGACGTAGTGTTCGAATAAAACGTCAGGTGTCGTTGTATTCGAACACAACGTCATGACGTTATATTCGAGGGAAGACGGTAGTACAATATTACAACTTCCGGTGCGCGGACGGAAGTAGTATTATTTTACGGCTAAAAGTGTACAAAATCGTGTTTATTAATTCAACCGGAGGTCGGAAAATTGCGAAAAGTTCCGAGGATACTAATTCAAGTACGCTGAATTTATTGCCGTTATCCGTTCGTCTCCACCTGCTATAGATTTTGAGATATGGATGCGTACGGACGGACGGACGGACAGAACCGTTTCATGAGACTTTCTAAACATCAGGTTTAGAAGTCTAAAACCTAAGCCATTCATCCGTAGTGGATTGTTCCAGTAAATACAAACAATAAAAATATACGAAAAAGAAATTGCCAATTCTAAAATTACATAACAAATAAGTTCTAAGATTTCAACGTCATTTTACCCGATATGTTGTTTGCAAAAGTTCAATTGGAATAAAATTAGAAATCGGGAAATTTTCGTTTATAAAATAGCAAAAATTGGAAACTGTTATTTAAAAATAGTTGTGATTGGAAATGAAAAAAATTTGGTTCAAAACAATAAAACAATAAATAAATAAATAACTGCCTAGCACATAATCGCTGAATCTGGGGCAACAGGACATTTTTGTAAAGACAAAACTCAATTTCACAACTTTAAAGAAACCACAGGAACAATCAGTCAAGCCGACAAGAAAACACTCATCCAAATACAAGGAGTTGGAGATGTGCGCATAATGTGCTTAGTTGGAACTGAAACGATTCCAATAACACTAAAGAAAGTTTATTATGCACCGGACTTGAGAAGAAACTTATTATCGGGGCCGTGCATCGACGAAGCACGATGCAGAGTCGCAATTGGTGCAGGATTGGTGAAGATTTTCGATCCACAATGGAAAAGACAACTAATGCAAGGAGTTAAAAAGGATCGACTCTACTATATCCAAATTAGCGATGAGAAGCCCGACATTGAGAAATTGAAAGAAATGGAGACAAACAAGGCGAATACTAGTGAAGAAAAGAAACAACAACCCGCTGGACTAAGCAAAACAACGTCCAATCCAGAAGAGGCACGACTTTGGCACGAGCGACTTGGACATATTCATTTTCCTAGTGTGCAACAAATGAGCAAAACAGAAGCTGTAATTGGATTGCCGATGCTCGACGTGCCGATCACGCAGTGTGATGTGTGCACACTTGCGAAGAAGAAATCAGTGTCGCACAAGTCAATACCGGGAATTAGGTCAAAGGGGCCGCTGGAACTTTTGCACATGGATGTGTGCGGGGCGTTCGGAACCCCTACACTATCAGGGAACAGATATTTCCTCACTATCACGGATGACTATTCACGATACTCGACAGTATATCTGATGAAACAAAAGGACGAGGTATTCGAGTTGTTTAAGAAGCATGTCAAACGAATTGAGCGCTTACTCGGAAAATCGATTTTGGCAATACGAACAGACAATGGGATGGAGTTCTGTTCCAACAAATTCGGACAGTACCTTGAGGAACAAGGAATTGCACACGAGAGAACAAACGCGTACACGCCAGTCCAGAACGGTGTTTCTGAAAGATTAAACCAGACATTGGCGAATGGGATGCGAGCTCTTGTGTACGATGCACAATTGGAACACCGATTTTGGGGTGAAGCAATTTTAACATTTAACTACCTCAGGAACAGAATTGCCAAGTTAAATTCCGAGAAAACGCCAATGGAACTTTATTATGGCCGAAAACCATCTTTGCGTCATTTGAGAAAGTTTGGAAGTCTCTGCTTTGTGCAGAAGAAAGTACGAGACGGAAAGATAGATAACAAGGGCATACATGGAATTATGCTCGGGTATTCAAGGATTACCAAAGGATATAGGATTTGGCTGCCAGAATTTTCAAAAGTCATAGAAACAAGCGACGTTAAATTCGTGGAAAGCAAGCGCGGAGTTGAAGGCGTGCTGGGCCTACCGGAGAAGTACACCACTTACATTGACAATTTAAATGACAATTTGGAAAATGATGATCGTCAATACTACTCCGACGAGGACGTTAGACCACCGCTACCTCCGCCGCAGCCTAAGAAGGAGATAGAAGAAGTTTTTCACCCTATTAAATTGAAGTTTCGGCTGCCGGAAGAAAAACTGCGAGCAAAACCACCAGCTGTCACGCCACAAGCAAGGACAGAAGCTCCGAATCCAGTTCATACTATACCTCCACTTGTATGGAAGAAGATTGAGAAGATTAGACCCACTGGACAAAAGGACCTGGAATACAAGATTGAGGGATATGAAATACCTAAATTGCGCTCAATACCAGATGTTAAACGCTACTGTGCTGAGCACAATCTTAATGTTCCAGAACACCTTTTTGAAGACAAAAGGAAGAAGAAGCCATCTGAATCGAATGCAACTGCAGATATTTCTAACTTGGATCCGGATGATACAAGCTTCGATTTCGAGGCGTACCACCTGGAAGTTTGCATTCCTACGCGTTTTGAGCAAATCGCCGACTTGCCCGAAAAGAGAGAATGGAACCATGCGATGTGCGACGAAATCAATACAATGCACGAGCGTGAGGTGTGGGAGTTGGTTCCACCACCACCGGATACGAAAGTCATTGGATGTAGATGGATTTATACTGTTAAATCCGACGAGAGAGGTGAAATTGCAAGATATAAGGCCAGACTTGTGGCACAAGGCTTCTCACAAGTCTATGGCGACTCGTATAAAGAAACTTTCTCGCCGGTTGTTGACTTCTCGATCGTCCGCTTCATGTTCACGCTGCTCGTCTGCATGTTGAAGTGGTCCTACGTTCAAGCGGATGTGAAATGCGCATATCTTTACGCGAAGTTGCACAAAACGATTTACATGCGTCAACCAAAGGGTTTTATCGTACCAGGAAAGGAAAACTACGTTTGCAGACTCCTTCGTGCGATATACGGCTTGCACCAGTCTGGGAGAGAATGGGGCATAGAATTGGAAGACACCCTGTTGAAGCTTGGCCTGGAGCACGTGAATTGGTGTAACTCCGTGTATAAGTGGAAAAATGTTGCATATTTAATCGTGTACGTTGACGATATCGTTGTTTTCGGCAAACAACTCGAAGACGCAATCAGCGTACTCGATATGATAAAGACACAATTCGACATTGTAATTCTGGGACAGACGAAGAAGCTCTTGGGAGTTGAGTTCTGCTCACACAATCAACGAATGGTTTTACACCAGAGATCTTACGTTGATAAGGTTCTCATCAAATTCAAGAATCATTTACAACTTGTAAAAGTCAGATCTCAGCCAATGACCAAGACAACCATTCTTACCAAACAACAATGCCCAGATACCTTGGAACACTTCAAGTTAATGGAGGGAGTACCATACCGAAGTCTGCTCGGATGTTTGGCCTTTATCGCATCGCGAACGAGACCGGACATGACATACGCCGTCAACATCCTGAGCCAGTTCCAATCTAATCCAGGATGGGATCACTGGATCGTGTTGCTAGATCTACTAAGTTATTTGCGAACAACAAGGAACTTTGGCCTAATGCTATATCCGAATGATCGAATTGAAGTCATCGGTTATAGTGACTCGGACTATGCGAATAACAGGGATGATCGTATTTCTGTAGGAGGAACTCTAATAACTCTGGGGAATTCACCCATTTATTGGAGGACCTTCAAGCAAAGGAATGTTACACTCTCGACCATGGAGGCGGAGTATGTGGCCCTCACGGAGACAGTGAAGGATTATATCTGGATCGTCAGGGTCTTACTCGAGATCATGCCCGACGTCGCAAACAAGTTCTATCATCGAATTCTTTGCGACAACATCTCAACCGTAGATTTTACAAAATCCTGCGTAGAGAACCGAAAGACTAAACATATCGATATCCGATATCACTTCATACGCGAACTCGTCAGACGAGATAACCTCCAAATCGTGCATGTCGGAACGAAGTCTAATTGGGCAGATATTTTCACTAAGTCTGTGGATAAAACGGATCTTATCCATTTTTGCAATCGGTTTCTAGTTGATATAAATTTCCTACTAGCTTGATTATACGAGGGGGCCGATTGTTAAGATATAGCATGTATTGGTAATAGCTTTATATGTCGTATTATCAAGCGACATCTTGTTCTGTATTCTATTAATTGTTTACACGTATTTGCGTTTAGCTTTTCAAGTATTATTGATGCTTTGTTTACATGTGTATCTTTTACTTTATGCCACTAGGTGGCTCTCTGTATGTAACTGATGAATCATATATTATAGTTCATTAAACTCTCACTTGAGGTGATGTTTCACACCTGTAAACACCTGATCTGTTTTCTGCTGCTTTTGGAGTTTTTCCAAACCACTGACGCTATACATTATCCACACAATTTAGGATCACAATTCAACAGGTTACGTCGGTTACGTCGGTTACGTCGGTTACGTCGGTTACGTCGGTTACGTCGCTTACGTCGGTTACGTCGCTTACGTCGGTTACGTCGGTTACGTCGGTTACGTCGGTTACGTCGGTTACGTCGCTTACGTCGGTTACGTCGGTTACGTCGGTTACGTCGGTTACGTCGGTTACGTCGGTTACGTCGGTTACGTCGGTTACGTCGCTTACGTCGCTTACGTCGGTTACGTCGGTTACGTCGGTTACGTCGGTTACGTCGGTTACGTCGGTTACGTCGGTTACGTCGGTTACGTCGGTTACGTCGGTTACGTCGGTTACGTCGGTTACGTCGGTTACGTCGCTTACGTCGGTTACGTCGGTTACGTCGGTTACGTCGGTTACGTCGGTTACGTCGGTTACGTCGGTTACGTCGGTTACGTCGCTTACGTCGCTTACGTCGCTTACGTCGCTTACGTCGGTTACGTCGCTTACGTCGCTTACGTCGGTTACGTCGGTTACGTCGGTTACGTCGGTTACGTCGGTTACGTCGGTTACGTCGGTTACGTCGGTTACGTCGGTTACGTCGGTTACGTCGGTTACGTCGGTTACGTCGGTTACTCGTTACGTCGGTTACGTCGGTTACGTCGGTTACGTCGGTTACGTCGGTTACGTCGGTTACGTCGGTTACGTCGGTTACGTCGGTTACGTCGGTTACGTCGGCTTACGTCGGTTACGTCGGCTTACGTCGGTTACGTCGGTTACGTCGGTTACGTCGGTTACGTCGGTTACGTCGGTTACGTCGGTTACGTCGGTTACGTCGGTTACGTCGGTTACGTCGGTTACGTCGGTTACGTCGCTTACGTCGCTTACGTCGCTTACGTCGCTTACGTCGGTTACGTCGGTTACGTCGGTTACGTCGGTTACGTCGGTTACGTCGCTTACGTCGCTTACGTCGGTTACGTCGGTTACGTCGGTTACGTCGGTTACGTCGGTTACGTCGGTTACGTCGGTTACGTCGCTTACGTCGGTTACGTCGCTTACGTCGGTTACGTCGGTTACGTCGGTTACGTCGGTTACGTCGGTTACGTCGGTTACGTCGGTTACGTCGGTTACGTCGGTTACGTCGGTTACGTCGGTTACGTCGGTTACGTCGCTTACGTCGGTTACGTCGGTTACGTCGGTTAGGTCGGTTACGTCGGTTACGTCGCTTACGTCGGTTACGTCGGTTACGTCGGTTACGTCGCTTACGTCGGTTACGTCGGTTACGTCGCTTACGTCGCTTACGTCGGTTACGTCGCTTACGTCGGTTACGTCGGTTACGTCGGTTACGTCGGTTACGTCGGTTACGTCGGTTACGTCGCTTACGTCGGTTACGTCGCTTACGTCGGTTACGTCGGTTACGTCGGTTACGTCGGTTACGTCGGTTACGTCGGTTACGTCGGTTACGTCGCTTACGTCGGTTACGTCGGTTACGTCGGTTACGTCGCTTACGTCGGTTACGTCGGTTACGTCGGTTACGTCGGTTACGTCGCTTACGTCGGTTACGTCGGTTACGTCGGTTACGTCGGTTACGTCGGTTACGTCGGTTACGTCGGTTACGTCGGTTACGTCGGTTACGTCGGTTACGTCGGTTACGTCGCTTACGTCGGTTACGTCGGTTACGTCGGTTACGTCGGTTACGTCGGTTACGTCGGTTACGTCGGTTACGTCGGTTACGTCGGTTACGTCGCTTACGTCGCTTACGTCGCTTACGTCGGTTACGTCGGTTACGTCGGTTACGTCGGTTACGTCGGTTACGTCGGTTACGTCGGTTACGTCGGTTACGTCGGTTACGTGCCAGAATAATACCAAAATAATACCAAAATAATGCCAAAATAATGCCAAAAAAATACCAAAATAATACCAAAATAATGCCAAAAAAATGCCAAAAAAATGCCAAAAAAATGCCAAAAAAATGCCAGAATAATACCAAAATAATACCAAAATAATGCCAAAAAATACCAAAATAATGCCAAAAAAATACCAAAAAAATGCCAAAATAATGCCAAAATAATGCCAAAAAAATACCAAAATAATACCAAAAAAATGCCAAAAAAATGCCAAAAAAATGCCAAAATAATACCAAAATAATACCAAAATAATGCCAAAAAAATACCAAAAAAATGCCAGAATAATACCAAAATAATACCAAAATAATGCCAAAATAATACCAAAAAAATGCCAGAATAATACCAAAATAATACCAAAATAATGCCAAAATAATGCCAAAAAAATGCCAAAATAATGCCAAAAAAATACCAAAACAATGCCAAAATAATGCCAAAAAAATACCAAAAAAATGCCAAAATAATGCCAAAATAATGCCAAAAAAATACCAAAATAATGCCAAAATAATACCAAAATAATACCAAAAAAATGCCAAAAAAATGCCAAAAAAATGCCAAAATAATACCAAAATAATACCAAAACAATGCCAAAATAATGCCAAAATAATGCCAAAATAATACCAAAATAATACCAAAAAAATGCCAAAAAAATACCAAAAAAATATCAAAAAATGCCAAAAAATTGCAAAAAAAATGCCAAAATAATGCCAAAAAATGCCAAAATAATGCCAAAATAATGCCAAAAAATACCAAAAAAATACCAAAAAAATGCCAGAATAATACCAAAATAATACCAAAATAATGCCAAAAAAATACCAAAATAATGCCAAAAAAATACCAAAAAAATGCCAAAATAATGCCAAAATAATGCCAAAAAAATACCAAAATAATGCCAAAATAATACCATAATAATACCAAAATAATGCCAAAAAAATACCAAAAAAATGCCAAAATAATGTCAAAATAATGCCAAAAAAATACCAAAAAAATATCAAAAAAATGCCAGAATAATACCAAAATAATGCCAAAATAATGCCAAAAAAATACCAAAATAATGCCAAAATAATACCAAAAAATGCCAGAATAATACCAAAATAATACCAAAATAATGCCAAAATAATGCCAAAAAAATGCCAAAATAATGCCAAAAAAATACCAAAAAAATGCCAAAATAATGCCAAAATAATGCCAAAAAAATACCAAAATAATGCCAAAATAATACCAAAATAATACCAAAAAAATACCAAAATAATACCAAAATAATACCAAAATAATGCCAAAAAATACCAAAATAATGCCAAAAAAATACCAAAAAAATGCCAAAATAATGCCAAAATAATGCCAAAATAATGCCAAAAAAATGCCAAAAAAATACCAAAATAATGCCAAAAAAATGCCAAAAAAATACCAAAATAATGCCAAAAAAATACCAAAAAATTGCCAGAATAATGCCAAAGTAATGCCAAAAAAATGCCAAAATAATGCCAAAAAAATGCCAAAATAATACCAAAAAAATACCAAAATATTGCCAAAAAAATACCAAAATAATGCCAAAATAATACCAAAATAATACCAAAATAATGCCAAAAAAATACCAAAAAAATGCCAAAATAATGTCAAAATAATGCCAAAAAAATACCAAAAAAATATCAAAAAAATGCCAGAATAATACCAAAATAATGCCAAAATAATGCCAAAAAAATACCAAAATAATGCCAAAATAATACCAAAAAATGCCAGAATAATACCAAAATAATACCAAAATAATGCCAAAATAATGCCAAAAAAATGCCAAAATAATGCCAAAAAAATACCAAAATAATGCCAAAATAATGCCAAAAAAATACCAAAAAAATGCCAAAATAATGCCAAAATAATGCCAAAAAAATACCAAAATAATGCCAAAATAATACCAAAATAATACCAAAAAAATGCCAAAAAAATGCCAAAAAAATGCCAAAAAAATGCCAAAATAATACCAAAATAATACCAAAACAATGCCAAAATAATGCCAAAATAATGCCAAAATAATACCAAAATAATACCAAAAAAATGCCAAAAAAATACCAAAAAAATATCAAAAAATGCCAAAATAATGCAAAAAAAATGCCAAAATAATGCCAAAAAAATGCCAAAATAATGCCAAAATAATGCCAAAAAATACCAAAAAAATACCAAAAAAATGCCAGAATAATACCAAAATAATACCAAAATAATGCCAAAAAAATACCAAAATAATGCCAAAAAAATACCAAAAAAATGCCAAAATAATGCCAAAATAATGCCAAAAAAATACCAAAATAATGCCAAAATAATACCAAAATAATACCAAAATAATGCCAAAAAAATACCAAAAAAATGCCAAAATAATGTCAAAATAATGCCAAAAAAATACCAAAAAAATATCAAAAAAATGCCAGAATAATACCAAAATAATGCCAAAATAATGCCAAAAAAATACCAAAATAATGCCAAAATAATGCCAAAAAAATGCCAAAAAATTGTGTAATTGTGTTATTGTGTTATTGTGTTATTGTGTTATTGTTTTATTGTGTTATTGTTTTATTGTTTTATTGTGTTATTGTGTTATTGTGTTATTCGCGGAATTTTCGGCGATAGTTAGTGGAAAATGAAGCGTGTAGAGGATATAACCATCGTCTGCTACCAATTGTAGGTTTGGTAGCAGAGGAAAAACCAAAACAGCTCAAAATGTCGAGCGAAAACTATGTGAAAAAGGTTGCAAATGGCGTCGTGCGTGGTTTACTGATTTCACGGACATTATCCCTTTTGATATCGAATTGGGACAGGGCAAGTCCCAAGTCACCGGGAAAGGAACAGTTCGACTACTCGCAGAGATTGACAATGCAGAATGCACCGTTAATTTAACAAACGTTCTCTACGGACCGAATTTCGAGGCAAACTTGATTTCAGTTTCGAAGATCGATAAAACGCATTTTCAACGGTGAAGTTCACGTATATCAATCGAACATTAGTAGCCCTCTTATCCGTGCGAAGGAACGTGGCGGATTATATGATGTGGACGGATTATGTTCGACTCCGACATTTGCGACGACAGTTTCCGCAAATATTCAACCGACAGTTCCACCGGTACAGACATTTCTTACGACCGAAGAGGATTTTGTTAAAATACCGAAGCAGAAGAAAGGAAAAGGAAAAGGGAATCAGCGAGAGATTACGGATTTTCGCATTGAATTGCCACCAGTTGAGACTACAAAACAAATTCCTGCCACAACCAATCCGATCTCCCTTCCTCCGCCTAATCCTACACCGGTCCACAACAATCCGCCCGTCCCATCCTATGTCCACGTCATCAAGTCAATTCCTACTGCTACCACCGTTTCTCCTCCCACCAATCCTTCTCAATCAAAACAGAAGGTAATTGCTAACCCTACCACAGTCAAAGATGCCACTGGTTTGTGGCATAGCCGGCTCGGACACTTGCATACGAATGCAATGAAGCTATTAGCAGCAAATGATCAAGTCTATGGCATGGAACCGGCAGAAGTTCGACAAGAGCTATTATGTAATGACTGTCGTTTAGCAAAGTCGACAAGGGCTTCTCACAAGCCGGATCCACACCCCTGCACATCGAAACCGTTGGATCTCCTGCACATAGACGTCTGGGGTCCGGCACCCATCGCATCTTTCGGCGGCGCACGTTTTATCTTCATTATCATTGACGCAAAAGTCACAAGTCTTCGCAACATTTAAAGACTTCGTCGCCAGGGTCGAGCGTATTCAAAACACCCGCATTAAAGCGATCAGGACAGACCAGGGCGGCAAATTCATGTCGAATAAATTTCTGCGTTATTTGCAGGGTCAACGGACAAACCCGTCATCGCCACAGATGAATGGGGTCGCCAAGAGGATTAACAGGACAATGGCCGACAATGTCCGAGCATTCATTTCCGAAACTCGATTACCAGATGCTCTTTGGGCCGAATTAGCGGTTACATTCGCGTATATTAAAAACCGCAGCCCACACTCGAGGTTGAAGAATGAAGTTCCTTATATTCTCTGGCGACAACAAGCATTGTCTCTTCGACACCTTCGTAAAGTAGGATCCAAATGCTGGGTACATTACACCGCACCAGGGCGCAAGAAACTCGATCCACGCGCCTGGGAAGGATATCTCGTCGGTTACGCCACCGGAACACGCGGATACAGAGTTTGGAACCCCGTTGAAAACCGAGTCTACGAATCCATCCACGTACAAATCGATGAACGCCAATCGTATCGGAAATCCCTTCGAAGTTCTACCCAACAACCCGGAATTCTTCCGGGCGTTCGTCACGCGGCTCATTTATGCCGAACTGAACCGGCTTCCTATGCCGAAATTCCCAAGTTCACCGACGCTCCGAAATGGCACGAAGCCATTAGCGAAGAGCTGGGGACTTTCAAAGAAAGGGAAGTGTATGTTGAAGTTCCAAGACCACCGGACACCACTGTACTCGACTGCAAGTGGATTTTCAAATTAAAGACCGACGGAGCCGGAACCATAACTCGATATCGTGCCCGACTAGTTGCCCAAGGCTTACGACAGACCCTCGGCGTTGATTACGATGAAGTTTTTAGTCCAGTAGTGAACTTTCTATTGATTCGTCTATTCTTCTGTCTTCTAGTTGTGTTGCGTGGGTGGAAAGATGCTCACCTGGACGTGAAATGTGCATACTTGTACGGGGAATTGAAGCACAAAGTCTACATGCATATATCCCCAGGTGCCACATGTTTCCACCCAAACAACGTGTGGTTACTCGTGAAATCACTCTACGAACTACACCAATCCGGAAGACAGTGGTTCGAAAAATTGGACGAAACTCTTCGAGCTCTCGGATTTCACAAGATGCCGGCGTGTAACTGAGTCTACGTGTATAGAAAGACCGCCGTCATGCTGGTCTACGTGGATGACATAGTCCTATTCTACGCGTCCGACAGTGTCTTTGAACAGTTAATCCGACTCATCAGTTCGAAATTCGACATCGTAAATCTCGGTCCGATTACGAAGTTGTTAGGCGTCGAGTTCATCCGCGACATGGGGCGCACGTTTATCACCCAGCGTGCCTACATCGCGAAAATCGTCAAGAAATTCGGAACATCGATCAACAATCTCGTCAAGGTGCCCGTAACCCCTGGAACAACACTCGTCAAAGGCCCGACCGAAAATTTAGAAGATTTTCCCTATCGATCACTCATTGGGTCGTTATTGTTTCTGGCTTCGAGGACACGCCCCGACATCCTTTACTCCGTCATCGCTCTGGCACAGTATAACACGTGCTACGACAGGACTCACATTCGAGCTCTTCTACAAGTTCTGCAGTACGTCGCAAACACTGCAGATCTTTGCATCGAATTATCTGGCCAACAAGCCAATTGTGGGCGTATACGGATGCGTCGTGGGCGAGTGACATCGAAACATCTTTGAGCTTCGGGGGTTACATCACCTATATTGGAAACGTACCGATCGGCTGGTCATGTCGCAAACAATCGACAGTGGCATGCTCAACAATGGAAGCGGAATTCGCCCTTGTTGAGTGTGTTAAGGAGCTGTATTGGTTGGACCACGTTTACACCGAATTTCCGATTCTGATCCGCTTATCTCGACCCGTCGTTTATTCCGATGCCCTGGCCTCCATTCAATTCACCTCCAACGACGTCGAGAACGCGAAAACACGACACATTCTCGTTCGATATCATTGGCTCAGGGAGTGGTACATGGCGGGACGCTTTGAACTCCGAAAAGTGCCCGGCGAACTCAACGTCGCCGATATCTTCACAAAATGGCTTTCTTCGGAACGTTTACGATCATTGATTTCCCGAATATTCCGATCATAGACTTATCGTGACATTCCTTGTTTAGTTTTACCCGACTTCGAGGATCATCGAGTTTCAGTGGGAATCGGATGAATAGTACGTTTACACAGTACCCGGCTCGATGATTCGACTTTATAGTTTGTTTTTCGAATAATTATACAGGGTGGAACAAAAGTCTGTTCCCCTCAAATATTTCCTGAGCAATTGCATCTAGGCCAACTTTGATGAAGCGATCATATAGGAAGTTGGGTGAGAGCAATCCAATGACGTCATCAAATTTGACCTTGAAGGCCATTTTCAAGGTTATTCACTTGCTAACGTCTAAACCAATCATGTTAGAGCAAAATTTCCAATTACAAAGTTGTAGAGCACCATCAAATTAGTGCTATCCAATTTATCTTAGTCATCTTAAGTTAAATGTTTTCGTTTTAAAATGAAAACAAATCAGCTGAAATAAAGTCAGCCATTGAGGCAAAAATTAAATTTCTACTACAAAAATACTGAATTACTTGACACTAGAAAGGCCGGAATTTCCGCCGACCTAGAAAGACCGAAAGCGGTCAAAATGACCGCTTGAAACAATGCGTACAAGACCATCAATTTTTGTTTTGCTATTTTCTTCGCATATTTCGCGTGTTACTGATCAATTTGATGGCAAAACGCAAGATACACGTATTGTTTATGTATTTTGCACGATTTGTACGCGTTTTGTCCACGTTTCGTGCACGTCTTGAGCGCGTTGTTTCAAGCGGTCATTTGGACCGCTTTCGGCCTTTCTAGGTCAATTCAATTTTTTTAATTTTTATTACAGAAAAAAGCCACGTTTGCTGATTTATGATGTAAAGTATCATAAGTTAGTAAAAGTGAAAAAATACCAGCATTGTAAACCCTTTGGGTTTATTGCTACAGCTGTTTAAAACAGCTGTTGCGGTCAAAATGACCGCTCTGGCCTTTCTAGTGTTAAATAAATGTATTCAAATGTGCATTATTGTGCAAGTACACAAGAAAAATCACTATCTTTTTTTAATGCCTCAATAATTTTTTTTTTCACAAGAAAAAAAAATTTTACATTGCTGATTTTTTTCTGATTTGTTAGAAGAAGAGATGAAATCCGTCACAGTGTCTAAGTCAGATGCTCCCTTGTTAGAACGCAAAAGTGCAGCAGCAACAAATGTCATTCATGTTATTGAAGAAAGATTTGCTTATGGATATCTCAATCTACTGATCGAAGCAGCTGGAAATGTTAGTCTTTACCTTGGAATGTCAATACTATCAGTCTTGGATTTGATCACATTAATCATCAATTACCAAAAACGAAATTCAACATCACAAAAAAGTTGAAAAATTCAGCTCAAAGTAATCCATTACAAGAATTGGCGGAATTATTTTGATATTGATTGATTGATTGATTTGTTTATTTGTTCTTTTCTTAAAAACATGATGAAAATGTTTAATCTTTGAAAAAATCACGAAATTTCATCGAAAATCTGTAAGTTCATCGGAAATCACCAAAATTTACAAAAAAATTGCAAAATCTCATCGGAATTTGCTAAATTTCAACGAAATTCCGTCCAGTTAGAGTTACAAATAATGATCACTTTGAATTAAACAAACCAAATCGTTCGCTCGAGACTCACAAGCACTTTAAATACACACTAGGCGCGTTCAATTTCAATTTGCCGTTGGAAACGCAAAACCCTTTCCAATGGCAAATTTCAACCTAAACATATTCGCCATTGGAAACGTTTTTGCGTTTCCAACGGCGAATTTCAACCTACACGTATTCGCCATTGAGAACGTTTTTGCGTTTCCAACGGCGAATTTCAACCTACACGTATTCGCCATTGGGAACGTTTTTGCGTTTCCAACGGCGAATTTCAACCTACACGTATTCGCCATTGGGAACGTTTTTGCGTTTCCAACGGCGAATTTCAACCTACACGTATTCGCCATTGGAAACGTTTTTGCGTTTCCAATGGCGAATTTTATATTTCAAACAAATTTTCCACATTCGCCCTTGGAACAGGAAAATATGTTTCCAATGGCAAATAGCAGAAATGGCACTCAAAAAACGTTTCCAATGGCGAATTTTATTAAATTCGCCATTGGAAACGTCAAAATAGGTTTCCAACGGCGAATTTTAGAAATTCGCCCTTACGCGATTCGCCGTTGGAACGGGTACCCGAATGTCAATACTATCAGTCTTGGATTTGATCACATTAATCATCAATTACCAAAAACGAAATTCAACATCACAAAAAAGTTGAAAAATTCAGCTCAAAGTAATCCATTATCTCCAAACAAAGAAACGCCATTTCGCGTATGTACTGCAACAAAATGAGCCAATTCGCAGTACAATTCACATGCATATTCGGAACGTATTGGAAAAAGTTGTCTATCTTGGCTGCATCTCTCTGTTATTGATGATGATCTACTTCAAATTTTTGACTTACAAGGCATATCCCATACGGGTTAACACAGCAATCTCATACAAAGCAAGTGTTACCTTTCCAAATATAACAGCTTGTGTATTGTCTCCAGAAATTATGATGTTGGAGAAAATGTATGCTGAAGAAAACAATCTCAGTCTCAGTGATTGTCCCAATCGCATATTGAGGCTGCTAGATCTAAAACAAAAAAAGCTCACAACAGAAAAACTATGGGAAATATCCTACCTTAAACAGATTTATTCCTCAAATAATGTTGTAAGTAGGATTATAAAACTTCTCAGTCATCGTAATAAATAAGTTATCTTTTTGGTAAAGCATTTAAAGGTTAAAATAAATACCACAAGTGGAATGTGTACAAAACACTTAATTGGTGAGTGTCGCAAATTTCCCCTAACTGTAATTAAACATGCTAAAGTAAATTATTAGCCAACATTTCATCGTTTTCGATGCTGTAGAATGACTCAGAACAGGAAGCAGTAAATTTTACAAAAAAAGGGGTTCCATTTATTTGTACACTAAAAAAAAACTAAATTTTACACGACCCAGCTTTCTTTTTCTACCTAACCTAACCTAACCTAAACCGGTCCTTGATGTATATGAATGTTTTAGTGTAGAAATAAAGGAAAATAGTGTTGGTATTCAGAAATTTAGTGTCAAAGTCAGGGATTTTTGTGTAAAAAATAAGGAAAAATAGTGTACAAACAATATACTTTCGAAAAAAGCTTGTTGTTACATTAAGGTTATTGCAACAATCAGAACCTCTATGAAAGATGCCATGAAAACTTTTTTTATACATACACCCTTGAACCTTTCTGGCTACGCCACTGATCACAACTCCTTTTTTCTAGCCGACAGACAATTCAATGGCATAGCCACAACCCATGGTACCAGCTTCTGTTTATTCCACTCTCTTCAAACATTCTACTCAAAAATATTAAATACCGGTAATTACAAAGAGAATTTTCCTCCCATCCTCCCTCCCAGTTATTTACTTTGCATTACTAAAATAATAATGAAAATAACTTCCTACCTGAGTTGGGTTAATTCTCCTTTCCTCGTGTTGGGTCTGGCCGAAGGGGCGCCATCTTCAGCTTTTACTTGAATGACGTACGCATAAGCCTGTTTCTCCTCACGGTCAAACACGGCCTTTGCGATCAATGTCGAAAAATTTGAAACTCGTTGTTAGACGTGTCCACAATCGAATAAAACACGTGCAAAAAATCAATCATTAACATTTTTTCAAATTCAACACCTGCTAGCACCCATTTTACACATACTTATAGTATATCCTCCCTTAATGCAGACAGCCAAACAAAATTCGCAACAAATGGCTGCATTCTACCGCATTATCTTCCCTCGAGTCTTTACAAACTTTTATTCGGCCCGCTATTCCTTGCGCGGCATTACTTAGCGCGGCGCCGCGCCAAGTCATACCTGTGAAATTACTCTTAGCAGCGCCGCGCTAGGCCATACCCGTTAAATGGGTTGGCGCGGCAGTCGCGATATGCCATATCACGAGTATGAAGAAGCGCGGCACAAAAATTTTTTTTTTCTTTGCCGTTTTGTCTGCCCCCTACCACTGCGACCCCCACTTTCCTGTCAACAAGCTGTCAATCGCCATCACCCCAAGGATACGTTGGGCTGCGGGTCTCCCCACACTGGCCACCATCATTCCTAGCATTCATCATCATCAGATAAAAGATGGTCGATTAAGACGAGGGCTACATTACCAGACTTTGGTTAGTCGAGTCTCCGTTGGGAGATTCCTCTCCTGGTCCTGGGCACCTGGTCAAGAGCTGGTGTGAAAATGAACCTCCTTCACTGCAGGAGAGGAACCACCTATTCAATTACCAGCCCACTCACTTTTTGGATGTTACGTTCGTTTTTTGATCGAGTCACTTGGAGTAACTTGCACTGGGATAATCTGCTCTTTTGGAATCCCGTTCAACAAATCCCCTCGATGTGTCGATGTGTCGATGTGCCGCGTCACGTCATACAAACGTGCCGCGCCAGATCATCGAAACCTTACTTGGTTTACGCAATGCCACGCCAACCCATACCATGGGTATCAACAATAGCGGCGCTGCGATTGTTGATACTATGGATTTACGGCAAGATGACTTGGGTCGGATTTGAATGCCGCGCCAACTAATGCCGCGCGGAGTTGAATACAAAGTTGAATACAAAAAAAGTGAAATAATAAATAATACAGTACTCCCAAAAACCCAAAAACATCTATTCATTTGGAACTGTACAGTAAGTAGCTACAATGGCAACAACTTGATTATTAAATAATCGTCATACTGGATGTAGCCTTAAAAATTCTAGAAAATTTCCCAGAATTGTTAGTAAAAGTGGAATCATCGTACGACGCCAAAAAAACCAAAAAAAACAATTTTCGATCCAAAAAAATCAATTTTAGGTCAGCTTAATTTTCTCAGTTTTCAAATCTAAAGCTCACGGTTATCCTTACAAAAAACCATAATCTAAAAACCATAATAACATTGTAATTTTTTTTATTTCAGTTTCTTATTAAAATAAAACATGTTTCGTTTCATATTTTTTAAAAATTATTTCAACACAAATTGAATAAAATTCATACCAGAAATGAAAAAATTGCTTTTCATTTGGCAGGATACGATTTGTGCTTTTGCTTGTACCACTTGTGGGTCATCAGACCGTTAAACACTTGATTCAAAATGACCCAACATAAAATGATAGACCAGCCCTACCGTCTTCCCTCGAATATAACGTCATGACGTTGTATTAAAGTTTTTTCAGAAATCGCTGTTTTTGAAAGTTTTAGCGATTTCTCGAATATAACGTCACTTCCAATATAACGTCATGACGTTGTATTCGAATACAACGTCATGACGTTATATTCGAGTGCATTGATGGGTGCGATGCCGGGAAGCGTTGCGGGGTGCGCTTTTAACAGGCACGATGCCAGAAAAACAAATTTGACACGCATTTGACACAATTTTGATACGAATTTGATACGAATTTGATAGGAATTGGACACGAATATAAAACTTACTGTATGTTTTTGTTAGGCTTCGCCTCGAGGTGGCGCCCGCTACGTCCCTCCCTCCCCCCGCCCAACCAATCATCACCTTGTTATTTTAATCTTTTTGGGCTTCGGCCATTTTGTATTTGGAATAAACACGTGTAGTCGCATTTCTACTGTTAAACACTTACAGCTTTGAACTTAGATTAAAAGTTTGAAGTCTGTCGTACCCTGTGTTTTCATTCATTTTCTAAACAATGATGAAGCGAAGGAGCTATACGATCAAGACGAAGCTTGATATTGTTAATCGGAATGTACTCAACTTCTGATTTTTCAGAAGTTGTATGAAAAAGTACGAATATAACGTCATGACGTAGTGTTCGAATAAAACGTCAGGTGTCGTTGTATTCGAACACAACGTCATGACGTTATATTCGAGGGAAGACGGTAGTACAATATTACAACTTCCGGTGCGCGGACGGAAGTAGTATTATTTTACGGCTAAAAGTGTACAAAATCGTGTTTATTAATTCAACCGGAGGTCGGAAAATTGCGAAAAGTTCCGAGGATACTAATTCAAGTACGCTGAATTTATTGCCGTTATCCGTTCGTCTCCACCTGCTATAGATTTTGAGATATGGATGCGTACGGACGGACGGACGGACAGAACCGTTTCATGAGACTTTCTAAACATCAGGTTTAGAAGTCTAAAACCTAAGCCATTCATCCGTAGTGGATTGTTCCAGTAAATACAAACAATAAAAATATACGAAAAAGAAATTGCCAATTCTAAAATTACATAACAAATAAGTTCTAAGATTTCAACGTCATTTTACCCGATATGTTGTTTGCAAAAGTTCAATTGGAATAAAATTAGAAATCGGGAAATTTTCGTTTATAAAATAGCAAAAATTGGAAACTGTTATTTAAAAATAGTTGTGATTGGAAATGAAAAAAATTTGGTTCAAAACAATAAAACAATAAATAAATAAATAACTGCCTAGCACATAATCGCTGAATCTGGGGCAACAGGACATTTTTGTAAAGACAAAACTCAATTTCACAACTTTAAAGAAACCACAGGAACAATCAGTCAAGCCGACAAGAAAACACTCATCCAAATACAAGGAGTTGGAGATGTGCGCATAATGTGCTTAGTTGGAACTGAAACGATTCCAATAACACTAAAGAAAGTTTATTATGCACCGGACTTGAGAAGAAACTTATTATCGGGGCCGTGCATCGACGAAGCACGATGCAGAGTCGCAATTGGTGCAGGATTGGTGAAGATTTTCGATCCACAATGGAAAAGACAACTAATGCAAGGAGTTAAAAAGGATCGACTCTACTATATCCAAATTAGCGATGAGAAGCCCGACATTGAGAAATTGAAAGAAATGGAGACAAACAAGGCGAATACTAGTGAAGAAAAGAAACAACAACCCGCTGGACTAAGCAAAACAACGTCCAATCCAGAAGAGGCACGACTTTGGCACGAGCGACTTGGACATATTCATTTTCCTAGTGTGCAACAAATGAGCAAAACAGAAGCTGTAATTGGATTGCCGATGCTCGACGTGCCGATCACGCAGTGTGATGTGTGCACACTTGCGAAGAAGAAATCAGTGTCGCACAAGTCAATACCGGGAATTAGGTCAAAGGGGCCGCTGGAACTTTTGCACATGGATGTGTGCGGGGCGTTCGGAACCCCTACACTATCAGGGAACAGATATTTCCTCACTATCACGGATGACTATTCACGATACTCGACAGTATATCTGATGAAACAAAAGGACGAGGTATTCGAGTTGTTTAAGAAGCATGTCAAACGAATTGAGCGCTTACTCGGAAAATCGATTTTGGCAATACGAACAGACAATGGGATGGAGTTCTGTTCCAACAAATTCGGACAGTACCTTGAGGAACAAGGAATTGCACACGAGAGAACAAACGCGTACACGCCAGTCCAGAACGGTGTTTCTGAAAGATTAAACCAGACATTGGCGAATGGGATGCGAGCTCTTGTGTACGATGCACAATTGGAACACCGATTTTGGGGTGAAGCAATTTTAACATTTAACTACCTCAGGAACAGAATTGCCAAGTTAAATTCCGAGAAAACGCCAATGGAACTTTATTATGGCCGAAAACCATCTTTGCGTCATTTGAGAAAGTTTGGAAGTCTCTGCTTTGTGCAGAAGAAAGTACGAGACGGAAAGATAGATAACAAGGGCATACATGGAATTATGCTCGGGTATTCAAGGATTACCAAAGGATATAGGATTTGGCTGCCAGAATTTTCAAAAGTCATAGAAACAAGCGACGTTAAATTCGTGGAAAGCAAGCGCGGAGTTGAAGGCGTGCTGGGCCTACCGGAGAAGTACACCACTTACATTGACAATTTAAATGACAATTTGGAAAATGATGATCGTCAATACTACTCCGACGAGGACGTTAGACCACCGCTACCTCCGCCGCAGCCTAAGAAGGAGATAGAAGAAGTTTTTCACCCTATTAAATTGAAGTTTCGGCTGCCGGAAGAAAAACTGCGAGCAAAACCACCAGCTGTCACGCCACAAGCAAGGACAGAAGCTCCGAATCCAGTTCATACTATACCTCCACTTGTATGGAAGAAGATTGAGAAGATTAGACCCACTGGACAAAAGGACCTGGAATACAAGATTGAGGGATATGAAATACCTAAATTGCGCTCAATACCAGATGTTAAACGCTACTGTGCTGAGCACAATCTTAATGTTCCAGAACACCTTTTTGAAGACAAAAGGAAGAAGAAGCCATCTGAATCGAATGCAACTGCAGATATTTCTAACTTGGATCCGGATGATACAAGCTTCGATTTCGAGGCGTACCACCTGGAAGTTTGCATTCCTACGCGTTTTGAGCAAATCGCCGACTTGCCCGAAAAGAGAGAATGGAACCATGCGATGTGCGACGAAATCAATACAATGCACGAGCGTGAGGTGTGGGAGTTGGTTCCACCACCACCGGATACGAAAGTCATTGGATGTAGATGGATTTATACTGTTAAATCCGACGAGAGAGGTGAAATTGCAAGATATAAGGCCAGACTTGTGGCACAAGGCTTCTCACAAGTCTATGGCGACTCGTATAAAGAAACTTTCTCGCCGGTTGTTGACTTCTCGATCGTCCGCTTCATGTTCACGCTGCTCGTCTGCATGTTGAAGTGGTCCTACGTTCAAGCGGATGTGAAATGCGCATATCTTTACGCGAAGTTGCACAAAACGATTTACATGCGTCAACCAAAGGGTTTTATCGTACCAGGAAAGGAAAACTACGTTTGCAGACTCCTTCGTGCGATATACGGCTTGCACCAGTCTGGGAGAGAATGGGGCATAGAATTGGAAGACACCCTGTTGAAGCTTGGCCTGGAGCACGTGAATTGGTGTAACTCCGTGTATAAGTGGAAAAATGTTGCATATTTAATCGTGTACGTTGACGATATCGTTGTTTTCGGCAAACAACTCGAAGACGCAATCAGCGTACTCGATATGATAAAGACACAATTCGACATTGTAATTCTGGGACAGACGAAGAAGCTCTTGGGAGTTGAGTTCTGCTCACACAATCAACGAATGGTTTTACACCAGAGATCTTACGTTGATAAGGTTCTCATCAAATTCAAGAATCATTTACAACTTGTAAAAGTCAGATCTCAGCCAATGACCAAGACAACCATTCTTACCAAACAACAATGCCCAGATACCTTGGAACACTTCAAGTTAATGGAGGGAGTACCATACCGAAGTCTGCTCGGATGTTTGGCCTTTATCGCATCGCGAACGAGACCGGACATGACATACGCCGTCAACATCCTGAGCCAGTTCCAATCTAATCCAGGATGGGATCACTGGATCGTGTTGCTAGATCTACTAAGTTATTTGCGAACAACAAGGAACTTTGGCCTAATGCTATATCCGAATGATCGAATTGAAGTCATCGGTTATAGTGACTCGGACTATGCGAATAACAGGGATGATCGTATTTCTGTAGGAGGAACTCTAATAACTCTGGGGAATTCACCCATTTATTGGAGGACCTTCAAGCAAAGGAATGTTACACTCTCGACCATGGAGGCGGAGTATGTGGCCCTCACGGAGACAGTGAAGGATTATATCTGGATCGTCAGGGTCTTACTCGAGATCATGCCCGACGTCGCAAACAAGTTCTATCATCGAATTCTTTGCGACAACATCTCAACCGTAGATTTTACAAAATCCTGCGTAGAGAACCGAAAGACTAAACATATCGATATCCGATATCACTTCATACGCGAACTCGTCAGACGAGATAACCTCCAAATCGTGCATGTCGGAACGAAGTCTAATTGGGCAGATATTTTCACTAAGTCTGTGGATAAAACGGATCTTATCCATTTTTGCAATCGGTTTCTAGTTGATATAAATTTCCTACTAGCTTGATTATACGAGGGGGCCGATTGTTAAGATATAGCATGTATTGGTAATAGCTTTATATGTCGTATTATCAAGCGACATCTTGTTCTGTATTCTATTAATTGTTTACACGTATTTGCGTTTAGCTTTTCAAGTATTATTGATGCTTTGTTTACATGTGTATCTTTTACTTTATGCCACTAGGTGGCTCTCTGTATGTAACTGATGAATCATATATTATAGTTCATTAAACTCTCACTTGAGGTGATGTTTCACACCTGTAAACACCTGATCTGTTTTCTGCTGCTTTTGGAGTTTTTCCAAACCACTGACGCTATACATTATCCACACAATTTAGGATCACAATTCAACAGGTTACGTCGGTTACGTCGGTTACGTCGGTTACGTCGGTTACGTCGGTTACGTCGCTTACGTCGGTTACGTCGCTTACGTCGGTTACGTCGGTTACGTCGGTTACGTCGGTTACGTCGGTTACGTCGCTTACGTCGGTTACGTCGGTTACGTCGGTTACGTCGGTTACGTCGGTTACGTCGGTTACGTCGGTTACGTCGGTTACGTCGCTTACGTCGCTTACGTCGGTTACGTCGGTTACGTCGGTTACGTCGGTTACGTCGGTTACGTCGGTTACGTCGGTTACGTCGGTTACGTCGGTTACGTCGGTTACGTCGGTTACGTCGGTTACGTCGGTTACGTCGCTTACGTCGGTTACGTCGGTTACGTCGGTTACGTCGGTTACGTCGGTTACGTCGGTTACGTCGGTTACGTCGGTTACGTCGCTTACGTCGCTTACGTCGCTTACGTCGCTTACGTCGGTTACGTCGCTTACGTCGCTTACGTCGGTTACGTCGGTTACGTCGGTTACGTCGGTTACGTCGGTTACGTCGGTTACGTCGGTTACGTCGGTTACGTCGGTTACGTCGGTTACGTCGGTTACGTCGGTTACGTCGGTTACGTCGGTTACGTCGGTTACGTCGGTTACGTCGGTTACGTCGGTTACGTCGGTTACGTCGGTTACGTCGGTTACGTCGGTTACGTCGGTTACGTCGCTTACGTCGGTTACGTCGCTTACGTCGGTTACGTCGGTTACGTCGGTTACGTCGGTTACGTCGCTTACGTCGGTTACGTCGGTTACGTCGGTTACGTCGGTTACGTCGGTTACGTCGGTTACGTCGGTTACGTCGCTTACGTCGCTTACGTCGCTTACGTCGCTTACGTCGGTTACGTCGGTTACGTCGGTTACGTCGGTTACGTCGGTTACGTCGCTTACGTCGCTTACGTCGGTTACGTCGGTTACGTCGGTTACGTCGGTTACGTCGGTTACGTCGGTTACGTCGGTTACGTCGCTTACGTCGGTTACGTCGCTTACGTCGGTTACGTCGGTTACGTCGGTTACGTCGGTTACGTCGGTTACGTCGGTTACGTCGGTTACGTCGGTTACGTCGGTTACGTCGGTTACGTCGGTTACGTCGGTTACGTCGCTTACGTCGGTTACGTCGGTTACGTCGGTTAGGTCGGTTACGTCGGTTACGTCGCTTACGTCGGTTACGTCGGTTACGTCGGTTACGTCGCTTACGTCGGTTACGTCGGTTACGTCGCTTACGTCGCTTACGTCGGTTACGTCGCTTACGTCGGTTACGTCGGTTACGTCGGTTACGTCGGTTACGTCGGTTACGTCGGTTACGTCGCTTACGTCGGTTACGTCGCTTACGTCGGTTACGTCGGTTACGTCGGTTACGTCGGTTACGTCGGTTACGTCGGTTACGTCGGTTACGTCGCTTACGTCGGTTACGTCGGTTACGTCGGTTACGTCGCTTACGTCGGTTACGTCGGTTACGTCGGTTACGTCGGTTACGTCGCTTACGTCGGTTACGTCGGTTACGTCGGTTACGTCGGTTACGTCGGTTACGTCGGTTACGTCGGTTACGTCGGTTACGTCGGTTACGTCGGTTACGTCGGTTACGTCGCTTACGTCGGTTACGTCGGTTACGTCGGTTACGTCGGTTACGTCGGTTACGTCGGTTACGTCGGTTACGTCGGTTACGTCGGTTACGTCGCTTACGTCGCTTACGTCGCTTACGTCGGTTACGTCGGTTACGTCGGTTACGTCGGTTACGTCGGTTACGTCGGTTACGTCGGTTACGTCGGTTACGTCGGTTACGTGCCAGAATAATACCAAAATAATACCAAAATAATGCCAAAATAATGCCAAAAAAATACCAAAATAATACCAAAATAATGCCAAAAAAATGCCAAAAAAATGCCAAAAAAATGCCAAAAAAATGCCAGAATAATACCAAAATAATACCAAAATAATGCCAAAAAATACCAAAATAATGCCAAAAAAATACCAAAAAAATGCCAAAATAATGCCAAAATAATGCCAAAAAAATACCAAAATAATACCAAAAAAATGCCAAAAAAATGCCAAAAAAATGCCAAAATAATACCAAAATAATACCAAAATAATGCCAAAAAAATACCAAAAAAATGCCAGAATAATACCAAAATAATACCAAAATAATGCCAAAATAATACCAAAAAAATGCCAGAATAATACCAAAATAATACCAAAATAATGCCAAAATAATGCCAAAAAAATGCCAAAATAATGCCAAAAAAATACCAAAACAATGCCAAAATAATGCCAAAAAAATACCAAAAAAATGCCAAAATAATGCCAAAATAATGCCAAAAAAATACCAAAATAATGCCAAAATAATACCAAAATAATACCAAAAAAATGCCAAAAAAATGCCAAAAAAATGCCAAAATAATACCAAAATAATACCAAAACAATGCCAAAATAATGCCAAAATAATGCCAAAATAATACCAAAATAATACCAAAAAAATGCCAAAAAAATACCAAAAAAATATCAAAAAATGCCAAAAAATTGCAAAAAAAATGCCAAAATAATGCCAAAAAATGCCAAAATAATGCCAAAATAATGCCAAAAAATACCAAAAAAATACCAAAAAAATGCCAGAATAATACCAAAATAATACCAAAATAATGCCAAAAAAATACCAAAATAATGCCAAAAAAATACCAAAAAAATGCCAAAATAATGCCAAAATAATGCCAAAAAAATACCAAAATAATGCCAAAATAATACCATAATAATACCAAAATAATGCCAAAAAAATACCAAAAAAATGCCAAAATAATGTCAAAATAATGCCAAAAAAATACCAAAAAAATATCAAAAAAATGCCAGAATAATACCAAAATAATGCCAAAATAATGCCAAAAAAATACCAAAATAATGCCAAAATAATACCAAAAAATGCCAGAATAATACCAAAATAATACCAAAATAATGCCAAAATAATGCCAAAAAAATGCCAAAATAATGCCAAAAAAATACCAAAAAAATGCCAAAATAATGCCAAAATAATGCCAAAAAAATACCAAAATAATGCCAAAATAATACCAAAATAATACCAAAAAAATACCAAAATAATACCAAAATAATACCAAAATAATGCCAAAAAATACCAAAATAATGCCAAAAAAATACCAAAAAAATGCCAAAATAATGCCAAAATAATGCCAAAATAATGCCAAAAAAATGCCAAAAAAATACCAAAATAATGCCAAAAAAATGCCAAAAAAATACCAAAATAATGCCAAAAAAATACCAAAAAATTGCCAGAATAATGCCAAAGTAATGCCAAAAAAATGCCAAAATAATGCCAAAAAAATGCCAAAATAATACCAAAAAAATACCAAAATATTGCCAAAAAAATACCAAAATAATGCCAAAATAATACCAAAATAATACCAAAATAATGCCAAAAAAATACCAAAAAAATGCCAAAATAATGTCAAAATAATGCCAAAAAAATACCAAAAAAATATCAAAAAAATGCCAGAATAATACCAAAATAATGCCAAAATAATGCCAAAAAAATACCAAAATAATGCCAAAATAATACCAAAAAATGCCAGAATAATACCAAAATAATACCAAAATAATGCCAAAATAATGCCAAAAAAATGCCAAAATAATGCCAAAAAAATACCAAAATAATGCCAAAATAATGCCAAAAAAATACCAAAAAAATGCCAAAATAATGCCAAAATAATGCCAAAAAAATACCAAAATAATGCCAAAATAATACCAAAATAATACCAAAAAAATGCCAAAAAAATGCCAAAAAAATGCCAAAAAAATGCCAAAATAATACCAAAATAATACCAAAACAATGCCAAAATAATGCCAAAATAATGCCAAAATAATACCAAAATAATACCAAAAAAATGCCAAAAAAATACCAAAAAAATATCAAAAAATGCCAAAATAATGCAAAAAAAATGCCAAAATAATGCCAAAAAAATGCCAAAATAATGCCAAAATAATGCCAAAAAATACCAAAAAAATACCAAAAAAATGCCAGAATAATACCAAAATAATACCAAAATAATGCCAAAAAAATACCAAAATAATGCCAAAAAAATACCAAAAAAATGCCAAAATAATGCCAAAATAATGCCAAAAAAATACCAAAATAATGCCAAAATAATACCAAAATAATACCAAAATAATGCCAAAAAAATACCAAAAAAATGCCAAAATAATGTCAAAATAATGCCAAAAAAATACCAAAAAAATATCAAAAAAATGCCAGAATAATACCAAAATAATGCCAAAATAATGCCAAAAAAATACCAAAATAATGCCAAAATAATGCCAAAAAAATGCCAAAAAATTGTGTAATTGTGTTATTGTGTTATTGTGTTATTGTGTTATTGTTTTATTGTGTTATTGTTTTATTGTTTTATTGTGTTATTGTGTTATTGTGTTATTCGCGGAATTTTCGGCGATAGTTAGTGGAAAATGAAGCGTGTAGAGGATATAACCATCGTCTGCTACCAATTGTAGGTTTGGTAGCAGAGGAAAAACCAAAACAGCTCAAAATGTCGAGCGAAAACTATGTGAAAAAGGTTGCAAATGGCGTCGTGCGTGGTTTACTGATTTCACGGACATTATCCCTTTTGATATCGAATTGGGACAGGGCAAGTCCCAAGTCACCGGGAAAGGAACAGTTCGACTACTCGCAGAGATTGACAATGCAGAATGCACCGTTAATTTAACAAACGTTCTCTACGGACCGAATTTCGAGGCAAACTTGATTTCAGTTTCGAAGATCGATAAAACGCATTTTCAACGGTGAAGTTCACGTATATCAATCGAACATTAGTAGCCCTCTTATCCGTGCGAAGGAACGTGGCGGATTATATGATGTGGACGGATTATGTTCGACTCCGACATTTGCGACGACAGTTTCCGCAAATATTCAACCGACAGTTCCACCGGTACAGACATTTCTTACGACCGAAGAGGATTTTGTTAAAATACCGAAGCAGAAGAAAGGAAAAGGAAAAGGGAATCAGCGAGAGATTACGGATTTTCGCATTGAATTGCCACCAGTTGAGACTACAAAACAAATTCCTGCCACAACCAATCCGATCTCCCTTCCTCCGCCTAATCCTACACCGGTCCACAACAATCCGCCCGTCCCATCCTATGTCCACGTCATCAAGTCAATTCCTACTGCTACCACCGTTTCTCCTCCCACCAATCCTTCTCAATCAAAACAGAAGGTAATTGCTAACCCTACCACAGTCAAAGATGCCACTGGTTTGTGGCATAGCCGGCTCGGACACTTGCATACGAATGCAATGAAGCTATTAGCAGCAAATGATCAAGTCTATGGCATGGAACCGGCAGAAGTTCGACAAGAGCTATTATGTAATGACTGTCGTTTAGCAAAGTCGACAAGGGCTTCTCACAAGCCGGATCCACACCCCTGCACATCGAAACCGTTGGATCTCCTGCACATAGACGTCTGGGGTCCGGCACCCATCGCATCTTTCGGCGGCGCACGTTTTATCTTCATTATCATTGACGCAAAAGTCACAAGTCTTCGCAACATTTAAAGACTTCGTCGCCAGGGTCGAGCGTATTCAAAACACCCGCATTAAAGCGATCAGGACAGACCAGGGCGGCAAATTCATGTCGAATAAATTTCTGCGTTATTTGCAGGGTCAACGGACAAACCCGTCATCGCCACAGATGAATGGGGTCGCCAAGAGGATTAACAGGACAATGGCCGACAATGTCCGAGCATTCATTTCCGAAACTCGATTACCAGATGCTCTTTGGGCCGAATTAGCGGTTACATTCGCGTATATTAAAAACCGCAGCCCACACTCGAGGTTGAAGAATGAAGTTCCTTATATTCTCTGGCGACAACAAGCATTGTCTCTTCGACACCTTCGTAAAGTAGGATCCAAATGCTGGGTACATTACACCGCACCAGGGCGCAAGAAACTCGATCCACGCGCCTGGGAAGGATATCTCGTCGGTTACGCCACCGGAACACGCGGATACAGAGTTTGGAACCCCGTTGAAAACCGAGTCTACGAATCCATCCACGTACAAATCGATGAACGCCAATCGTATCGGAAATCCCTTCGAAGTTCTACCCAACAACCCGGAATTCTTCCGGGCGTTCGTCACGCGGCTCATTTATGCCGAACTGAACCGGCTTCCTATGCCGAAATTCCCAAGTTCACCGACGCTCCGAAATGGCACGAAGCCATTAGCGAAGAGCTGGGGACTTTCAAAGAAAGGGAAGTGTATGTTGAAGTTCCAAGACCACCGGACACCACTGTACTCGACTGCAAGTGGATTTTCAAATTAAAGACCGACGGAGCCGGAACCATAACTCGATATCGTGCCCGACTAGTTGCCCAAGGCTTACGACAGACCCTCGGCGTTGATTACGATGAAGTTTTTAGTCCAGTAGTGAACTTTCTATTGATTCGTCTATTCTTCTGTCTTCTAGTTGTGTTGCGTGGGTGGAAAGATGCTCACCTGGACGTGAAATGTGCATACTTGTACGGGGAATTGAAGCACAAAGTCTACATGCATATATCCCCAGGTGCCACATGTTTCCACCCAAACAACGTGTGGTTACTCGTGAAATCACTCTACGAACTACACCAATCCGGAAGACAGTGGTTCGAAAAATTGGACGAAACTCTTCGAGCTCTCGGATTTCACAAGATGCCGGCGTGTAACTGAGTCTACGTGTATAGAAAGACCGCCGTCATGCTGGTCTACGTGGATGACATAGTCCTATTCTACGCGTCCGACAGTGTCTTTGAACAGTTAATCCGACTCATCAGTTCGAAATTCGACATCGTAAATCTCGGTCCGATTACGAAGTTGTTAGGCGTCGAGTTCATCCGCGACATGGGGCGCACGTTTATCACCCAGCGTGCCTACATCGCGAAAATCGTCAAGAAATTCGGAACATCGATCAACAATCTCGTCAAGGTGCCCGTAACCCCTGGAACAACACTCGTCAAAGGCCCGACCGAAAATTTAGAAGATTTTCCCTATCGATCACTCATTGGGTCGTTATTGTTTCTGGCTTCGAGGACACGCCCCGACATCCTTTACTCCGTCATCGCTCTGGCACAGTATAACACGTGCTACGACAGGACTCACATTCGAGCTCTTCTACAAGTTCTGCAGTACGTCGCAAACACTGCAGATCTTTGCATCGAATTATCTGGCCAACAAGCCAATTGTGGGCGTATACGGATGCGTCGTGGGCGAGTGACATCGAAACATCTTTGAGCTTCGGGGGTTACATCACCTATATTGGAAACGTACCGATCGGCTGGTCATGTCGCAAACAATCGACAGTGGCATGCTCAACAATGGAAGCGGAATTCGCCCTTGTTGAGTGTGTTAAGGAGCTGTATTGGTTGGACCACGTTTACACCGAATTTCCGATTCTGATCCGCTTATCTCGACCCGTCGTTTATTCCGATGCCCTGGCCTCCATTCAATTCACCTCCAACGACGTCGAGAACGCGAAAACACGACACATTCTCGTTCGATATCATTGGCTCAGGGAGTGGTACATGGCGGGACGCTTTGAACTCCGAAAAGTGCCCGGCGAACTCAACGTCGCCGATATCTTCACAAAATGGCTTTCTTCGGAACGTTTACGATCATTGATTTCCCGAATATTCCGATCATAGACTTATCGTGACATTCCTTGTTTAGTTTTACCCGACTTCGAGGATCATCGAGTTTCAGTGGGAATCGGATGAATAGTACGTTTACACAGTACCCGGCTCGATGATTCGACTTTATAGTTTGTTTTTCGAATAATTATACAGGGTGGAACAAAAGTCTGTTCCCCTCAAATATTTCCTGAGCAATTGCATCTAGGCCAACTTTGATGAAGCGATCATATAGGAAGTTGGGTGAGAGCAATCCAATGACGTCATCAAATTTGACCTTGAAGGCCATTTTCAAGGTTATTCACTTGCTAACGTCTAAACCAATCATGTTAGAGCAAAATTTCCAATTACAAAGTTGTAGAGCACCATCAAATTAGTGCTATCCAATTTATCTTAGTCATCTTAAGTTAAATGTTTTCGTTTTAAAATGAAAACAAATCAGCTGAAATAAAGTCAGCCATTGAGGCAAAAATTAAATTTCTACTACAAAAATACTGAATTACTTGACACTAGAAAGGCCGGAATTTCCGCCGACCTAGAAAGACCGAAAGCGGTCAAAATGACCGCTTGAAACAATGCGTACAAGACCATCAATTTTTGTTTTGCTATTTTCTTCGCATATTTCGCGTGTTACTGATCAATTTGATGGCAAAACGCAAGATACACGTATTGTTTATGTATTTTGCACGATTTGTACGCGTTTTGTCCACGTTTCGTGCACGTCTTGAGCGCGTTGTTTCAAGCGGTCATTTGGACCGCTTTCGGCCTTTCTAGGTCAATTCAATTTTTTTAATTTTTATTACAGAAAAAAGCCACGTTTGCTGATTTATGATGTAAAGTATCATAAGTTAGTAAAAGTGAAAAAATACCAGCATTGTAAACCCTTTGGGTTTATTGCTACAGCTGTTTAAAACAGCTGTTGCGGTCAAAATGACCGCTCTGGCCTTTCTAGTGTTAAATAAATGTATTCAAATGTGCATTATTGTGCAAGTACACAAGAAAAATCACTATCTTTTTTTAATGCCTCAATAATTTTTTTTTTCACAAGAAAAAAAAATTTTACATTGCTGATTTTTTTCTGATTTGTTAGAAGAAGAGATGAAATCCGTCACAGTGTCTAAGTCAGATGCTCCCTTGTTAGAACGCAAAAGTGCAGCAGCAACAAATGTCATTCATGTTATTGAAGAAAGATTTGCTTATGGATATCTCAATCTACTGATCGAAGCAGCTGGAAATGTTAGTCTTTACCTTGGAATGTCAATACTATCAGTCTTGGATTTGATCACATTAATCATCAATTACCAAAAACGAAATTCAACATCACAAAAAAGTTGAAAAATTCAGCTCAAAGTAATCCATTACAAGAATTGGCGGAATTATTTTGATATTGATTGATTGATTGATTTGTTTATTTGTTCTTTTCTTAAAAACATGATGAAAATGTTTAATCTTTGAAAAAATCACGAAATTTCATCGAAAATCTGTAAGTTCATCGGAAATCACCAAAATTTACAAAAAAATTGCAAAATCTCATCGGAATTTGCTAAATTTCAACGAAATTCCGTCCAGTTAGAGTTACAAATAATGATCACTTTGAATTAAACAAACCAAATCGTTCGCTCGAGACTCACAAGCACTTTAAATACACACTAGGCGCGTTCAATTTCAATTTGCCGTTGGAAACGCAAAACCCTTTCCAATGGCAAATTTCAACCTAAACATATTCGCCATTGGAAACGTTTTTGCGTTTCCAACGGCGAATTTCAACCTACACGTATTCGCCATTGAGAACGTTTTTGCGTTTCCAACGGCGAATTTCAACCTACACGTATTCGCCATTGGGAACGTTTTTGCGTTTCCAACGGCGAATTTCAACCTACACGTATTCGCCATTGGGAACGTTTTTGCGTTTCCAACGGCGAATTTCAACCTACACGTATTCGCCATTGGAAACGTTTTTGCGTTTCCAATGGCGAATTTTATATTTCAAACAAATTTTCCACATTCGCCCTTGGAACAGGAAAATATGTTTCCAATGGCAAATAGCAGAAATGGCACTCAAAAAACGTTTCCAATGGCGAATTTTATTAAATTCGCCATTGGAAACGTCAAAATAGGTTTCCAACGGCGAATTTTAGAAATTCGCCCTTACGCGATTCGCCGTTGGAACGGGTACCCGAATGTCAATACTATCAGTCTTGGATTTGATCACATTAATCATCAATTACCAAAAACGAAATTCAACATCACAAAAAAGTTGAAAAATTCAGCTCAAAGTAATCCATTATCTCCAAACAAAGAAACGCCATTTCGCGTATGTACTGCAACAAAATGAGCCAATTCGCAGTACAATTCACATGCATATTCGGAACGTATTGGAAAAAGTTGTCTATCTTGGCTGCATCTCTCTGTTATTGATGATGATCTACTTCAAATTTTTGACTTACAAGGCATATCCCATACGGGTTAACACAGCAATCTCATACAAAGCAAGTGTTACCTTTCCAAATATAACAGCTTGTGTATTGTCTCCAGAAATTATGATGTTGGAGAAAATGTATGCTGAAGAAAACAATCTCAGTCTCAGTGATTGTCCCAATCGCATATTGAGGCTGCTAGATCTAAAACAAAAAAAGCTCACAACAGAAAAACTATGGGAAATATCCTACCTTAAACAGATTTATTCCTCAAATAATGTTGTAAGTAGGATTATAAAACTTCTCAGTCATCGTAATAAATAAGTTATCTTTTTGGTAAAGCATTTAAAGGTTAAAATAAATACCACAAGTGGAATGTGTACAAAACACTTAATTGGTGAGTGTCGCAAATTTCCCCTAACTGTAATTAAACATGCTAAAGTAAATTATTAGCCAACATTTCATCGTTTTCGATGCTGTAGAATGACTCAGAACAGGAAGCAGTAAATTTTACAAAAAAAGGGGTTCCATTTATTTGTACACTAAAAAAAAACTAAATTTTACACGACCCAGCTTTCTTTTTCTACCTAACCTAACCTAACCTAAACCGGTCCTTGATGTATATGAATGTTTTAGTGTAGAAATAAAGGAAAATAGTGTTGGTATTCAGAAATTTAGTGTCAAAGTCAGGGATTTTTGTGTAAAAAATAAGGAAAAATAGTGTACAAACAATATACTTTCGAAAAAAGCTTGTTGTTACATTAAGGTTATTGCAACAATCAGAACCTCTATGAAAGATGCCATGAAAACTTTTTTTATACATACACCCTTGAACCTTTCTGGCTACGCCACTGATCACAACTCCTTTTTTCTAGCCGACAGACAATTCAATGGCATAGCCACAACCCATGGTACCAGCTTCTGTTTATTCCACTCTCTTCAAACATTCTACTCAAAAATATTAAATACCGGTAATTACAAAGAGAATTTTCCTCCCATCCTCCCTCCCAGTTATTTACTTTGCATTACTAAAATAATAATGAAAATAACTTCCTACCTGAGTTGGGTTAATTCTCCTTTCCTCGTGTTGGGTCTGGCCGAAGGGGCGCCATCTTCAGCTTTTACTTGAATGACGTACGCATAAGCCTGTTTCTCCTCACGGTCAAACACGGCCTTTGCGATCAATGTCGAAAAATTTGAAACTCGTTGTTAGACGTGTCCACAATCGAATAAAACACGTGCAAAAAATCAATCATTAACATTTTTTCAAATTCAACACCTGCTAGCACCCATTTTACACATACTTATAGTATATCCTCCCTTAATGCAGACAGCCAAACAAAATTCGCAACAAATGGCTGCATTCTACCGCATTATCTTCCCTCGAGTCTTTACAAACTTTTATTCGGCCCGCTATTCCTTGCGCGGCATTACTTAGCGCGGCGCCGCGCCAAGTCATACCTGTGAAATTACTCTTAGCAGCGCCGCGCTAGGCCATACCCGTTAAATGGGTTGGCGCGGCAGTCGCGATATGCCATATCACGAGTATGAAGAAGCGCGGCACAAAAATTTTTTTTTTCTTTGCCGTTTTGTCTGCCCCCTACCACTGCGACCCCCACTTTCCTGTCAACAAGCTGTCAATCGCCATCACCCCAAGGATACGTTGGGCTGCGGGTCTCCCCACACTGGCCACCATCATTCCTAGCATTCATCATCATCAGATAAAAGATGGTCGATTAAGACGAGGGCTACATTACCAGACTTTGGTTAGTCGAGTCTCCGTTGGGAGATTCCTCTCCTGGTCCTGGGCACCTGGTCAAGAGCTGGTGTGAAAATGAACCTCCTTCACTGCAGGAGAGGAACCACCTATTCAATTACCAGCCCACTCACTTTTTGGATGTTACGTTCGTTTTTTGATCGAGTCACTTGGAGTAACTTGCACTGGGATAATCTGCTCTTTTGGAATCCCGTTCAACAAATCCCCTCGATGTGTCGATGTGTCGATGTGCCGCGTCACGTCATACAAACGTGCCGCGCCAGATCATCGAAACCTTACTTGGTTTACGCAATGCCACGCCAACCCATACCATGGGTATCAACAATAGCGGCGCTGCGATTGTTGATACTATGGATTTACGGCAAGATGACTTGGGTCGGATTTGAATGCCGCGCCAACTAATGCCGCGCGGAGTTGAATACAAAGTTGAATACAAAAAAAGTGAAATAATAAATAATACAGTACTCCCAAAAACCCAAAAACATCTATTCATTTGGAACTGTACAGTAAGTAGCTACAATGGCAACAACTTGATTATTAAATAATCGTCATACTGGATGTAGCCTTAAAAATTCTAGAAAATTTCCCAGAATTGTTAGTAAAAGTGGAATCATCGTACGACGCCAAAAAAACCAAAAAAAACAATTTTCGATCCAAAAAAATCAATTTTAGGTCAGCTTAATTTCCTCAGTTTTCAAATCTAAAGCTCACGGTTATCCTTACAAAAAACCATAATCTAAAAACCATAATAACATTGTAATTTTTTTTATTTCAGTTTCTTATTAAAATAAAACATGTTTCGTTTCATATTTTTTAAAAATTATTTCAACACAAATTGAATAAAATTCATACCAGAAATGAAAAAATTGCTTTTCATTTGGCAGGATACGATTTGTGCTTTTGCTTGTACCACTTGTGGGTCATCAGACCGTTAAACACTTGATTCAAAATGACCCAACATAAAATGATAGACCAGCCCTACCGTCTTCCCTCGAATATAACGTCATGACGTTGTATTAAAGTTTCAGAAATCGCTGTTTTTGAAAGTTTTAGCGATTTCTCGAATATAACGTCACTTCCAATATAACGTCATGACGTTGTATTCGAATACAACGTCATGACGTTATATTCGAGTGCATTGATGGGTGCGATGCCGGGAAGCGTTGCGGGGTGCGCTTTTAACAGGCACGATGCCAGAAAAACAAATTTGACACGCATTTGACACAATTTTGATACGAATTTGATACGAATTTGATAGGAATTGGACACGAATATAAAACTTACTGTATGTTTTTGTTAGGCTTCGCCTCGAGGTGGCGCCCGCTACGTCCCTCCCCCCGCCCAACCAATCATCACCTTGTTATTTTAATCTTTTTGGGCTTCGGCCATTTTGTATTTGGAATAAACACGTGTAGTCGCATTTCTACTGTTAAACACTTACAGCTTTGAACTTAGATTAAAAGTTTGAAGTCTGTCGTACCCTGTGTTTTCATTCATTTTCTAAACAATGATGAAGCGAAGGAGCTATACGATCAAGACGAAGCTTGATATTGTTAATCGGAATGTACTCAACTTCTGATTTTTCAGAAGTTGTATGAAAAAGTACGAATATAACGTCATGACGTAGTGTTCGAATAAAACGTCAAGTGTCGTTGTATTCGAACACAACGTCATGACGTTATATTCGAGGGAAGACGGTGATGTTTGAAGCCCAGGATGATGAAGATAGCTATATAAATTAGAATTTTGGCTTGGTAGTGTGGACAGGAGAGGTATTCGAACCTAACACCGACTGGACTAAATGTGCTTGCATAACTGCATCACCTAATTCAGGAATAAATAAATTAGTTCCGTTAATAAATGGGTCGAGGAAAGAAATTTGTGCTTTTATTTGTGTAACTGGATAAATTTTTTGTTTAATTTCGATTAAATTGATGAATTGTACACTCAATTTCGAATAGACTTTGTGAATTTAATCAAATTTTGAGTTATTTTCATCAAAATTTCTTTTTAAAAGTATTCTCTAATACCTTTATCCCTTTTCCTTAGATTTCTCAAAATAGCATGAGATTGGTAATGCATCAAACTCGCCAATAAAAAAGTGCAAATCTGACCAAACGATTCCACTTGACACTCAACGGTGGCAGTTGATACACAAACCCTAAAAACAAATATTATTATTATTATAAAATCTATTTATCAAAAACCAAACACCCAAAGCAGAGAACTCACATCTCGAATCATATGACGAGAAATTTATAAAATGCATTCTATGCATTCTATGCATTCTATGCATTTTATGCATTCTATGCAGTTGGATGTAGAACTAGGTGTACCTGCAATTACCATTAGACCACTTCATTGATTATACCAAAATATCAAAAAACCAAAAAAGAAAAAGTAAAAAAAAAAAGAAAAAAGAAGAAAAATTAAAAATTAAAAAGGAAAAAAGAAAAAGAAAAAATTTAAAAATTCTAAAAATAAAAATATCACAACATCAAACTAATGCTGCGAGAAAGATATATATTTTTTCCGAACAAATGCTTACAGTTCATTTGCCACAATAATTTTTTTCCAATTTGAAATAAATTGCCATCTGCTACGTATTGTTTTCAATCTATCTCATTACACGCCCTTGTGTTTCAAAAAAGAAATAAAAAAACCTCCTCCTTCCTAAACAAAAATAGTTGAGTCAAATCGTCAGTAGGCGGCGGAGCGAGAAGATAAAAAACGACACACAGCCAATCCACTAACGGATGGTAACACATACATACATACATACATACATACATACATAATACATAAATCTTTATTCTTATATCTTACCTAAGGCACCAAAATACTCCAAACTTTGATTCACACCGAATTGTATTTTGGACCAAACATTAATGTCTGAAAAAAACCTACAAAAAAAATTAATTAAAAATTAAAAAAACAAAACAAAAACAAACAAACAACAAAACTACAATTTCAACACCATCTTTCCACATAACTTCCAACCAAAACCAACTCTTTTCACACATTTTTTTCCCCTTTTCTGCATTTCACAACCATGATGCACCTAACCTACATTTCTCTACGCTTTAATTCCCTCATTTAACTTTCTTAGCACCTCAATTAAAGTGCAGCAATGTTAAAACCGGTTGTTCCGCTTTAACCAGGCATTCCCGTTTTCTCATGTTGAATTCCAGTACACTTTCGAATTCGCATCAACGTTCAATAGCCGTGACCCAACATTCACAAGTGTACTGGAATTAATAAAACTACCCAAATGATGATTATCCCTCGATTTCAAGTTTTGACGGTGCAAAATTGAATTTAAATTCGTAAAAAAAATCCATCTTGAATTTATCAGATCGTGAATTTATCTGTATGATGACACAACCGATTAAACCCCAAGTTTGTTTTAATTTTCGATAAAACACTAGATATGAAAAAAGCGATAAAACGAATGACTCGTTAACTATTTCCCAGTCCCTAGCAACAGTGACGAGTCGATGCGGTCATTTCACGAATCTATCATCACGAGCGTCATTAACTGATTTTCATAAATGATAAACGACTGAACACACAACTCATCAAACTGTCGTTTTTTTTGTGTGCAAAACCGGCAATTCCTTCCCCACGCAATAAACACCTGTCGCATCATAAAAGAAATAAATTAAATAATCATGGCTCAGGTTCCGTGCTTATATAACGAACAACGACGCTCTCCAGATGCAACACGAAATATCGATTTATTTTTTTCTTCCTCCTTTTAAAGGTGAAAAAAAAAATAATAATAATATATTGACACAATACAAACACGAAACCTCGAAAACAACAAAACAACTTGTTTTTCCAAATCACTTTCGACGTTTTAACCCCAGAAAAATCCATGTCATTTGTCACTCCTAATTTATTTCCTGCAAAACATTAGAAAAAAAAATTCTTTTTATAAAGAAAAAACATTAAAAACATCCTTCCTTTTATCAGTTAAACGCGTTAAACATATACATTTCCCGACCTTTAACCCTAAAACCACGAAACAACGCGTAAAACGACACCACAAACAACCGCCATTTACCAAAAACATTCTACAAATTGAATCCCCCAAAAATCCAAAAATAAACCTCAAAAACATTTCAATTTAAATATAAATCTTTCAAAATGTTAAACGGTTTCGTCATTTTATCATCGTCCGAACCGAAAGGTCATCGACGATTCACGGGTGACTCGGGTCGCCAGTGCGAGCGCTGTAATTTTCCAGCGCAACGGGAGAAAGAAGCGATAATAATTCGTCCAACAACGGAAATTCAAGCGGATATAAACGTTCGAAGGTCTTTTAAGATGGGGGGTGAACGCTATCTTACTCCTACGCTTACATCACGCCATACAGAAGCCATCGAACCACAGAATAAAACATCTTTTATCCAACACCCAAAAAATAAACGAAATTAATTGACAAATCGGTTGATAGAGTGCGCCGGACCACAATTTCGATCAAATCCGCACAAGTTAAGGGCAAGGTAGGAAAAACCCACGTGTGGGCGAGACCTTGGACACTCCAGCTTTATATCTTGTGTTTTCAGAGGAGGAGTTTGTTCAAGGCAAAATTTCAGCAAAAAAAAAATTAAAAAATAATGTTTCGTTGGATTTTTTTTGATTTTTTTTATCAAATGTGCATTAAAGATTTAGCGAAGGTCATCAAAAACCACGTCTTACCAGCGCTGAAACGTAGTTTTGTGTTTATGTTTAGATAATTTAATTTATGTGGATTTTTTTTCTGGTTTTTTGATATTGGACACACGTAATTAACGGTACATCATCCTCGGGGATGTTTATATCGCAGCGGGGAGCCGAATATTTAGTATAAATTGCATCACCTTCGACCGTAGATGAAATAAATGTAATCGCTTCAGTTCATCGAGTGGGCAACAAGAGGATGTTCACCTGGTGGCAACATCCATCTAGAATAAACGTCCTTTCTGAAGGAGAAATGCGGTCAGCTATCGGCCTCGTCTACACAATTCTCAAATTATCGCCCAACGTGTTCCTAAAATCAAAAATTAAGAAATTTTAACATTTTCAAATTAGGCCTAAATTTTTTTTTTTTAAAAAACCTTAATCAAGTAAAACTCACTCAAACGATTGTTTTATTAGAGAAATTCGGTTTCCCCGCCTGGGAATTAAAAGTCGATGTGAAAAAAGGGAAAATTCCAGCACTGAGACGACCACTACGACCGAAAAACGAGACACGGTGAAGCCGACGAATTTTCTTCGGTCAGACCGAGCGACGCCATGGCGCATTGATCGGCCTTGAAGACGACGCTCCGGTGGCCGAAAAACAAAATTTTGACCACGACTTTAAAGATCTCTTCGATCAATTAATAAAAATAATCAAAATTATAGAATCCTCTAATATCTTAATTTTTTTCTATTTTTTCCTCCGCGTATAAAGCAAAAATAAAACACGCGGAAATACACAGCATATGTTAGGGGACGAGTTTATCGATCCACCGCAAGGTGCGTGAGGGTGTGGCAGCGATCTGTTTGATTTTATTTTTATAGTATTCGAGTGCGCAATCGGATAAACGAGTGAATGTAATGTTTTTAATGGTCGATTGTAATGAGGATGTCATCGCGGAACATATTAGCATTCATTCACAGTTGTAGGTTTAGATTTCCACAGGTGTTCCCACCATCTGCAGCACTAATCATTCCAGTCCAGTTGTTGTTAAGGAAGAGCCACACACTCTTTAATACGGGCTACGCGGTGCCTGTTTCCATGGCAACGCCAAGAGCTTTCTAGAAGAACGTTAAAGCTGATGGAAATAAATATTTATTTTTAAAAAATTAAAAATGCCATCATTTCAGTCAAGCCCGATGTTTAAATTGAGATTTACGCAGATTACGGCGCTTATTTAACAGGCCTTCATCTCATTTGGCAAGAAATTAATACGAAATTTCAAATTACATAAAACAAGGAGTTGAAACTGCAATTTCATTCATCGTCAGAGCAGTAAACGAAAAGCACTTTTTGCTCGCTCTCTTGGCACACATTCAAGTTTCTGTATCAAAGGTAAATTTATTTATCGATACAAATACATGTGAAGCTATGTCACAATGAATCGGTCTGTGGCGAGTGATGACGAAATTACAAGCTGGGGCATCGGGCTGGCTGTAACAATAAGATGACTGTCAATTTATGGGTATTGTCCTGTTGACAGAAGGCTAAATTAAGAGAGCAAATTTAAAGATGTTATGTAAACGGTCGGGTGCGGAAATTAAAGCTTGTTTTAAACCAATATCTCGCATTTTAATTAAAACAGATGATAGAGATAATAAACAGATAGAGTTTATAAGGGAATTACTTACGTTAGTTGCGAATGCGGCCACAACCTGGCGCGATTCCTATAGGTAGAACGAATCCAGACGTCTTCCTCGAGCGAATATCACTTCCATTACATTGCAAATCCATTAACGAGTAAATAAAAGAGGTCATTTTATTTCCAGTAATAAAATTACTATAAATATCTCATCGTGATTAAATTACGGTACTTCGTTTTCGACATTTTGGTATTTTTTTGGTATTTTTTTGGCATTTTTTTGGTATTTTTTTGGTATTTTTTTGGCATTTTTTTGGTATTTTTTTGGTATTTTTTTGGCATTATTTTGGCATTATTTTGGTATTTTTTTGGCATTTTTTTGGCATTTTTTTTGGTATTTTTTTGGCACTATTTTGGTATTATTTTGGCATTATTTTGGCATTATTTTGGTATTTTTTTGGCATTTTTTTGGCATTATTTTGGCATTATTTAGGTATTTTTTTGGCATTTTTTTGGCATTATTTTGGCATTATTTTGGTATTTTTTTGGCATTATTTTGGTATTTTTTTGGCATTTTTTTGGCATTATTTTGGCATTATTTTGGCATTATTTTGGCATTTTTTTGGTATTTTTTTGGCATTTTTTTGGCATTTTTTTGGCATTATTTTGGTATTTTTTTGGCATTATTTTGGTATTATTTTGGCATTATTTTGGTATTTTTTTGGCATTTTTTTGGCATTATTTTGGCATTTTTTTGGCATTATTTTGGTATTATTTTGGTATTTTTTTGGCATTATTTTGGTATTTTTTTGGCATTATTTTGGTATTATTTTGGTATTTTTTTTGGCATTATTTTGGTATTTTTTTGGTATTTTTTTGGTATTTTTTTGGTATTTTTTGGTTTTTTTTTGGTACTTTTTTGGTATTTTTTTGGTATTTTTTTGGTATTTTTTTGGTATTTTTTTGGTATTTTTTTGGTTTTTTTTTGGTATTTTTTTGGTATTTTTTTGGTTTTTTTTTGGTATTTTTTTGGTATTTTTCTGGTATTTTTTTGGTATTTTTTTGGTGTTTTGGTGTTTTGGTAATTTGGTATTTTGATAATTTGGTATTTTGGTATTTTGGAGCATGTCATATCCACCAATTATAAAGGTGTTTTCTATCGTTAACAAGCAGGGATTTGTAATGCAGGGAAGCATTACATATTAGACTTCTAAACCCTGTCCCTCTCTTTCTAAATAAAACACCAAAATAAATGAAAATAAAGTAGTTAAATAAAAAATAAAATTTTTTGGCCAAAGTAAAGCAACAACAAACGAAATCATTACATTACATTACGTTTCGGTCACGGCTTCCACCAGGTGGCGCTCCGGTATACTTACATTTTGCCGTAATTTGCTGTTTTCTCCCTTTTAACTACATTTAATCAAAAAACTAACGATGCCATCGTTTTCAGCGGCAAATTACACGTAGGAAACTTTATTTAAACATTCCAATCGGTCAGTTTTTGAAATTAGACTTTTTTCAAATTTCCCACCGAATTTGCCATGCGGTCGCTGACTTTGGTGGATCTTAACGGTACTTTTTCTTGACCAAATCAAACAATAAACAATACAGGCAGGTGCAGATTTGGATTTCCAGTCGAATGAGACTGGTTTCAAAATTTACAAATCTCATTTCGAGATAGAAATGAGCATTTTTTGGTTCGCGGCGAACATTTCTGCTTCCATTATAGCTTACGGGATTCGCCAGGTGGTGCTGTTTTCCATTACATTTCGCCGTAATTTAGCATTTTCTTCTTTTTAACTATATTTAATGCCAATTTCATCGTTATAATTGGAAAGTAGACCAAAAACTGCACCAGAAAAGTCTACTTTCCAATCGTCTGATTAATTATTTAATTCATTTTTTTGGGACATTACACAAACCGGAAGTTCCGGAAGTTGAAACATTACATACAGGTCACGTGACCGGACGTTGAAGACGGACGGACGGACAGAGCCGTTTCAATAGACTTTCTAAACATCAGGTTTAGAAGTCTAAAAGGCATTTAAATCGTTGGACATTTTAAACATACATACCTGGATTATCATTCACTTCACCGCATTGCATCGACGCAAAATACTGGTTTGTAATTTGACGGGTATATATGAAATAAACTCACCTGAGCACGGGATTTTAGGTGTAGAATTCAAACTCACGTCGCAAATTTTGCGTACTCTTCTAGAAAACCGACGAAAGAAAACTGAAACGGGCATGCAGAGTTAATAACTTTACAGCCAATCAAAACGGTTCTAATATTTATATGCAAATATATTTAAAAAAATTTCTTCTTCCTTTCTTTGAACAAATTTCTATTACATCATTTTATAATCAACAATTTTTTACCTTAATAAAATTTAAACCTAAAAAACAAGATGATAATTTGCATAATATAATATTCATCATTTTTTTTTTACATCATGAATCCTCGAAAATGCGACGTCTGTCTAATTCCTAAAGTCGAATATTCAAACAAAAAAAAATTTTAATGAAAAATATAGAAATAAATATAATTTCATTAAATTTATTACCGTAACATTCGGTCCCGGACGATATTCCCTCATTTAAAAGAATTAGTTCATCTTCCTCAGCTCTGGCCTCCTCATCTCATATTCATTAGAACATAGAAAAAGAGAAAATTTGTTTCGGCATAACAAATAAAATAATACGGAGTACTTAATAAGACGATGTAGAGGTGACGGCCAATCCAGCAATTATTTAGCCAAAACTTGACGACGTCGAGATGGTGGCAAAAGTTCCAACGTACAATCTACATGTAAACCTCGGAGGTGGGTGACTCGAAGCAATGCATCGTAGAGAGAAAAAAGCACCTGTACTGTCTTGGACGTCGAGTCTTTACCATTCTGTCATGATTAGACAAATGAAACTTCCTTTTGTAAAAACCAATTAGTTAAATTACTTGTAAGCACGTGCCCATAACAAATGATGTTGCACATGCATTGTAAAATGATATAACAATACCATACTTTTATTAAAAAACGAAACACAGAAATAAGAGTTCTCGAACGATATAGATGGAGAAAAACATTCTCTTTGCCAAATTGTAATCGTATGTACATGAATGAATTGTCGAATAAATCAAACTAAACGTTGCAATCGAGTCGGACTAATTGGTCGAGTTGTCGTGGAGGAATCTAACACATTCCTAAAAGCAGAAGAGTGAAAAAAAAAAAAATTAAAATAAAGTAAAGATATCCTTAGAGATTTCTCGACGAAAACAAGCAGGGATTTGTAATGCAGGGAAGCATTACATATTAGACTTCTAAACCCTGTCTCTCTGTCCCTAAATAAAACACCAAAATAAAAGAAAATAAAGTAAATAAATACAAAATAAAATTTTTGGCCAAAATAAAGCAACAACAAACATTAAGAATGTTGTAAACAACACCTGGCAACCATTGGCTGGTTCGGGGGCCAAAAAAATTTCCAGTTAAAGTCCACAGAAGTTCTGTGGAAATTAGGACATTTCGGCCGCGTTTGAGTACTCAAACGCGGCCGAAATGTCCTGAAGTTTGCGTCCAAAATAACTTCAAAGCAATTTCACACATTCGGCCGCAGAAATTAGGACATTTCGACCGCGTATGAGTACTCGAATGCGACCGAGTGTCTAAATTCTGGAGGACTGAAAATCAAGAAAACTTAATTAGATGTTCGTTAGAATTCGCGTACACGAACGTACGGGTGACACAACACATACGTCTAATTTGGTGTAAATTTCCCCTTCGGTCGCCGATCGTAATGCTACTTTTTTTCGACCAAATAAAAAAATATATATACAGGTTGGTGCAGATTTCGATTTGGAATCGAATGAGCCTAGTTTCAAAATTTATTAACCTAGTTTTGATATAGAAAATAGTATTTTACATATCGCGACGGAGATTTCATGGATCACGGGATCCGCCAGGTGCCGCTAGTACAATATTACAACTTCCGGTGCGCGGACGGAAGTAGTATTATTTTACGGCTAAAAGTGTACAAAATCGTGTTTATTAATTCAACCGGAGGTCGGAAAATTGCGAAAAGTTCCGAGGATACTAATTCAGGTACGCTGAATTTATTGCCGTTATCCGTTCGTCTCCACCTGCTATAGATTTTGAGATATGGATGCGTACGGACGGACGGACGGACGGACGGACGGACAGAACCGTTTCATGAGACTTTCTAAACATCAGGTTTAGAAGTCTAAAACCTAAGCCATTCATCCGTAGTGGATTGTTCCAGTAAATACAAACAATAAAAATATACGAAAAAGAAATTGCCAATTCTAAAATTACATAACAAATAAGTTCTAAGATTTCAACGTCATTTTACCCGATATGTTGTTTGCAAAAGTTCAATTGGAATAAAATTAGAAATCGGGAAATTTTCGTTTATAAAATAGCAAAAATTGGAAACTGTTATTTAAAAATAGTTGTGATTGGAAATGAAAAAAATTTGGTTCAAAACAATAAAACAATAAATAAATAAATAAATAACTGCCTAGCACATAATCGCTGAACCTGGGATGCCAAAAGTTTCCATACAGGTTCAGCTAAATTCAAACTAACTTGTCAATGGGTTCCCAGTTACAGCGACGTAAATTCACTACTGATTGAATGAAGAAATGAAAATACGAGTTTCGAGTTCTTCACGATTCCTACTGAATAAATAAACTACCGGGTAATTAATCACTCAGACTACAATTTGGCAATAATTTCACTATTAAAACAATCCATCAAATGAGTTAATTCCTTCTTGACTGTCTCCTCCTTGATACACCCGCGCAAAATTCTCTCTTCAAATCAAGCCCTTCAACTTCTCTTGCAACGGGCGAAAAACCTAATAAATAAATACTGCTTTTAATAATTTGTAAAATAAAATCGTTGCCATTAGTTCTGCACAAATGCAACGTGAGTGAACCAATCAAAACTGTGATTCATGTCCAACTTCTGACGCCAGTTCATTTTCGACAGGTCTCCTTGTATCCAGACGAATTCTACTAAGACAAAATTTATGCTGTAATAAACACACTAAAAATTATTTATAAGTGTAGCAGGGAAGCCCAATTCGGACAAATGCTCAGTCCATGTTGTTGTAGTTGCGGGGAAATTAGTCTAGTGAGATCAGACCAAACTAAACTTCTAACGCGAATTTTAAGGAATTCGACGCTATTTATACAGGAGAGTAATTTTGCAAATTTCAAAAATAAATAATTATATAATGAAATTATTTGTCCTTTGCCAAATGTCACAAATTGTCACAAGGGTGTACCTACTGAGTGCTTAGGCTGTTTAAAAAAACCCGTGTGGTACCAGGAACAAAAATTACATTTTTTAACATGTAATTTTGAAACCGGGCTACCTCGTGTGGGTCTGCAAGTTGTGCCCCGCACAAAGGCGCCTGATCAGGAGGCCGCATCTCCATGCAACATGGGGGTGCCAAAATACAATGGTGTCACTCATCCGTGAGGGCACCGAAATATAAACCTGCACAATGGCGTCTCTCTTTTGAAAGAACGTACATCTTCAGCAAATCAATATTTGGAATGAATAAAATTCATAAATTTATTCGATTTGATTATTTCAGCACTTCCGAATTTGTAAACGGTGCCAGAAGGAAGCAAAGGGGTTGTTATACTCCTGGGTTGTCCGCAGTTTTTCATTACACCTAAAAATTTAATGTTTGCATATTTATAGATTCAATCACTTATTGCCCCAAACCGATTTCTAATACCTATTTACTCCGTAATATTATCGTCTTCTGTAAATTTTGTTTTCCAGTGTTGAAAAAAAGACAATTCTTGAAGAGTGGATGGAATTTATTATTGATGAACTTTCCAGAGTGATGTGTATAACATTCCAGCAAATGGATCCGAATTCCAAAATTTTCGTTAATCTAAAACAAAATATTGCAAATTATAGTTTTATATCTCACTGACAAACATCAGTACTGTTAAAAAATAAACCCCGGATACCAAAGGAACAAATTATACATAAACCTCAGTACTGTTAAATGAAAACCACGGATACCAGTGGAACAAATTATACATAAAACTGTAAATATAAACATTACATTTGATTGAATCCAGCACAGCCATCTTTTCCAACGATTTCCAACCATTTTAAACCCAGCCAGTGCCGCCATCTGCTAATGAAAATGCGTAGTTACTGCCGCCCTCTAACATCAAATTCATCAACGATAACCAACAATTAATTTCAAAAAACAAAATTAAAACATACAATTAAATATTCATAATTACAACCAAAACACAGAGAGTGACCACATAAAACCAACCTAAATAAACGTGCAACAAATTCAAACTCATACATCCTCCAAATATTCTTAAAAACAATAAAAATCAACAGTTTCCTCATTTATATTTCCAAAATCCGAAATGTAAATTACACATTCATTAATAATTAATAAGAAAACATCTTGAATCGAATGCAATCACTGTTAGTGGTTGATGCACCTGTTCTCGACAGCGATCCATCGAGTTGATTAGACATGAAACGGATCGTTAACATGCAGAGCTGCTATAATGGCCAAACTTATCCATTCGGCGTGTGGCTTCATCAGAAAAATGACCTTTCCCATGGAAATGTCTTTACTCTTTACGCAGAAGCGAAAATGAAGAAAAAAAATTAAATCTACCAATAAAATTATACAATTCGCAAAGTATTCAATCCAGTTTGCAAAATATTTCCAAGAAAAACACATTAAGCCCTCAAAGGTATCCAAGAACGGAAAAAACGGTCGCGACCAGCCCGAGACGCAAAAATCCCATTACATTACAGTAATAGAAGTAAACGAGCGTCTACAGTCGGCCACCACAACCCTGTGGGCTTGTTGGAAGAGCAAAACATTGTCTTCGACTAAAACAACCGAGTCACCCTCGCAAACTTGCCCCAAAGTTGTCGAGAGAAGATAAAAAAAAAAAAAATGGAGAAGAAGCGCGAGTCAATACAAAAAAAAGGCAAAGATATGAGCCAAGTTAGAAATTCAGCCGACGTAGACTCTTGGGATTGCCTAAAACACATTGGCGACTGGAAATCCGTGCTCGTTACATTGTGGGGTGTAAAAGATGGAGGTCAATACACACCTTAATGGATTTTTGACGAGTGCATCCGAGTCGGATCTCAAATATTGATGGTGCAAACCTTAAACTTTTCGCAATTATTACACCGCAGGATTTATCATTAAATATTTCATGCCAGAAAGCAAAGAGAACTTTCTGTATGTGCCTACGTGATTCGCAAACAAGAAAAGATAAATTTATTTTTTATATTTTTATATTTTTAAAATTTTAAATTTAACTTGACTTGAATGTTTGTTTGTGTTTGTTTCAACGGTGCACAGTAGCGCCACCACTGGTATATTTTAACTAAAATGGATGCCGGATTGTCAGCGTCAACTCTATATCTGCTTCGTTTTTAATTATAAAGTGCTCAATAAATTCTGAAACCAGGTTAATCCTGGTTAAAATAAAAATTCTTATCTGCTCATATATTTTGTTTTTCCATTTTTAAGTGGAAAAGTCCATTAGTTTGCGATTTTTGTGTACACACGAAACAATCTGCGGTAGTAGCGCACTCTGGCGGCGATTTGCAGCACCAATATAAAAGCCTTTTTCCAAAAACTTGGTTTTTTTATATTTACTTGTTACATTTTTTTTCTTCCAATTCCTGGCCCTTATTTCGCCCCTGCTGAGATGCAAAACTCGAGACTCGCAGTTGGATTCCAAACTATTCGAGTCGTAAGTTTAATAAGCAAAGTCGACTCAACAAGATCGAAGTATGTGTGTTTTTTCCTCCATTCTTTAATGATCAGTTTCTAGCAGTAAACACTCGAGTAATTTCACGAGAGTTTCCATGGCGACATGCAATTTATGTCGGTAAAAAAATTCCAAATTCGGAAAGCAACAATTGCAAACCAGATTTCAACAGTTAATCAAAAATGTTAATTGAAAAACCGAACGAGTCGGGCTTTAATTAACTCCGATCAAAGACGCGAGTTATAACACATGCAACTAATGCTCGCTTTTTAATCAACCTGAGTGAAAAAGGAAGTGAAAGAAAAAGAAACGAGTCTACTTCCACCTTTTACATCCCTAAAGAAACAACACAATCAACTGATGCATCCCGAGTACAATCATTCATCAGTTACAGCGCTTGTAAAAGAAGAAGAAGAAAAAAATACACAATTCGTGTCATGTTCGTCAAAATCTTATTAATCTTCAGCACTCGTTAAGACTAAAACCTAACATCACACGCCAGAATACTAAATAAGATGAATTATTTGTTTTGTCAGAACGGATTCGTTTTCCCTTATGACTCGTCTGAATCTCAAGAGTGTGCACGTCAGGTGGAACGGTGAACGGCACCACAGATCCGATTTTGAACCTGTGCCCTTTGCACACGTGTATGCCAGTAAATCAGAAAGTAATACTGTCTCGTCGCATGACAGATGTGCATTTATATTTCATACATTTCATCTTGTTCATTATTTTGGTGTGAGTGATCGTGCTTTAGTTGTTGCAACTTGTAACTAGCAGTCTTTGGAAAAGTTATACGAAGTACTTTTACTTATTTATTGTTCAATATATGAGTAAGAAAGTAACCACAGTCTACTCCCGATTTCTCCGGGCCGAATTAAACCAAATTCCATTTTTTGTGCTCGAAAACACATTAAATATAACATACAACAAGGCTTGGAAGCTGCATGGTGCCTCATTGTATTGTCGGCAATAAAATGCAACTTATCATTATGCTTAAACCTGCACAATTCCTTGTGGTGCAAATATACCACACGCATTTAGCCCGAGTTAAATGTATTTGTCGCTGTACTCTCAGCATCTCGACCGTTTTCAAGTCTCGGTTTTCCGAGACGAGATCTCGTACGAGACCGAGACGCGCTATCAGGCGGGCTTTTGAAAGAAACCGACATTTTTAGAGTAAAAAATTTTACAACGTGCTTTTATAGGGAACGTTAACGGTCTTAGTCGTTACGAGTAACAATAGAAAACGTACAAATCACGCTACAACTCGTAACGTGAATTATATCTCGTAATAATGAAATCTTGTTTTGCCGAGACCGAGATCCTGAGACTGAAAAAAACCGAGATCTGGAAGTATAAATGTTGGTGCATTGATCAATTATTATAAGTGGGACCTGTTTCAGAAAACTTACGACAAACTCCCACTAGTTGGGCATATCACAAGCTCAAGTCATCGTGTATTACAATAAAAGAGGATAATAAACACAGTAAGTAAGAAATAACAGTAATTTCAAGCAATTCTCAAAAAGGGGTTAAATCTCCATGACAACAATTCTGTTTACCTTCTCAACCAATAAGGAAAAGTTCAATTTCAAAATAACTGTTCAATACTCACTCTACTCAACTTTCTTACCTCCTTATTTCGCTCTGACAATGCTCGAAGTACGGACCTCCAGCTTACTATTGTAAAGGCCAATAACGTTGACAACAACGGCACAATTCTAGTTTGTAATCCAAGGGCTCTGACAGTAAAGAAAAGTGAAAAATTAATGAAAATAATACACTGAACACAGTTAAAGGAAAGAGAAACGTCACCAGACAACTGCAGCACAAAATCAACTCCTTTTGGCTAATTGCACTTGCTGAATAAAGTGCAACTTTGCTGATTACTCGTCTCGAGTTTCCGCACTTAAGGCCGCTTTATTTGCACGACAATCCGTCCCCTTGCATTTCCTTAGTGCTGCCTTGTAATTATACCGAAAAGGTTGAAGCTGCTAAGACAGCCGCAAATCCTTGGTCGACGAGAAGCCAATCAACGGACGCAGCTTTTTCTTTGCGCACTCCGGGGACTGCCACCCAATTTGAAACGCGGGCATTAAACTCGGCTCTGCTGTATCTGTAATGACTTTTGATATTTTCTATTCGTCAAGCGGCAAAAAAAAAAAAACAACGTTTAGCACGTAGACCAACAAATTGAAAAATTGCGCACAAATTATGGTAAATAATAATCAACGCCACTCAAACAACATCTCCAGGAAAATTGTCAAACTTTTGCCACAGTAATAATTCCCGAAAAAGTTTGACCCCACTGTGCAAAGTCCATGTACTACTTGTTATAATATTTTCCTAATCCTATTAATTACATAGGGATTTGTTCTATTCAATTATCTATAGAGATTTATTCTGTTTTAAGGTTTGTGTATAGATTTGTTCTTTACCTATGTTTTTCACAATGAATAAAGTCTTTCATTCACCTGAAACAGAAAGAGTTAGATTTTTCCCTTATCCCAGCCTTTCGCACAAGAAACAGCTTTCTATCGCCAGAAAAGATGGCCGCTCACTCTACCTGGCCAGCCGTTACTAAGGAGAAAATATGGAAGCTGCATGATGACATTGTGATTACATTTATCCCAGAATGCTGCTTTTTTTAAAGTAATAAGTAGGCTTGTTCGCGCTTGATTTATTTTTCCTGTACCACAATGCATTATTATTCTAAAATATACCGCAATAACGCAACATAACGCAAAGAAGCGCTTGACGCTAAAGGGCTCCGACCAATGAGATTACAGACACAAACCAGAAATGACTAATGCATACTAACCATATTGCGACTAAATAAGTGCCTAATAACGCAATAACACAAGATAGCGCAATAACGCAACATATCGTTTGGGGCTTTCGTCCTGAAAAATCAAGAAAATATTATATTTTTAAATTAAAAGTTGTAATTTAAATATTACACTAAACCAAAAATGATGATTTTGTTTCTTCCGGTATTTGTGTTATTGCGTTATTTAGCGTTATTGTGTTATACCGCACGCATAGTGGTATTTTGTGCACACCCCAACGCAAAAGCAATAGAAAAATAATGCACGTGCCTAGTAATAATATATTGTGTTTAAAGGCGACGTATGATTGGCGAGTTTAACGCATCTCGTTATGCGTGGCAATTTATTAAAACAAGCAAGTTTGACGCGCGTGCGGAGCTCGATCCATTAGCCTCGACAAGATTGAGAGGAGTTGTGAATTCCCGTGACTCGAATCCAAACATTTATTTATAGTCTTCATTAAGAAGACTCTTCACGCGAACAAAAGACCACGAGCTAAAAAAAAAAAACAAAAAAAAAAAATACAGTATAATTCAAAAGAAAGGTGCGATTACTCGCCACGGTTTCTTCCGTGCGCTTTTGTTTCGTTTGTGTTTTACAGGAAAGCAGACGAGGATTTCAGAGACTAGACTCTCCAGAGAATGAAGAGGTTTGGCACGTCGCCATCAACACTGAATAGAGTAACTGTTGCTATGGCGATTCCTCCACACCCTTACACTTTTCAATGCCGGTGTAAATGAAAAGCGATAAAGTTGCCAACAAACTCGACTTAAACACACAGTATATATACGCAGTAATCCGATACAACGACGCGCAATTTATAGCGGAAAAACAAATTTCTCGACTTACGGCTTGAGGAATCTAAAATCCAAGAAAATGTTAAAAATACTGTCATGGTCGCCCCACGAACCTGGACCCATTGCGTGAATAACTTTGCGCGATTATTTTCCGATGCCGGCCGGACCGTACAGATACATATTTTTGCGTTGTAAATCTGGGTCCGTTGTATCGATGTTTGCAAAAAAATCCACAACTCTGTCCATCCAAGTGCCCGCGTCGATCCTGTTGTCCTCGCAGAATTCATTTCTGCGGACCACTCGGGCCGCTTCATAATTTAACAAATAATCGTGCAAAGTTATTCGCATTACCAACCGAATTATACTCACCTTGCAAAACCGGTGGAATAAAATATAAATAAACAAGTAAACGGGCCAAAAAATTCATTACCTTCGTTGGGAACGTCGAGTCCGATTTATTCGACGACCCTTTCTCCAAATAAATCTGGCTTAAAGTGGAAAATCCCAACAAATCTTCAACCCGACACTTGCGAGGCTCTACAATAAATTTTATAATTCAATTATCCTATTACGCAGTCTGATTAAATTCCTTTTAAAGCGCCCACTCAAATGCTGCGATATCAAAAGACGAAAAAGAAAAACTGTTTAATATCGGGGGTGACTTTGCCCACCAAAAATCTCTCGGTTAAAACAATTTTAAAGGAATGTTCGCAATAAGCCCGCCCACATCGCATTCGTATTTAAGAGAAAATTGAATTTCTTCCTCGTCATGCGAATTAATGAAAAAAATAAATTTTTTTAAGAAAAAAAAAAGGAATTATGCAAACCATTATACAAAAGATGAGGAACACGCGTCGAGTGCACCATTGACGTCATCGGATGAGAAACCGTCGTATTAAACTTGCGCTCGCACCTGACCTCTGGCTCAGCGAGAAGAGCGCGCAATAAATTGCCTAAACCAAAAGGCATCGGTGGAAACGACGTCAACGTTGAAATATATCGTTTCCATCCAAGTCGTAAAGACGATGAGCGTGGCACTCAATAATAACCTCATGCGAAAATACAAGACATAAAAATTAGATGAAGTTAAGATAATGACACTCGTTTTGGGTTCTAACGGTGATAATAACGTCAATGAACACTAGTTTGTGCCCGGTGTCGTGATTCTACATTCAAACTGTTCGATTCTGCATTCACAGGACCGGTTGGAGGTTTTGCGGGCCCTCGAAAATAATATTTGCAAAAAATAATACTTTTTCATCGAAAAGTCATCAAATTTTCTTAGAAATTTGCAAGTGCAGGGCTTCGATCTGAAGTCCGTACAAACAACATCTGAGCCCTTGTTGTTGTATCAGTATTAGGCCTAAACCAAAGAAAACAGATAGTAACACCAATAAATCAATAAAAGCAATAGAAAAAATATATAATTCACGATTTAAACTCACTTTCTGCTGAGAACTGCAATTTTTTCCCACCAAGGACACCTAAAACTTTAAAATCCTCCACCATTTTATCTCTGTGTTTTGAATACTTACCGACAGGTGCTGAAATGAAATGCTTGCGAGTTAATCAACAATTATTCTTTGTTATTTTCATAAAACAATTTTTTTCTTTTTCTTTTTTATTCATAAATTGAGGGTGGGTTATATTAAGAATTGGTATCAAACAGCCAAAAATGAGTGGTGCACAATGTTAGTAATAAAAGGGAAAGAAAACGTTGGGCTTTCGAGTTAATTTGAACTGATTACAATGATATCCACACTTGAAAGGAAACTAGGTGTATTGTTTTATATGCTAGATTTGCCACAGCCCTAGAGATTGTAACAGTCTCTGATTATCAAACGCACCGATGTTACAATTTGGTATTTTGTAATTTGATTAGGATTCACACTGTGTATTGATATTTTGTCTTTCGTCTCCCGAAGGAGAATTTTGCCAGCTTTTCACCTAAAATCTATTTTTCTTAAACTAGTAGACATTTCAATTTTTATTACAAAATATTTCCATAAATAATTCTCGCCTCAATTTCTATTTTTTTTATTTTCTCGCCTTTTTTTTGTGCTTTAAAATTTGAAATGTCTCGGTAACAAAATATGTCAATCCTAGATTAATCTTTTAAACTACGCCGGCAAATGTTTAGAAACTCGCTCAAGTTGTGAAACAGAAAACATTCAACTTCCTATTTCGCAACCTGAAATAAACGAATAAAAATTACAAAAATAATAAAATAAAAAACCAACCACATCCAGCTTGTTAAATACACAAAAATCATGAATAATAACTAGTCTAAAAACAACACCCAACAGTTTAACCACAATCAAACATCAATCAATTCGTCTCAGTGAAAAACGAACAAATTAAATTTCTCAATTTTCGTCTTTTACCATATCACAACAAAAAAATTCAAAATTCAAAATCTATGTACAGGTGTGTGTCTTAAATTAAAAAAATCAAACATTTCTCATGGACGATTTCACGCTAAACTAAAAAAAAAAAATAATAAATAAATTACATTCATCGATGCATATTTTTTGAAAAACTAAAAAAACAAATCAAGTATAAAAGTTTGTAAAAGGCACATTCATGAGTTATCCAATACCATCCATCACCATTGGATATATTTGTACACTTTGAAGTGACTTTAGAATTTTTCTCATCGTATTCAAAGCTGCTCGTTTGGACATGTCAATTATTTTTTGTTTACACACTTGACATTATTGTATGGCACAACTATTACAAGACTCGAAAGAAAACTGTTTTACAAGCGGAAAATCAAATTCAGCGATTACTTTGAATTCTAGGCCAATAACACACACACACATGGCATCAAAATAAAGCCATTAATCAAACAAATGAATCAATCGTTCCACTGCTTACGCAGCAATGGAATTTGAGTGTAATTTGAACTTTCCCCCTTTTGGTTTGTATTTTTTTATATATACTGTTTATATATATATAAATATTGTTTTTCTTCAATTTAATTACATACTATAATGTAAGAATTGATTTATCACGTGACTATATAAAAATTGGTGCATTTTCGAGCTAAAAGTGGGCATTTTTGCGATTCAAACAAATTTTTTATTTTATTTTATTTTATTTTTGCTCATCTGAATTGTTAATTTAAAAAAATAAGAGAAAAACGAATTATTCTTACTATTTCTTCATATACCGTAAATAAGTTAATGTTTTAGCGATACCAACTGTATATATATATAGTTTGTATATATGTAAATGCAGCATCTGGATCTATGAATTTGCTTCGCCATATCATGCAAAGCATTACTAACATTAAAACAACTCACAAAATGAATTCTCAAAATAAAATAAAAATTAATTAATTAATCACAACTTAAAAACACACACCGAAAACGAGAAAAAAATAAAAACTAAAACTCTGGACGAAAAACTTCTGCAGGAACATTAGCATTAAACAAATAATTCGCAGTATCAAATCGGACGCAGAAATCGCAATAAGACACTGCGAATTATCCCAATAAGGTTAATATCAATTATTTAAAAAAAAAGAAAAAGGCGCCTCAGTATTTCCTGAATTTAATTGAACAGGTGTATATAACTGGACACTTGCACACGGTCGAATCCACACAAATCTCACCTTCGTTTTTCCGTTGATTTATAATATTTTGCAGATTGATTAATCACCGTAAACAAAGAAAGGAAATCAAAGTGCTAAACATTTTGCAATAATTCTATAGAAAATGACTCTGTAATTATTGCAAATTTGTCTCAATTAACCGGAAAAGGCAAAATGTGGTTGATTTGTGAGTATCTTCATTTTATTCCGTGCTGATGGGTACAATGTCTTCGACGAGGACGTCACTGATGTGCAAGTAAATGATCCAGTACATGAGATTGAAGCAGACGAAACATACGGGGAACACGACCCGAGAGTACTTGTCTATATCGCTCGGGCTGATTCCGCATAACTTGTTCAAGTCTCGACTGAGGCCCAGTTCCAGCTCAACTCCTGAGGGGCCGCTCACCGTGTTCTCCAACACGATGCCACCTTTCATGTGCGCTTTCGGGTCGTTGATTTTAAAACGCACCTCCTGACAAACGGAATAAATAAAACCAATTAATAAATCAACTCCAAAATACATTCAAATTATATTGCAATCCACTTTCACTACGTTTACATGCACCGAATATTTGGAGTGGTGAATAATTCGAGTAGTGAACAAATCAAATTGCGAATTTTAGGTTAAGAACAAGTTTATTGTAATTTCTGGGGGTCGCAAATACAAATTCAAGGGAACAAAGGGTAAAATAAGACATTTTATGACACTTTTACAGTACTTCCGGTCACGCGTCATCCAATATCACTCAAAAACTCCTCCTGCATGTTGACTTCATTGCACTACACCGCGCTATTCCACTCGAACCCGTACAACCAGTTTTTACACATATCTTGTGCTGAGATTTGTCAGTTTTGCTTCCGAACTTGACCGGTCAACATATGAGTATTTCCAGAAGCTCGCTAGTGCACTTAATAAACCTAATAACACAGGGCAGTGACCCTGCTTATTTTTCTTAATCTTTATCTTAAATGTCGGCTGGTTAATCTCGCGAAAAATGCAAATGTGATTAAGCAATAAAAAAGACTCAAACAAATTCAAATTTCTTGTGCAAACAAAGCAATTAACCGAGAAAACATTTGCATCTTAAACCATTAAAAATTAATTAAAACCGCAACAAAAAAAAACATAAAAATAAAAAAAAACATTCTATAATTAATTTCAGAATAATTTCATTTTTAGAATCAATCATAAAATCGGCCGGCAATTGGCAAATGTCCAGTCGAGTCGTTAATCACATCGCTTCATACCTTTACTAGAAAATCCGATTTATTCACCCGCGGTTGCCATGCCAACAAATTGTCACTTAAAACCCGGGCCACTCGACCACCAACCAAGTCGCTATCGCAAACACACACACACACACGGAGAAAAAACATAAAGAAGCAAACGGACACTAAATTCAACTTAATTATACATTAGAGTCAAGTGTCCATCAGTGCTTTTAATTTATCACTCGCCTATTGATTTCTGCGTCCAATACCTCGACGTGAAAACCCAAATGCGAAATTTTATCACAACACACGCAGTATACTCTTAATTACTCAAAAGATCCAGCAATTAATAGCTCGAGGATTTTCAAGTCACGGAATCTCGTAATACATTTCCAAGCGTGGCAAAAAAATCCAAAAAAAAATTCCATCGTTTTATTACACCCATCACAAACTTTCGACCATACGTCCATAAACATTTGTGTAGTATATAACTTTTCTGTAATTAAAAATTAATTAATTGAGTTCAACTCGGCCAGATGTCGTCTTGCGCACTACACGCAATCAAATTTTAACAACTCGCACCCAGCCATCGCAAACTTGACATTAGACCGACCGAAAGCGATTGTGTTTTTTGAAAAGTTGCCAAAAGATGTTCTCAATATCGTAAAAGAAAATGGGCCAATCTGAAATCTGTAACCGCGAATCGACACTGGAGAATGAATCTCCAACTGATATGCCACATGACATTAATTTCGTCGCTTCATATTTACGCTGATGCTTGTTGATATGCATTCGCTTCGGCCTGATAAAACCGACTGATAACCGAGGGCTTGGCGCAAACTTTAATTATTGATGGCCATCGTGCGATGCCGAATGAAATATGAACACCTCTCCCATATAAAGGTGATGATATGACGCTCGCAATTACAATTGTTTTAGCATCGCAAAAAATATGGTCTAAATCAATTTACGCGATCAAATCAACAAACAAAATTTATGATGCAACCATAAAAATATAAAAAATTAAATGGGTCAAAATCACTGGTCACTGATTGGCGGACACGTAGATCTCGCGACAAAGAATTTGAGTGCCGAACACTGCAATTTATTTTTTTGGCATTGCCGAAAATAAAAATAAATAAACTACTCAAATTTCGGCATCATAACTTCCTTTCCGAGAAGTGTTCTCATGTTCCACAACTAAGCTGAGCAGAGAAGCAAACATATCAAAAAATCCTTCCAGGTAACGAGACTAATATTGATTGTTTCCCGTCTCATAAAAAGAAGAAAGAGAAAAGTGAAGAAAAGAGCAAAAGGTATACAAAGCGGTAATCGCCTTCATTTGTCTTGTTTCTTGAGAATATCGTCCAGATTTGGACCTACGGAGGAAACGGCCGTACTTTTAGTTGCCACGCCCAATAAACTCCGCATTTTAAATGTTAAACCACCGCAAGTTTGTGCACAACACGTATAAATAAACAAAAACTGCCTGAGCAAGTACAATTTCCAGTCTAATAACTGCTAATGCGCATTTACGGTTCCCATTTTTAGCCACCCACACGCACAATTAATAGACAAAGAAATACGATATCGTGTCGGCACAGATGTTAACGAAGTTCGTGAACTAGTTCATTTCTACAGATGAACGGAAAAATCGAATTTCGCTCACGTTCACCATGTTTGATGATGAAAACGTTGCAAAAATGTTAGTTTAAATGTTTAGACGACGTTTTCATCATCAAAACATTCATTTCTAATTACTTTTTACAACGAAAACAGCCATGAAAGCGATGAAAACGACTGCTTTACTACAAAAAAGTGTTTTTTGTCATCTACAATCCACAAAATGCAACAAAATCATTTTAATTTCTAAAAAAAAAATCTGGGTGTTAACCGTTACTTAAATCCGAAGAAAAAAAACAATAAAAATAATAACAATAATACCAGGAACAGCAAAAAACGAGCGATTTTATACACTTTTTGAACCCCCTTAACGAGATTAAGAAACTTTTCACTCCAACTGCAAATAGGGTAAATTAAATTTGCAAATTGGTATTGGCAAACCACTAGATTTACGAGCTTCATAAAACCGTTTACAAATATTATTAAAAATCTCCAGCCCATCTTCCTCCCCCCCAGAAACAACATCCATCATTCCATTACTGTACATCGAACAGTATTTTTTCCCCAAATATATTTTTTCCCTAACATTAAACTACATCCCGTTAATTTTAATTCCCGAGGCTGGTGCGGCGTGCTGCCATTAAGGTCACATTGTGTGTGTGGGTCGTGGAAATGGTAACAACGTGTTTTACGGCTGTTTACGATGCACTTAGATTGCGCGCAGAAATCAACTTGGTCCTCATCACGTGGGATTCATTTCGGCTCGTTTATAAATCCCCACGGACGTCGCGACGTCATTCCCTCCCTCCCTTCGTCCTCGCGGCAGGGTCGTACAATGCCATTATTTTGATAACCCAAGTGACATTTCTAATGCATTAGATTCACCAATGCTGCGAGCCGAATTCAAAAGACTTCGGGGAGCGGTAAAGCAGCGCACTGCTGAAAGCCAACATCGGATTCCAAGGGGCCAGGCACCAAGATGGACTTGCAACCGTTATGTCTTTATTTTACTGCACATTTCGCCCATCCCTGTAATCCTCATCCGGTGTAGTTAAATGAAAATTATTAATTACAGATGCGGCTAATAATTTTGGCAACGTTTCAGGTCGGCGTTGGCCGCCCTGCTCACCTGATCGATATTGCTCGAGCGAGGAATTAACAGGCTTAATTAAATCTTCGCAAAAATGTTGATGGAGCCCTCATTATCCAACAACACACAAGTGTCATTAAACATTGCCACGCTTATCTGCAACTCGGCGCGCCGAATTGGAGCGACGTGAGCGACGGCGAAAAATGGGACAAGTTTAAGCTGCGTTTCGGGTGACAAACACCCAGCGTCTAGCGCACATTCAAAACCGTCCACGGATTCCAATGAGATAAGTCACTTTTCCCAACTAATTACAATTTAGCTGGGCACATTTTCCAAATAAAACCGGCCCGACCATACAAGGAAGGTTACTAAGGGTGACACGTTCCTATTGTTATGCGATGTGGTTTGGTCCCATCCTCGTCGCCAATTAGTGTGTTTTTACACTAAACTCTGATTAATACATCGGCGAAATAAATAGACAACTGTGTGAGTTGAAAATGGACTAAAAAGTGTTTTATTTTAGGGTCAGAATAAGGGAGTGCTGGCCAGGGCAGCGTCACATATACAAAAGAGCAATAAAAGTGCAAATTTGCCATTGGGAATATTTTGATGATAATTCTGCGCGTGAAACACTAAAAACAGCAAAAACAGAAGCTTAAAATATAGTGATCATTTTCTGAGATTTACGATGAATTTCAATTCCGACCGAATGGTTGTGATTGCGTCGTCCGAGGTTCGGTCCCGCGGGCGGCAAAAGAAACGTTGGTATTGAAATGACAATAAAAGAGCCATTCGTCGACCGTTGCACTTTCTTCCATTAAGTTTATTGCAATCAAAGCCCGAGTTTCTCCGCGAAATGAGTCCTGACACACGAATTCCAGGCATATATGAATGCCGACTTCTTTTTCCCCTCATCAACGTGCAATAAATTTTCATTTAGCGCGCCAGTTTTACAACTCGGGCTCTGAATATCCACACTGCCTTCATTGCCCCTGCTGCCAACTTAATGAGAAAATACCACGCCAGTTAACCAATTGTGCGCCTCTTTGAAAAGCACAAGGATTTAAACAGCGTTTGACAAACCGGACCTCGATGTCAACAAATTACTTTGTTCTTCCCGCACAAAAACCTCATACAAATCAATAAAACGTGCCAAATTAAATCCGACTTTCGGTTTGAATGCAAAACCCGGCTCTTCCGTCTCTCTTTATCTCTCTCTTGATATTAATTACGCGCAAATCAAAAGGACGAACGTGCGGTAATGGAGAAAGACTCGGCACAATAACCGGTGTCAGCTGGCATTCGTTTCGTTTCCATTCATTCTCCGAGTTTGAGCAACCGACAGGTGTACACAAGCCTAGACATGCATTTTTTAAACACATCTCACTGCCATTCTCCGCATTGCAACTGTCATGCGCGAATGGGATTTGTTTTATTGACGTTTGGCATTTCTATCTGTGCCACTAATTCACTAGAGACTCGACTCCGAGCAGATACCCTGGTGGCTCGCGCACGAGTGCAGTGCATCCATTACAAACAGCCGTGATAAAAAAAGACCTTGTCACTAAGATATACTGCAGGACTTTTGCAAACATGAATCCCGCGAGAACGTGCTCTTCTCGTTACCGGTAGATACCTCATTTCCTCGCTTTGCCAATCCAAAAGCAACGGGATTGGAAATGATGTTGTTCAGTGGAGAGAATCCATGCAACAATCATTATCTACAACACAATTACTATATCCACAAAATAGCAAACTCATGCCAGTGAGTTCGCACTTTAACGCCCTCTGATGAGGTTTATTCACAACCCTGCTTCTGTCAGCGCCCGGTGCAAGCAGGGCCGTCTTTACATTTTTCAGCGCCCTGGGCTAATAAAACTCAAGCGCCCCTTGCCCAGCACTTTTCTGTGTCCGGCGCCCCCCTATGCCCGGCGCCCCTGGGCCGCAGCCCAGTTAGCCCAATGGTAAAGGTGGGCCTGGGTGCAAGTGGTACGACATTCAACCGAATCTCTGACATGGGCTTTCGAATCCCGTTCCGAATCTTTATATTTTATAAAAATTTTGAATTTTTTGACGAAAATTGGACAAAAGTTAAAATATTTTCGACTTCTTTATTAAAATAATCATCTAAATCCTCCCGAATCCAACCCGAATCTAAAATTATTATCTCTTTATATAGTCGAAACTCTTTATACTGAATCGCAAGAGACCGGTAAAATCGATTCGTTATAACAAGAGTTCGTTAAAACGAATTAGCTAAAAATAATTAAATTTCATCATAAGTATTATTTATTCATAAACATGCAAGTTTCATGTTAATTTTATCCCAATGCATATCGGACATCTTTCCGTAGAAAAAGCAGATTTTTTTCCGGGGTCCCTAAGCAACCGTTTATTTTGCTTATACGTAAGTCCGGCCCTTATCGACCCATTTATTGAAATACTTTTTGTCGGCATGTCCGATCGCCCGAGCGGTCAATCAATCCGTCCCTGGTGAACCAGCTGTTTCACGGTGCGACTCGTGCACACGACATCTTGACACTCTCTTCCGAGTTTGTTGGCTCGACTCTCGGTTAAAAGAAAATATTAAAACGTTACCATAAAAAAAAAATAAAAAAAAATAAAAAATAAACTAAACACGAGTCTCGTAAACCTCAACCGCACGTGTTAGTAGCTCTTACAAAAATAGAGGATAAAAAAAGCATTAAAACGCCTATTGGTTTCAATAAACTTTTCCAAAGAACCCACCATTTTCCTTAAACCAATAGCCTGTGCCGTCGTAAAAACGTTTAACTCTGTTTACGTGCCATTTAACGACCTGTTCAGCCGGGGAGATTTGATTTCCATTCACAACAACCGTACAATTAAAACGAATCGCATCTTTTCCGCGTCGCCAAGGAAACTGTTGCAACTCACACGAGAAAACGCTCCATCATTCCTAATAAAAGATGAAGGAGTAATGTAATTTATGAGGACTGTGGGGAGCGGGCTGGGCGAAAACAAATCTGGTTGCTGCAATATCATACGCGGAGCCCGAGATGAGAAATCAAATGAGAAACGACAATGGCACTTGTGCTTCTTCATCAGTACCTAGAGTTTCTATCATGTCATTAATGTACGAGCGCCACCTGGCACACTGTGCTTATACCGTAAATAAACTTTAACAGTAGGCGTTGGGGACGAGGCTCCTCAACCAGGAGTGACTAATGCTGTTTCTTGGTTTTTCGCGTGTTCTTGGATTTTTTTCTTAACAAGGGGGGGGGGGGGGCAGGATCTGACATCATATGGAAGATCGTTCCAGGGTGACGTACACCGATAGGGGTAGATCTTAGGTTAGGTTAGGTTAGGTGGAGATATTGGCGGTGATTTCAAATTTGTGACGTCGGGTGGTACGGGTGTCCAAATCATAATGGTAATAATCCACTACGGCTCGTGCAGGATGATCCGGGTTCCGGATGACGTCCGCCAGTGATAAGTCATTCAGAAACAGTAAGTCATTAGTCATTCTTTGTGTCTGTAATTTCATTGGTCGGAGCCCTCTGTCGCCAAGCGCTTCTGACTTTAACGGACCCACTTTCGGTTTTACGCTAACGCTAACACGTTGTGTCATTTCCATCTCAATCTTCAGATATTCATCAATCAGCCAGGTATTCATCTTGGCTCTCGTGACGACAGGTGGAGGGTAATGCCACTAATGCATGTCACAAATTCCAATCATCTCCCGAACCCAAAAAAAAAGATGAGATAATCAAATCCAATCACGCTTTTATTTTATTTTATTTTTTTTAAAATGTGAAACGAGTTTAAACTTTGGCCCCGATTCAAATTGGGATTAAATTGAATTCACCGCAATACGGCCGCACCTATGAAACCGCAATGTTGGGCGAATGGCACGGAATGCATTAACGGATTTCTAACGAGTTGGTCTTAGAAGGAGGAAGCGGCTTTGGCCGATAGCGGCCCTTTCCATAATAATTCGCCCAAGGGACGATTGAAATTTGAGCACACCGCAGAGACGAGATAGCATGGCCGCACGCTAACACGTGACCACTTGCACGACTGACTAATCGTCACGTGTTATCGCGTCGTTAAATTAGTCAAGATTTCTTTCAATCTCGCACAAGTCCAGATTACATCGCACATCACCAACTAAAGGAGCTGCGACGTGAAGAATATAACAGGACTTAAAATGACGTTATTTTATGTGTACCGTACAACTCAAAGACATGAAATTAGAATACACACCTCTGTCAAAACAAAAGTTATGTTTGAAATTACATCACACAAAAAATAAGCAACATATAACCAAATGTTTATTTTTCCCAATATAATGAGCAAAAAATGAATTAAATAAACAAAATTTGATGGAAATTGATCAATTTTTTCAGAAGTTATCATGAAAAACGCCGCTAATGGACAAAATGTCTAATCTAAAATATTACACGATTGCCCTTTGCGCTTCAAATGACGACATCTAAGGTTTGAATTGCAACGACAATTATTCCTTTTTATTCGAGATGTGCGCAACGAAATAGATGCTTTAAGTATTTAATTTACAGTCTAGACAGGACTCAAGTACCATGAGGGACACCGAGTTCAAGCAGTGGGGGAGTTGTATTGCACGTGCGAATGGACGTATCGGATCGCTTAGGGCTTGCAGGGATATTGGCTCTGTCCCTCCAACCTAAAGATTCAGGAAGATTAAAGGTTATGGATTGTTTGTTCAGTCATTTCGAGAGCGAGATGGTCAAAGAGGAATTTCGGAATTGCTACAAACTGATCGAAGGGCCGCTAGATTGTTCTGTCGGAACAAGTTCACGAACAAAGGAAAAATCGCTTCATTTCTATCTACAAGAGTATCACGACCGCCATCAGAAGAAATGGAACAATTGGTAAAGCAAGTTCCACTAAAATACACCTGGTAGTTGTTGACAAAATCGCACCTATTGTTCTATTTACCCTAGCAGCACCGAGGGATGAAAGTACACACACCACTGATGGACACTGTTGGACTTGGTGGCTTGCAAAACAGTTTAGGGGCATTCAACATTCAAAGAGAGCACCAGGGATTGGGTAAGTACAGATAAGTGCCACTAACAACTTGTTTTACAGAATGAAGATACGCTAGGGATTTTTCACATTGAATCCAAGGTCCTGACGGTGGACCTTGCCGCAGCTACAGCACTGTTTCACACAGGACACATATAACGCAATAAAATACAGAAAATTGAGATCCTGCAAAAATACATACTGCAACTTGTTTTTTTTTAAGCGGTCTCAAATATGGTAGCAATCAGTTCTGCCGACAAATGCAAACAACTGTATATTCGATTTATAAAAATAAATTATCAGTTTATAAATAAAATTAAAAATTAAAAACAAACTATCAATCCTATTCATTCTAACTCCAAAAGTAGCCTTAATTTTTTTATTGGCATCCATCTTGTTTCTTTTTCATGGCCATTCACCATTTCTTTTTTGTTGCATAGAGCTGTCGGTACCACAAAAAGTCGGGTGTGACAGACTAGCACATGTTTTGCTACCAGATGTTTCTGATAGGCTTTTCTGTCAAGTTTATACACAGAAAAGTCTGTGGGCATACACTTCAGTTAGCAGATGATCTTATGAGTACTAAGCTTTATATCAAAATAAAAAATATTTTTTCAATTTGCTGTACAGTCGAAATTCTTTACAATGAAACGCGACATAAGAAATTATCGATATAACGAATACCTAAAAATGGCTGGTTTGGTTGGCTGGCCATAGAACACCATGTTAAAAAAATTCGATATAGCGAATTCTCGTTATAACAAATCGATTTTTTGGTTCCCTTGCGATTCGTTGTAAAGAGTTTCGACTATATTTGGCTTTGCGCGATCTGGATTTGCACCTTGTGCTAATACTTTCAGCTTGCATACACATACAGACGTTGACGAATAGTTGCAGGAGAGATAAACACCCTCCCTTTTGAACATAATACAGCAGGACCACCTTCTCCATAATGACAACTAAGCACAGTCCACAGTGCCTAGGGCCTACGAACCTTTTAAAGCCTACGAACCTTTTAAAGCCTACGAATCAGTGGCAGACTCAAGATTTTATGTTCTCAGGGATACAGGGAGTGTTCATTTTCCTTTCAAGATTAATATAAAAAAATTCTAATACAAGTTTGCTTAATAATCGATAAAAATTTCAGACAAACGCTTCTAGGGCCTACAAAGGTCTTAAAGTGGCCCTGTAATACATCGGCAAACAAAAGAAACTTCCCAGCTTTACAGCTGTTTTTAGTTTGTCCACCAGTTGTCCACCAGTGATGACAATCGGTAATGGGTGGATGATCGGTAGTGATGCTGTGGGGAAAAATGCGAGCAACCGGGACGTAGTTCTACGTTGCGGCACAGGAATAACTGCCCCTCGGCCACTCTTACAAGCTTTGGCGCTCTATACAGTTGCACTGTTCGATCATATCTAATGCCCTGGTCAGTTTTTCTTATAAGAAAATCTGTTACCGAAAGTCCACTGTTATCTTAGCCTTTCTGCAGCTTGTGCTGATATTTCTGCTTGCATTCAAGAAGAAATTATCATCGCAGAGTGCAGAAAAGTTAAACCAAGATCTAAAGTGCATTTTAATTCGTTTAATTTTGTGTAAAGATGTTTGCATTAGCATCAATGCCGAATTAAGCGAAACATGTTAAATGTTTCATTCACAAAGAGACTCTCAAGTAAATTACCACAATTGCATCAATTGCAAATACAATACACTAAATTAGATTACCAGAATCGATTAATGCACTCGCAATTACTCAAATCAAATTAATTAAAGATTAGAAAAAAATTCTAAACCGAGGTCACTTACCCCGTTGTCAATCTCCGACTAAATCCAATCTACCGCGTCAACTAATAAACCGCGGCAACTGACCTTTAAAACGGTGAAGATTGGCAGATATAAAAAGTTAGTTTAATTAAAAGACAGGTGACTTCATTAGTTGTTGAAGCTACCCAAAGAGGTAAGGACTAAGTCATGTTAGAGCAGTAATGAATCACCATCACTCAATTCGCTAAGGACTCGCTAAAGATTTATGAAGCCAACCACGAGAAAAATAGAAGGACCTATTAGAATTTTCAGCACAGATTAAATTTCCTCAACGCAGATGAAAAAGTAAAATGAAAAAAAGAGAAGAATAAATATCCAGTGCTTCTCTGGGGAACATTTTTAAAGGTAACTCAGCCATAACTGTTCATCAACTAGAACAAATGTACCTATAAACCTTCGCCTTACATTAGCTAATAATTTAAAAGGCTCGCTGAGGAGGACACCCATGCAATACCATTTTCCTCTTCTTACCTTTTTTTATTACCTAGATTAAACCGCTAAAAAAGAAAAACACTACCAGGAGACCTCTAACTGGTTATAGAAGAATTCCAAACTTGTTAAAACTCTCTTCAATCGACGACGAGCAAAAGTAGCCGCATTCGTAAAGTCATTTAAACTTGTTTAGATTTTTTAAACAACACTGGCTGTAGTACAGGTTTGACCAGACTGTCGGTAAACCTCATTTGTACTGGCATTTTATCGGCATTCGTAAGTAAACTTTCCAAAATTGGTAATTTCGCTTTTAGGGGGATGTCGCTTATGCTGGGCGCACACATACCGCGATTTCGCCTTTTGCTATTTTGCAAGCAAAATCGTCCTGTGAATCGTGCGTAATGCAACACACATGTAGCTATACCAGCTTTGCTATTTCAATGTTATGATGTCATTCCTAATCCGAAAAATGGCTCCTACTGAATGTTGATGAAATGACGTCATTTCACACAGCTCACGGATTGGCTGCGACATGAATTGCGGGCGAAATAGTACTTGTCCCAAGTACTATTTTTAAAAGTAGATTTCCAACCGATGTGAAGGAAATGACATCATCTGCGCATGTGCAATGGAAACGCGATTGTGCCGCGATGCAAAATCACGGTATGTGTGCGCCCAGTATTAAAGCTAGATTCACACTTGTGTTCACACTAGACGCAACGCAAGAAAACTGACGCAACGCAAGCTGCTTGCGTCCACAAATTCTTGACGTGAGACGCCAATTCCTGCTTCAACTCCAAGTTGAAGTAAGCAACGCAACGCAAGGAAAGGTCTTGCGGCCAACCCATCACAATCGACTCCAACTCTCTCGATTCACGTCTGGTTGGCGAGACTTTGCCACATGCAAACAGGCCGCCATTTTCGGATTTTGGAACTAGTTCTAGAACTAGATCCAATTCCAGGTTTCATTGAAACCATCTGATTAACCAGATGCAACATCAATTGTTTCAGCTTTGTTCACACGTGCCCTACAGTTTAAAAAATATAAACAAGTTTGAATGACTCGATTATAATTATTATAGATTTAAAAATCAATTTCCAGCTGCGAAATGCGGATTATTGGAAAATTACAATTAATTTCCAAAGAAAATCGAGTTTAATTGGATGATTCGGGTGAATGACACGACATGGTTCCACGACGCGAGGTTAGCACTCACTTCATATATTTCACAACTTATTTGCATAATCCGCGTGCTGATGTTTAAAAATTAATCTGACTTTGACAAACAGAGCGTCGCATTAGATTAAATCAGCAACAAATGCCCAATACCAAATTAAACAAAAAAATAAACAATTTGTGAAGCTATTCGCACGAAAACGGCGTTGGGAAATTGATTTCCCCATTTTTTCGCAACATTTACCCGGAATTGCTTCAAGCGGCAATTACAAGATTGCAAATTCCAGCCGAACGCGTGATATGAAACATTCTTTTCTTACCGTTTGCCTGGGTTGTTGACCAGGTTCAAGACTGCTGCTGATGCTGCCCTCGTGCGCATGGTTAGCTTCGAGTTGTGCCTTGCGCTGTTCGGCCAACTTCTGCAGCGCCAAGATTCTGTTCTTCCTCATCTGGATGTGTTTGGCTAAGTAGCCCACTGTGGCGTATTCTAACAAGGCGGCAAAGACCATAACAAAACACGTGCCCAAGTACACATCGATGCTTTTCACGTAAGAGATTTTGGGCAGTGCAGCGTTCGTGCTGGACATTAAGGTGGTCATGGTGAGCACGGTGGTGACGCCCAAAGCAACTCGTGCTGGGCTAGCGTTGCGGTTGAGCCAGAAGGAAACCCACGAGATGATGACGATCAAGCTCGACGGAATGTAGATTTGAATCAAATAATAACCCATGCTGCGTACGAATTGGATTTCGCACGCTAGTCGCGAGTAGTTGCCTGCAAAGACACAACAAAAACAATTATCTTATCATCTCTTTTCTCACTCTTCTTCATCTTGTCTCATTATTCGAGAAGAAAAGCGCACCTAAGCGAGTTTTTCAAATTACATCCGCACTTGTCGTCAAGCTACACAAACTCAAAATATCACGTGCAATTTATTATCATTATTAATTTTTTATTTTTAAACTTGTATTTCTCTGGAGAACAATAGCACGAGCGATGAAAATGCTTGCCGAGCTAAGTAAAGTTCGCTACCTTATTTTTTAAATTCAATTTATCACTAGGTGCACTCAAATCGGTTAAGTAAAATTTGCTTAAGTGATAAAGTTGATTAAATTCTTTTAACTTCAGGATACGACGCTTTTTAAATCACATTTTGCTAAGTGAACCCTTTTATTTTGCCTAACTTAAGGCAAATTTTTATACATTAGCAAAATTTACCCGATTTGCGCATGCTCCCTCGAACAAGCCATTCATACCTCAGCTTTTAACACGGTATTCAATAATTAGCCAAGTTGTACACAAGTATCCAAGTTGAAATAAACACAAGCACCTTTAGTCCTGATTAGGCCTTGGTTTCCTCCATAGAGTGCACAGCTTACACACAAACAACTATCACAGAGTATGACGTCATAACATCGATAACAAGTGGCGCCATCCATAGAGAAAATATAACAACAAGCATAACATCAGCACAATTCTAACCGTGTTACATTTATTGTTGCTTACAATGTCATAACAAGCCGCTCCTGCTGCAAGAACACAACACACAGCAATGTCACATTCACTTATCGGCACTGTTTTTAAGTCTGGATAAAATCTTTCTATTTCGCATCGATTATCAAGTGATGATTTGGCCTCTGCTAATAGGATCACAAAGGCGACGGCGTCGGGCAAATCTATTTGTTAGCAACGATGGCGCGTGTTGATAAGGCGCTCAGAATCGTCTTTGCAGATTATCAGAGAGGATTTTTGTTATCATTGCCAGCAAACTACTATTGATGACAAGCCAAGTCTGATCTCGACTTCAATCTTTATCGCTAAGCCCTATGGCGAGAGAGAAGAAGCAACTTTGCCCGACTTGAGTCCACTAAGCTGCGCTTACAACGACAGAGTCTATCGCCGCGCCTTTCTTGCAATCTTTTATTGCTGCTGGGGGAGTCGTGTTGCACACGACATCCAATATTTTCTCTTCCTGTCCATATCCGAGCGCCATTCCTCCGTGGTTGATTATAAACATCCACGGACAAACTCCGTTTCCTCGAAGGTTCCGTTCCACCATGCCCGACTTGAGCCGTCTAATAAATTGCCAGCCGCTGCATACAATTCCTTATGCATAACCATTCAGTTTCCATGCAAATTTAAGCATGCGCTTTACCAAAATAGAAATTGAAACAAAACCTTCTGGCGCTTGCCAGTACTCGAGTCAAGAACTCTGGAGAAAAATGAAATCACAGATTGGACCAATCTCTTACAGTTCCTAATTACTTTTGTTAACTGCAGCACCGTTCTAAAGTTTAGTCAGCTCACACAGAATAAATTGTCAACGAATCGGGCAAGCAGACACCGGCCAGCTGGTAGTCAGAACCGCCGCATCCAGCAGGGCAGAAGTGGGAAACATCCGACCCATGGGCAATGCTGGACTGGCCCAGTGGGATACCGGGAATATCCCGGTGGCCCGTAACAATGTAAAATTTTTTTTCATACTCCGTGGCTCGGTATAAATTTGTTCCCGTGGCCCGACCTATCCAGATTTCCCGGTACTAAATTTCTTCCCAGTCCAGCACTGCCCATGGGCCGTGTAAGAGCCCGCAAAATCATTTGATATAGGCCCTGCTGGGGCGGGTGAATTAAATGTTTGACCAAATGTAGCTGGCTAATTTTTAAGCTGATAATTTTGTGTGGCCTGTGAATGATGTTATAAATATCCAATATAAATCTGTCTTAGACAAATGTTTAGATGCGAGGCCATCTAAAAATACTTCATATCCACGCCAAGGAACGTGCATCGTAATAAGATGCACGTTTTACGGCGTTCTTTGCTCTCAGTAAAACGTGATTGCTGATTTTCACTCAAAAAAATCTATAAGGCCTCGTGGCTAAATGTTGTAGGCAAAATGTTGAAATACTCACGTTTTGCAAAAACCAAATTCTGGGAACTACCCCTTTACCTTAAGTCCCACAGTTGACAAACCACAAAATCCATGCTCTTACCTGTTACCACAACCTTCTGCTGTAAATAACCACACAAAAGCCAAGCTTGCCTACCCCTAAAACCACCACTGAGGCTGGCTCAACATTGTAATACGATAACATTGCAACTTCTTGACGTCGTGTGACATCTAACCAATGGTGCCGAATTTCCGACTTAATTAATAAAGTCTGAGTCATTCAAAGCCCAGTTAAACGTTACGTGATTAATCATTCGCAAAACAATGTAACAATATACAAAGCTTCAACCAATCGTCGATTCAAAAACTCAATATGCACGTTTAAATTTTTTGTTTATTGTTTTTGGTGTCCAATATGTTTCTAAAAACTCCAAAAACAATAAAAACAGAAACTTTAAACGCACCTAACGTTTTGTTAACGTCGATAAGCCATCAGCAAGATTACTCTTTGTTCCCAACAATTGTATTTTAATTTCATCATTCTTAACTAAATTCCTAATAAAATGATAACGGACGTCAATATGTTTAGTTTTCCTTTTCTCGACTACAAATTAACAATGTTATAATGTTATTTTGCAATGGTTTTTCCCCATAGAGGGGACAATCACATGATCGTATCACCTGACCTCATTTTTCCAAACATCTATTGCAATAAAACTCGCCACAAATTACATTCTACGCATTTTTAACAAGAAACAAGACTTTTAGAAATTACCTGTACTAAGATTGATTTCTTTCGATTTTTGTCGATGACCTAAAACCCGAAATTGAGGTAACTGCACTTCTGGAGAAATGCCTACAGAGTGGTGTCCTTTGTGCCATACATAACGAATGTCCTTCATTGTATAGCCAACTGGAAAGAAACAAATTAAGAGCATAAATCAAGTCGCGTTGGCGGTGCCACCAGTGCTGGCGCTTGCAAATAAATAACGACGGACAAAGATGAAACATCCCAACCCGCATTCTTTTAACGCCCACTTTAATGAACACAGCATCCGCAGCCGCAGCCGCACAAAGGCGAGCCGACTTGCGACTTCGACACAAGTTCAATTACCTTTCCCTTTGTTTATTACATCCGAAATTGAGAAGCGTTTTGCACCACTAATGACAAGGAACGGGCCTCGTGTATCGTCACTTTGCACACATTCTACCCATCCATCTGTCTAACGTATGGCGTCGAGATAAGCGCGCACCCGCCATCAACCCTTGCGCTAGTTTCCTTCTTTACCGCCGCTCTTAAAACAGGTCAGCGGAGCGTTGTAATCATAATTAGATAACATATAGCAAAGGATAATTTCGAGTGACATGCAGTGAAAGGTGTGCGCCCTTTTTCTTTGTCCTGCGGTGAGTGATAACGAGGGTTGACGAGATTCAAGATAAATAAAACTAGGAAAAATCAGCGACAGGTTCAAGACGGCGCAAGGTGCGCAAAAATGTGTCAACCTTCGTCGCCCCGAATGTATTCTTCATCATACTCAAGTTTTTTTGTGTCAACTGCAGTAGAACTGAGCAGAACATCAATTAAAAATGCTCTGGCATTTCTAGTGTTAATTAAAAGCATGAAACGTGACAAAAACAATTAAAGAATCATTCCACTATGCAGAATCCAAAGAATTTTGTCCTGTTTCTTTACCAATTACGAAACATTCGTCGAATAAATTTTAAAGTGCCAATCAAAAGATAGCTACTGTACTCTAACTCACCATAAGTTGGGCCTTTCTCCCATTGGCCGAGCCATTTCACTCGTGTAGTGATACAAAAAAATAGACCAAACCACAAAAATTGCACTTGATGTACAGACATTGTAATCGAAAAAAAAAATCCAAAAATTGTTCCTGACAAAACAAGCAATAAACTAAACAAACATGTATGATGAATTAAAATACAAATAAATTTAAATCATTTTAACCATAACATAATAATAATAAAATAAAAAAAATAAAAAACTACTTATCCTGGTGGCAGTACGTACACAGTCTACAGTTAGGCGTAATGAGGCTCGCCCAATGGGAGAAAATCCCAACGTATAGTGAGTTAGAGTATAAATAGTAATTTGGGTGTGCGAGATTATTTGCATCATTTCCTATAACTCGTTTACACTTAATTCTTGAAATAATCATAAATTAACCTTTAATTTAGACTCGACATCAGAGATTTGAAAATAATGCGAATGTCAAGTCAATGAGTTGGCATTTAAAATTTCCCTCTTGCTCGAGGTAATCTGTCAAAACCAATTATTTATGCTCGGACCAATTTCTGACAACTAGATGACATCAAGGGTCACTTAAGAAACGCCACACACATTGCTAAATGCATCTTTCAAATTCCTTTCACAGTCCTATGCTTCTATCTAATCTACCTTGAAATAAAACTCAATTTTTTCTCTCGTCTTTTCGTTGTGGAAATTCACCACTAATGAACACTTTGACTTTTAAATTAAAACACCACAAGACACTCTAATGTCAGATTTAAAAACCAAAAAAATGGAAATAAAAAAAATTATTGGAGTATTCAGAAACTGTTTTGCACTTTCCACTTTCAACAATGCATTTTGGATTGTTGACAATTGAACCGATGCATTTCCCAAAAGGGTTCTCAAGTTTTATGATAAAAGACTGCAAAATGCAACGGGCAACTTGAGAGTTGCACATTTTTGAAGAAAACAAACAAGTAAATAGACAAGATTTTTCAACTACCGTATTTTATCGATTAAGAGCCGCGGATCTTATTCAAAACAGCAATTTTTGTCAGCAATTACGATTTCGGTTTTGTTTCTTACATTTGTTTGTCAAGAACGAAGCGTAAGTTCATCGTTCGTAAGGTTAAATACGGAAACAATACCGTACTTTTGCAAAAATACAGTATTCTTGGTGTCTTAGCAGAGGTTAGGACCACATGGGCAGCGGTTGGACTGTGCTGCAAGACAACCCAGCGACCTAGGCGATAACACGGTGAACGCACAACCCCTAGACAACCACAATAAAGATATTCAATCCAAACTGTGTGTTTTCTGTGTTGTACCTAATCGTGAATGGTGTCCAAACGCCCCATGGTCCTCCCCCGGCACTCACAATTTACTATTCGAAGGCCACATCGGTTATATTGCCCGAAGACCAGCCCTGTATATTTGGAAGTGCAAAACAGTTTCGATAATTTCGATAAAACTTTCATCTCGAGGTTAATGAAACAAAATCCCACCAACTTACAGCTTTCAATTTCGATAGTGCACAGCTGCCTATCCATCGGAAAATATTGGAGATTCATTGGACACGACGCTGTAACGGTCAATCTGAAATAATAAAAAAAAAAAAATTTATATTTAAAAAAAAAAATAAAATAAAAATTCTAAAAAAAAAAAAAAATTAAATTCTTTAAAATCTTTCTCAAGATTAAAAGTGACGTCCAATTTCAATGTTTCATTGCGCCAGCGAAATTGAATAATCTCAAAATAATCTAAGCAGAAAATGAAATTTTTCTACCATTTCCAAGCTCTCACAAGAAGCAAACATTTCTCATACAAGTGGCAGCTATTCGAAATTCCATTGGCAAAGAAAAAAATGACAATATCAACCTTTCATTCTCTTCGGCGATTCAAAATACTTTTCCCAGCCCACGAAAACCAAAGGAAAAAAACAGCATCAATATATTTTCTAATTTCCTAAAATATATTACCTGTCAAATTCTAAATGAAGCAAATTAACTAACGTAAAAAAAATATTTAAACAAAAATTTAGCGAAAATGTAATTACAGGCCAATACCATCTGCTCATCGGATTTCCTCGGCGCGGAAAATCGTCGTTAAAACGGCGAAACCACAAACGCCAAAGATGGAAAACAAAAATCCATCGATTTCCCTCTTCATCTTCCTAATGTAATAGGCAGAGTAAAGACTAAAGACTTATCGAAATAAAATACCATAAATTTGCTGTTTAACCGTGGTTATTACTGCCAGAAATGTTTCAAATTAAAAAGTAAAATTTATTCCTCACAAATGTCTTTCCACGTGTCAAAGAAACCCCAAAACCCAAAAAACAAAAAAAAAAAAAAATACTATCACATTTTAATGCTATTAAAATTTCAATATTTAATCAAAAGAAGATAAACATAAACTACATATTTTAATCTGATTAAACATTTGCAAAACGTAATCATTTTCTGAATATTCAAAACCCCAATCCCTAACCAAAAAATAAATAAACAAAACCAAAAAATTAAACACATAAATCCAAAACTTAAAAAACCACCCGGACCGAGTCGGAAAAATCAAAAGAACGCCTAATCCCTCATTAAAACCTCCAAAAAAAAATTAAATATCCCATTTGCTTCCTCCAATTACCATAAATACCCGTGTCGTTTGCATAATCATCATTCTAAAACAAACACCAACCACTGTACTTTCAACGCGAGCCATAATAACTATAAGCTACACACTAATTTCTTTTTCTTAATACACAGCATTAATATGCGCCATTAGTTTGCAGCGAGAGAAACAGAATTCGGTTCCCACTCTCTAAAATTCGCGCAATTTCACATCAACATTAAAAAAATAAAAATAAAACAAATAAACAAAAAGCGGCTTTTCGCCTCCTAATTGAATGCACTGATACAAGCAAAGATGAAGCAATCACGCGAGATCAGCGAGAGATGCACAGTAGCGCTTGATTAGAGCCCCGACCACGCCCATATTAGCGTCTGGTCGTTATTGTGTCATGTTTCTATTTTTAGGCGCCCCCACCATCTTTTCCCTGGCGGGCAACTGCAACACACCGATCGATTATGCTTCATCATTCTTTCCCGACCAATGGCTGCTCGCTACTCGGCAAACTCGTCTTGCTCGATCATCTCATGCCATCTTCCTTTCACCCATTACTGCACAAAACAAGGCAGAATTTCCTTCCGCAATTAGCAGAAGCGTCTGTCCTCTCATGGCTGAGTCGAAAACAACTTCTCGGTGTCATCCAAACGCTTTCGAGCGAAATGTTCACCTTTTATTATTTACTCGCTCGGGATTCCTCTCTGTCTGCCATTTTGAATTTTTCATAAAAGGTTGTTAAAAGTTAATCAAACATGGCGCAGCAGTTAAGGAAAGCAGCAAATAATATACGGCGGCTCGAAAGAGTTAGTCGACGCTGCGTGTTTTTGCAATTAAATGCCGATAACTCGAAGAACACGGTCAGTACTCGGAATTTTACAGAGCAACGACAAGAAGTGTTTTGTGTTTAGTTGTGAATTCAAGAGTGTGCCAAAACTTTAAATTTTGATTTATTATAATAATTATAAGAAATATATTATAAAATTATTATTATAATTATAAATAAATAAATAATGTAGTTTAATTTAATAAATAGGACAGGAAATGACGTCATTTTTGTTTTAAAATCGAAATAAAACACAAAATATTTTAATTTCTGAATGCAGTTAGTTATTTCAATAAGTTTATTACACGCAGCAGCAGCAGGCGTTAATTCTAAACATTGTTATTTGCAAGTTGGAGGAAAGTCAATAAAATAGTGCATCAAGTGCTATTAAAAAAGTGCAATTCATTTTGACGGGATTGTCAAGCTTTGACCTTTTTCGTGATTAATGTTGCTCGTGTCGTCGATTTAAACTAAACACCTGATCAGTTACTTGTGGCGTAAAAATCAATACACACAATTTTCTCTTGGTTTTTCCATCCGCTGCGAAATGTATGAATTATTTCATACGCCGGCGGATTTACCATGCATAATGCAATTTGTAGGGAGATAAAGCGTTTAAAAATATTGCTTCAATTCCTACGAACAAATATCTAAGGAAATTCCAGGCTCCGAAGCAATAAAGCATTCGAGTCGAGCTCTACAAAAGAGTTAACGCTGCTACAAACAATTTTCTGCTCTCATACATCACTAAAGAGATGTTTGAGTTGTCCGAAATGCACTGCCCAACAAAATATACACTTTTCTTCTTCCTTTATAAATATACACATAAACGCCTATCGATCTCGATGGTTATCAGAAGGTATTCGGCCGTAGAATAAATAGATTATTCTCCTCTGCCATTTCCCCAGCGCAGTAATCGATATAAGCCGTGGGAGGTTTCATTCCTCCAGATTGGATATCATTTAGTCCGTCATAAGTTAGAATTCTTTCACTCAATCGATTGATTTGTCTGGCATTATCAAACAAACCGGGTTCTCTTCAAAGTAATTGAAAGATAAAGTCCACTATCATTGATCTTTCCAATACGCCTCCAGATGAACTTCTACAAGGATTCCTCACCTCCCCGACCCTTTAATGGCTACTTACTGGCGGCAGCAATCAATTTCTTTGCCCTTTCTTGCCACTAATTTAACTTCTCCCGCACACACGTCCAAGTGCTGCTCCATTGCGGCGTTTATCGCACATCGACAAACAAAATACATTTTACCGGCTCATTTGAGGGGTGCAGTAAGGCCAATATATATATATATATATACATCGTCAATGTAAACAACAATAATTTCAATTCACAAAACATCGTCGCAGATTGGGTGGGCGATTTAAACACCCGCCATTCGCACACGGGTTTCATAGTCAAACTTGCAGGCTGTGCGGTCAGCTGAATGGCGAAGAAACAAAAAACCATCGCATTATCCAGCACCGAAGCCGAATAGATGTCAGTGTCAAACTGTTCTCGGGAGGCCATTTGTTTGAAACGTTTTCTCGAGGAAATCCGTGGAAACCCAACATCGCCCATCATTATCCTTTACAACGATAATCAAAGAGCTCAAAGAGTCGCGGCCAACCCAATCAACCACTCACGGACAAAACACATCGATATTGGGTACCATTTTATTCGCTGTGTACAAGAAAATAGACATAATCAAGTAAACTATATGCAGACAGATGAAATGCCTGCAGACATACTAACAAAAACATTATTTGCTCCTAAACATGAAAAATTTATTTCTGTAATGAGGCTTACCCAAATATTTCACGCGTAAAAGTTTGAGTGGGCATGTTGGAATAGTTCAAACATTTCCTACTACGTCCTAAATCACATAACGTCCTATTGACATTATGTGCAAAGTGTATAAAACGTCTATAAGTATACGAGGTTTCAGATACTCTTTCTGTGTTATTGAGTATTTAAACCCCTCTGATTACTTGAATTAATCAGTTTGTAATCAAAATTGTTCCTTGCATGTAACATTCGTTCTTTTAGCAACATAACAACAGTCACAAATGTGGGACCATTTGAGGTTTGAAAGTACATCGAACAAATTGCAAGAGTTAAACTAAACTTTTATTTACACTCTCAAAATGTACACAAATGTACATCCATAAACGTATAATAAAACAGATTTTTGTTGAAAGTTAATTGTTTTACGTACTCTCAAATTTCTAGGAAGATTTGATAATTTTTTGGTAAAAAAAAAGCTTTTTGTGCCCTGCAAAACCTCCAACTGGCCGTGCACTGACATGTTTGCTTTGACTGAGAATAATACATAAATGATTTCCATAGTAACCTAATAATTAATCATCACGATATTGTTACTAAACAACATACCTACTTCCAGTTTATACTTCTACCTAAAAAACCCCTCCCCCCAATTTTCAAACTAAGCCCTGCATTTGAGATCAAAAACAAAATTTTAATGAAAAAAGAAATCTAAGATGATTGAACATTTTCCTAATAACATAAAAGAAAATGAATGCTATTCGGGGGGAAAATAATTTACAATTTGTTCAGCAGACTGCAACTAATTAAGTTTGAAGTTTGAAATTGAAAAATAAAATATAAATGAATGGATCAGGGGCATTGGCTGCTGTGGCTCACATTGATACGTACCTTTAATGACTAAATAGTTACATTTTTATTAATCATTTTTATTAATTTTAATTTTAATTAATTTTAATTTTAATTTTAATTTTTTTATTAATATTTCTTAAATTTTAATCTCAACCCTCGAGTGTGTATTTCGGAGCAGCAATACGCATTCCCCATTCATTTCTGCAGCCTTTTGGCCGTTAAATTTTAGATTCAAGTGATTTTATTAAATCATTATGACCTAACCAATGACGGCTTAATCAAAAAATGAATCTTAACTATAAACCACGAAGTCTGTGTGTTTGTCCGAAGCAGCAATAACTCTCCAACAAGTTTAACAATTCGAGTGGTAAAAAAACAGAATGCAATTTACTATCCAAAAATCAAGCCTAGTACTCATAAGCTTTCAGAGTCTAAATATTTTTACAGTCTTAATTTTTCAACAGCACCACTTCAAGCAGAATGTTTAATCCTCTTATTATTCAGAGTGTGATAAATTTGTGGTACTCATGAAATTGTCACCAGAAAGTTTCCGTACTCTTAAACTGTGTGAGTCATTATTGCTTGTTTTGCAAATGGCTGGCAATGGCAATGAAGCTTTGTCGGACTTTTCTGACTTAAATAATTTTAAAATCAGTTTTGGTCTTTTTGCAATTAAAAAAGCATTTATTTTGTCTGAAATGCAGGCAAAAATATAATTCTACTAAACTTCAACAAACGTGTTCAATTGTAGTAGTTGGGTGTCTTTGTTTGCAACCGGCTGTGACCGGTTGCAAATTTTAGATGAAAAACAAGGGAATTCTGGGTAAACAAAATTTATTCAGAGTCTAAAACAATTAAATTTTTCCGTGCACCATCGGGGCCGGAAACAATTCGTTTCCACTTGCAAGGGTGATTCAGAGTCTAAACAATATTTTTATGAATACCACCCTTGGCAGGAAACTTAAGACTTTGATTCCTGTTACCATTCCAAGGACGGAATGGTGTTATGAGTACTAAGCTTTCAACAGAAATATTGAGATGATACATTTTTCATTGAAATTATTAAATGCAATAATAAAAAAAATTCCGGACGAAGCCTGGCAGTAAAGCCAGTCAATCACGGTACGTTATGGTCGTTCGTAGCTCCTCTAGCGTCAAAACTAACAATTTCTATTCCTCCAACGAAAATGATTAATGCTCACGCCTCAAGAAGCGCCGCTAATTCAGCCCTCGAGTCCTTTCTCTCCCTTGGAACATCTTATCAGGCTTTGGAGGAAGGGGAAGCAAAGAAGCACAGCAACACGCCACATCTGAGAGTCAAAAGAGAATCAGCAGCCGGCAAAATAGATGGCGCCAACCTCTCCCTGTCAGCGCTACATCCCACACATTCTTCCAGATCCGGCAGGAGGATGATACTCGAGGCCAATGACACAGAAAGAAGAAGAACATTACTGCGCCGCTGGAAGCCCGTGTTGCTCCAAAATGACTATTTAAACCAATGAGTTCACCAATGTTGCACTTTTCCATCCATTACAGTAAACAGAGACGAAAAGAAGAAAACCAGCCACGATAAAACCGCCGTTTGTTTATGACAAGTGGAAAAAGAAAGGAAAGATGACGATAAGAGGAAAACCAATTTTTCTTTTGCTCCCTTCTTTTCCTAGCTATTAGTGATGGCCACCTCGAGACATTTCTATGGTAACATCTTCCAATTTGTTGCTATTAAGATTCCTGCAACCAATGGCGGAAATTTTAAGGGTGCGCAGTAACAAGTGGGGAAAGAAATCTTTCTTAAAACCTCCGAATCTTGGAGCTCAAGTCCACACATGCTTAACGGAAGAACTTTTAAGTGTAAGTCAGAGCTAAGTCAAGTAAAAAACTGGGCTTGGAAAGTTTGTTGCTCAATAATCAATAGGTGCGTTCGCTTCGTGAAAGGAAAAGTGACTTTTCACTTCCTTCCTTTTAAAAAAGTGACTTTTGAATGAACGCACCCATTTGACAAAAGGTGGAGCATGCGCTATTGGTCATTTTCATTGTTAGGACGGCGGATGTTACTCGTCGTGTGCGCCTGCGCGTCATTTGAAAGTGACAAAGAAAGTCAGGAAAGTCGATCGAGATCTTTTTATTTACCTTTTTATCACTTTCTACTTTTAACCCTCTGACGGGCAGCACATTTACAGACTGCAGGCGCTTCAGGAATCCCTGTGCTGATTTTGTTGCCAGGAATGACTAATGCATCAATAGTTCGAACAGTGTTAAAATTTTGAATTTATTGCCTGTGTGGGTATTAGTTTGATTTGTTTTTCTTTGTTTGACCCAGTTAAGGTGAAGTAAGATGAGGTGAGCGCAATCAGAGCAGAGAACTTGCTGTCCTGTACCATTAACCTAAAAATAGGAAGTATTAAGAAAATACGAACAGTACTAAGTGTACTCCAAACCAATACAACGTGGTCCTAACTCCTATTGGTTGAGCCGTCTCACTGGTGTAGTGGCACAAAAAAGTAGCCCATAACACCGGAATTGTAATCTAACTAGGCAAAACAACCAATAAAAAACTAAACCTTTGTTTACCTGCTAAAAGAAACCAACAAACTATGCTCACATTGTTTGATTGATTAAAAGGGGAAAAAGCTTATTTTAGCAAATTAAATAAACATTTTATTACCAATTAAATAATATCCATCATTCTAATCCCATTTTACACAGAAATTCATCAAAAATAAACAGAACTACTTTTCCGCATAGTAAAGCACAGTCCATAGGCGTAATCCGGGTCAACCAATAGGAGTTAGAACCACGTTGTATCGGTTAGCACTTTTGGAAAATTTGGAAAAGTCAACTTAAAGTTAGGCTGGGATTTACAAGGGGCAGAAATTTAAACATCGAATAAATAAATGAATAACGCACAAAACACCCCAAATTTTTTCACAAACAAAAATATTCCCATTCAAATAGGTATGCTGGCGTACCATGGAGGGTTAACACTAAATTTCTCGCTAAGGAGATCCCAATAGCTCACTTCTCGCACATTAACAGTACGTTTCACATAGACAATCACAAATAAAATCAATCAATTGCAGACTCATCGAAGAAATGCTTTGTTTATCTCCACTCCACGAAAAGAAAATCCGACTCAATGAAATCATGCAGAAAAATCCACTTTCGCTTTAATCCACATTTTTAACCTTCTCCACGCTAAATCAACGACGATTCAAATCCTTGGTCACCGGGGAGTTAATACTACGCCATTGATTTCAGGACAACTTATTAATTTATAATTTTGTTTTCAATTTTTAATTTGTTTGCCTTTCATTAGGATTAGCGAAACGAAGATGATTCATGGAGTGGCTTAGACCTTTTGAGTTGTTTACAACGTCAAGTTTAAGATGGAAATGCATTCGATCTTGTTAAGCACACAAAAGAGAGAAGTAAATTGGAAAATACTCAGAATGACAGTCGCAAAAAATATAGTTGCAAATAGGCTTTCCGAGAGGAATTGAGTCAGCAAATGGAAAGGCTTTTTCCTGTAGAATTCAGCAGAAGAAAAAAAAAACTGTCAAATTATTATTCGAGTCAAATTTATTTCACACACGGTTGAATTTAAGTTCCAAACAGGTGGGTAAGTTCCTCGCACTTCTTGCGTTTACCGATAAAATGTAAGTCGTCTGATACATTTAAAATTTCAAGGGAAATAAGAGAAACATAAACCGACGAAAAACAGTGAGAAAAAGCCATAAATTGTGCCAATCTTGCGACGAGCAAAGATCATCTCGACCAAAATAAAAAGTATCTATTTTACACTATTAAATGATGATTCAAATCGTAAAATTCTGAACCCGAGTCGTAAAATCGCCAAATAAAAAAAAAAATTTTTGTCAAAATTAAAAATCTATCTGGAAAATTTCGTGCAATAAAAAGTTCATATTGGAACCCCTACCCAGCATGCTACTGATCTCTAACCTCAGACCTATCACGGGGTGCTGAAATGAGTAGGTAAAATGCCGACTGCGTCTAGATATTTTTATCCTGTATAGGGACTCAATAAGTTTTAATCTTCATCAATACAACTTAATTTTATTGCAATTTTAATTTTTGAATAAAAAGGGCAAAGTAATTGAAACATTTTATGTATGAATTTCAAAATGAGCTCCATTGGTTGCTCGTAAAATATTCCAATTCTTGCCTGGTATCATGTAACGTTGATTGTAACGTTGATTGCATCAGTTATGCGATTTCTCAATTACCATGTTTACATGTACTCTGTTTTCCAGAAAAGTTAAAATTCGTATTTTATTTATCTGGATAACCGTGTACGTTTACATGTCCCTAGTTTTGTGGTAAATGTATGAATTACCCATAATGCATTTTGATTATTTGGAACAACAAAATGGTTGTCGATCTATTTCAGCCCCTAAACAAATCAAATTCTGACCCTGGAAATCGTGTTTTTAGCTCATTACATCATTTTTAGAACAAAGTGTCCTTGGTACGTTGTTCTAATGCAGGGGTCGGCAAGTAATTTTAAGTGGAGTCCGAATACTATTGAAAATTTTTATCGAGGCCCAGAAAAAAAAAACTCATAATACTTACTAATTTTAAATTTTTATCTTTTGACTCATTTAAGTAATTATATAAAACACAATAGGTAGGTATTCTTAAAAATTAATGCGAGAAATTACACCCTACACTTTTGGCGGTCCAAGTTTCGACCTTCCGCGGTCCGCCTGTTGCCGACCGCCGTTCTAACGTATCGTTACTACGACAATTCGACGATATTCCGATCAAAGTTTTTAATTTTCACACGCACGGGTGTTTACATGGAGTTTTCAATGCACAAAACGCCCAAAATCTATCTCGAACAACTGGAATTTAGTTTTCTGGATAAGTCTGCCTTTTCTGGAAAACTGTTTCCAAAAAAGTAAAATTCGCATTTTCCCTTATCCAGATAACTGGATATATGTCAACACTGTAACAAGATAAAAATATACTGTATCTAGATGCAGTCGGTACTAACCATGCATTTCTCTCCACCACGCCCTTAGAAAAACTACGTAAATAAGTAAAGACGGCAAAAAAATTAAAATAAAATAAAATCCCTTATCATTTCACGACAACAAGATAAAATTCGAATATTCACCCTGTTAAACACCTCATTCAATTACCACATCCGAAATGCCACCCAACTCAAATTTTAACTTGGAAAACACCACATTTGAAGGGTGTGACTCTACGAATTCATTCATTAATAAAAACCGTTTCCCCTTCCCGTGCCAACCATTTACAGAAATTTGTTGCCCTTTTTTCTGTCAACACATTTCCAACATCAAAGGCCCTCACTTCCCCTTTTAATTCAAAACAAAAACAAACAAAATCTAAATTTGTTTGATTTAACTTTCGACCAAAAAATCGATTCATTTTCTTTACTATTAAAAAAAAAAAAAAAAAAAAAAAAAAAAAAATATATATATTATCTTGATCTCGTGACCGGAAGAAATCAAAAATTGGAACTACAAATTTTGCTAAATGACAGCAGCAGATGAAAATGATAAGTGTTTTACGGTTAACCCTCAGCCAAACACATTTCAGCCTTCAGATATATCATTTGCCAGAAGCAGGAGCGCTTTACGTTGTTCACTGCCAAGTGCCAACCAAGCGCCTCTAGAAGCAACTTTTTAATGGATTAGCAGAAGGTTCAAAGAGCTAGGTTTCATTAGAAATTAAATTAATTTAGCTCTGCAATTACACCCTCTTTAAAAACAGTTTCCAATCCCATTCTGAAATTCATTTCGGCGCAATTCCGTTTCCAATTAAACCAGGTCTGCGACTTTAATGTGCGCGCGCACACATTCTTAATCAACTTTATTAAAAACACTAAACCAATAAACAAATACAAAGAACAATTCGCACGCCTAAGTTGAGCTTTGCATGCTCAAAGTGTTGTCAGGTACAAAAAAGATAAATAAAATAAAACTCAAATAGAACGGAGAGCTGTTGGGGGTAATGAGTTCGGATCGAACAAGATGAAACCACTACAAAATATAAATATAAATATAAATAAAAACGAGCCAATTGAGATGATGATTTATGGGACAGCGAAACAAGTACACCGGCTAATTAATGTATAGTTGACGCCAAAAGTAAAGAATGGAAATATATGTTTTTTTTATTTTTTAAATTCTAACAACTGAATGTGGATTTATGGAATGGGGTTCAAGCACGCATACGTGCCTTTTTGAACTCGACTGAAACGTCAATCCTTTAATTTCCCTCACTACGGCAACCAAACTAACATATGGTTGCCATAGTAAGCTTAAGGTGCAACAAAAAAATATAGTCATTAATGATTATTTACTTTTTTATCTCCAAAAACGTGTTCAAACAGAAAAATTAATTTTTAACATTATACCCGAATACAATTTTTTTTTTTTTAAATTTTAAAAAATTGAAATTTGACAAACACCAAACATGATTTAATTTTTAAATTTTTTTCCCCACAGATAAAAATAAAAATATTGATTGAAACAAATTGACGGAAGAAAATAAGAAGGTTGCTAACTGTCCGTATAGTTGAAAAATATATTTTACAACGCTTTAGACAATTTGAAAGATTTATTAAAATTACAACTAACGTCAAATACTTTTTAAATCTGTACATAATATAAAGTAAATAGTAAAGTTTTTTTTCAAACAGTTAATACATTTCTATACGGTCCCCATTCATTTGATGGGCGACATCTAAACGATATTCAATTTCTGCCCATATCCATTTAAAAAATTTAAAAATTTAAAATTGTCTAAAGACTTTGTAAACAATTTTCAATACAATTCTCATGTAGTTTTGAACCACGTCGATGGGTATATTGCAGTGCAGCCAGAAAGTTGTTTAAGGGGGTGTATTGCAGTGCAGCGATGCAGCCACGAATTTCTTAAGGGCTGCAAATGAACCCTTGCACGCCCCCTGGCTGCACTCTTGCTTCTGTAATCGTGTTTAGAATTAAAGTACATATTTTTAAACTGGGTTGTTTTCCCCACATTGCTTACTTCTGTAATTGGTCATTTTGTATGACGCTGACCGCTACGCCAGCGCCCCCTACCTTAATAAATTTTACGCTAGTTAGCTTTCCAAGATGGTTTACAAAAAGTTCCAGAAATACAATACAAACATTAAATAAAAAAAATATTCTTGCATTTCATAAATTACAAATTAATTCCAATCCAAGAAATTAACCTACTCAATTATTACCATTTTTTTTATTACCAATCAAATCTCCATTGCAACTACCAATTAGCAATTTTTTTTCTCATATCCCTATCACGAGTCCATCATTTGTTTTCTCATCATTCCTCATCAATTCTAATAACCACCGCCAAATTAGATTGAATTGTTTCAACTTTTCGCATGATTGCCCAGCAAAACGCATCAGATGACGCACTTCACCCTCCCTCACTAAATTCCAAACATTCTACAAATGATAGATTTTTTCCTTGCAAAAACCTCCGTTTGTTGTGTTTTTATTGCCACCATTATTCACAGAGGGAAGCCATTAGTTTATTGTGAGCCAAAATGCAGTTCAAAAACCACATTTTCCCAGAAAAGAGCTTCGTTTTATCTCCCAAAAAATCGTTCGCACAAACCAAATTGGCCGCACATTGTATCGTGTAAATATTCACCCTGAATAGCCCGTTGGCTTCGGCCTTCGGTCAACAAACTCAGAACTAAGACTTCCATAGTTAACGACATTAATTAACAATTCGAAAGGTCATTTGTGTGACCCAACCAAGTCAACTCGGCTGGCACACAAAGCAGTGCCGGGTCACGTCGCCTCATTACTTGTTTCCGAACACGACTCTAATCTACGGTCATATTAAACCGTAAAACCTGAGATTTATCAAAAAGACAACTAAAAATGGCGAACAAAGAAGCCACAACATCTAATCACCATCATTATCGAATTAAAACAAATAAATGAATAAATAAATAAACGAACCGCAATAAAGTGCCTTATTTTCTCTTCCATTACGAGCACTGCAGCGAAGCCGTAAAAGTGGAACACGGGGCCCAATCTAATTCAAACCTTCCAACAGTTGGTCACGTTAATACTTAATCTCGGATTAGGCTTTCAAACATTAGGAATCTAGCTTCGCCACTCCTCGCGAATCATGGATCCAATAAAAACACGAGCAACAGCTCAGGCATAAGACTCGAGGAAAAACACATTCTTGTCTCACCCTCGCCCACGTAATATTTACAACGCTGCAGATTAAATCACCATCAACACGGCTTAAACCCAACCTCATCCAAAAAACATATATTTTCTCTTTTTTCCTTTGTAAAATCCACTTGGTCTCGTTGTGAATGCCAAAACACACTCTGGAGAGATAAAAAATAACGTAAAAAAGTAACATGTTTTGGAAAAAGAACTCCCTAAAGGGTCCTCGAAGAAATAACTCGTTTTTTGCTTCTTCTAACTTGGAAAATCCATTTGAGAGATAGAAAGTGTGAAGAAGAAAAAATAGAAAGTTTTTACCTTATGCTCCTCAATACATCGCCGGTGGGTGTGATACGTAAAAAAGAGTTCGACGTGGTAGCCGTGTGAAAATATGCGCTTTTTTCGTTGGCAAAAAAAGTATCTGGAAGCCAAAGCTTCTCCGTCATCTCTGCGCCGACCGATAGACTGTCCAGTCCTGGACGAGCTTTGAATTGGAGTCGATCGTCCATCCAAAATTGGCGAAAATAAAAATCCATTGTAAAATCCTACAAAGAAACCAAAAAAAAAAAAAAGAACGAAAGAAAGAAAGAATATTTATATATATGCAGGATGTCTAAAAAAAATGTATACACATTTTGAATAAACTTAAATATAAAAATCTACCGCGTACTTTTTTCCGGTAGCGACCCAACGACTACCGCATAAAATACACCCAATTCTGTTTTTAGTTTAAGCGTATTTTAAGTTTAAATTTTGATTTATTATAATAATTATAATAACTATATCATAAATATTGTTACGTGTGGGTTGGGGTGATCCACACACATAACAAATGCTAATTAATTTTACAATATATAATTATAAATAAATAATTAATCGGCCTATAGTTTAATTTGTTTTTGTTTTGTAAAAAGATACAAAAACAAACACACACACACCAAAAACACAACCGTGTTAAATCAAAACAAATCGTGTAAAAACAGAATTGAATTTATTTTTCTAGACTGTGTAAAAAAAAAAAAAAGACGGTGTACAAACAGAATTGTATATTTAATTTTATTCGAAATTTGTATACATTTTTTGAGACACCCTGCATATGCTGGCAATGTTATTTATCATCCTTTTCGATAATAGGTGATAAAGAAGCTGATTCCGACGCAACCAACTGGAAAAAAGCAAACATCTCGAAAGCGAGCAACGTAATCATGCAAGGACGCATGCAGCCTTCCGTGTTTATTTTCAAAATAAGCTGCAGTGAAAAAGCAATGCTGGTGAATTGTCGTTTCGTTTCAATTTATTTTTACTTTAAGAATTTCAAAAAAAAAAAAAAAATTACAAAACTTGCCTGATATCTCTAACTGCAAAGTGAGTGAAGTTTATTCAGTGCTCCTTTGTATCATTATTATTTTTAAAACTTTTCTTTTTACTTTGAAGGAACTGAGGATTTGACACTTTGCTTACGTCAATTCCAATAGACGTATGTGTCAGGTGCTTTAAAAGCAATCAAAGTTATTTTGACTTTGCAAATTTGTAATTAAATTCGGCAGCAAATAATTTATATGCTGGCTGTGTACAGTTGTGAGCTTTTCAAAAATAGGTGTTTTGTCATAGTTACGAAATTTCTAAAATATTTATTTTGACCGGTTTTTGTGAACCAATACAATATGAAACCCAAAATCTGTCGTTTAAACAGAAAGTTCAGGTCCTAAAAATAATTAGGTGCCTTCAATTGATCATATCAAATTGACTTAATCATCTGAAATGACGTCTCCAAACAGTACGTGACGTGTTTTACATCATAAGTCACCTTGACCTGACGTTTCGTTGTTCGGACCGCGGGAGCCCGAATCCCGGCTTTCCCGGTTCCTTCATTTATCCACACCTATTCCGAGAGAGATTAAATTCACTTCTTTGACAAGCAGAAGTGACTTTTATCTCTTCTGCACCTGCTATTGGCTATTGCCACCACATGTAGTCATCGTTTTAGTTCAGTCCAGTTTTTAGTGTGTTCAATCGAGAATTCACGTCTTTAAATAACTCAAGAAGACGACAATTCGTCTTTTGAAGATTGAATGCACCTATTTATTTCATTTATTTCACTTATTCCAATTATTTGTCTTCTTCTTTGTCAGTAATATGAATTTTTCGCTTGAATTATTAATCCATTTTGAATTTCTACCAATTTTCAAATATTAAAAATCTCGTACGAAAAAGTCACCTAATATAAAAACAAAAATCCATCAAATAAAATGATTTACGGCATTATATGCATTAATCACTGAGCTTTCAAGTGCAAGTGTAGCCACTAATTCTAACCATGCACACACATTTCAAATATCCAATAAATATATATATACATACATCCTGTAATTTAAAAAAATAATAACAATTCACATTAAAAACCAACACTTCAATCACTACTAATTAAAAAGAATCAAACTACATTTTAACAACAAATCTAACAATTAAAATTCAATTAAACATGTTAAATTCTACTTTAAGGCTACTTAACATGCTACGGAAGGCATAAAAGGGTAAAGTAGGTTTCAAAAGTCAAAACCTACTCACCATTTGTACCTCAGAAACAGAGCTGATACTGAGGATGTACATTGTGACTCCCACTTTGACCGGATTACCTGCACAAATAAAAAAAGCAACAAAAAAAGAAAAATGTCAATAAAGCGCAACAATTCTAGCCCGCGACGCCGAACTTCCCAAGCAGAAAGAGAGACAAGAAATATAGGACAAATTCGCCTGCAGGCATGAGCCTCCAATTCAATTTGGTTAAAAGACCCAACTCGATTGTATTGGCAACTGCAGGAAGAGTCCGAGGCACGTTCTGCACTGGAGAATGCCAATTTGTTGCTTGTCACGCTCACGACACCCGTCAACTAATGCCTTTGATGCGCCATTCCAAACCGCGGCTAAAATGAGACAACCAACGATAGGACCGGCTCGCCAAGCTCGTCACCTGCTCCCATTACAACAAGTTAAGCAGCATTGGACCTGGTCAGTACTTGGATGGGTCATCTAAGGTATGATCTACACCTGCCACTGTTGGTGATATTGTTCGGTACAATTGGTAGCAGAGGATGGTTATTGGCTTACAAGCGTATTTGAATACATAAGTACCTAACGAGAAAAAAATCTAACTACCTGTTTAACATGCAAATGTAACACATGTGTCCAACCACATCTTGATGCAAATAACCCCTTCCAAGCATAATCGCAACAGCCACCCACCGCTAACAGGCTTTTCTGTGCTTTTTCCAAATTCTCGGTGCAAATGCAAGGTTGGGTCCTCTAGAATGCTGGGATTCAGCCGGTTCGCGCCGGTTACTATAATATTCTGAGTTCGTTGAACCGGTAAAATGATACTATCCAATGAGAAACCACTGTTGTGGTCTCCATTAATAATTTTTGAAGGGGGAACCAGTTGTTAACATTTTTGAATACCAACACTATTGTATTGCCAAATTCAAACTGCGCATAGATGATACACAATTTCTGAAGAAATTAAGCATGTGTGGAAATTAAATAATAATATTCCTTATATCGTTTTATATCGCTTGTTTAGTGTAAATGCATTAGCGAATAATATCGCCAGCTATATCGAAGAATGTCGCCTCATTGTTTTAATATCAAATAACGAACTCTGTCCTTTGTACTTGTGTTCAGCAGAATAAAAACTCACTAGTTGCTCAATCTTCAATCAACTCGGTTCTCACAGCATGTAAACCGAAAAAAAAAATCCCTCCACGCTTCGTTCAGATGCCGGAATTAAAACTGCCAAGCTAATAGAGAGTTTGCGGAATGCATTTTCCCCTTATTTTGTGCCACGTTACACTATTTTAGTGCCATATCGTAAGGGAAAAATCTTTAGTGTATCGTTTTCAACACTAAATTAAAATATAGCGCAGCCAATCAGAAATGAGAACACTATATTGTTAGCTCCGCCCATTGCAAATGACGATTATTTTGTTGTCCCGATCAAACACATCACAGTCATAATTATGTAGATTGAATGATATGTGAAGCCCAAAATTGAATTTTAGGCCCAAAACCTTACTTTATAGGCATAATAATGGAATTTACGCAGAAATTTGCACATTTACGCCCCCAAATTAAATTTTTATGCCCAAAATTACTAACTGTCAGTAGTTGGCTGAAATAGTGTAGTGATAAGGGAAAAGTGCAGCCCGCAAAAACGTAATTTATCATTTTTCCCTTACACTAATTTTATACCGTGTAGTCTTTAACTGTAAGGGAAAAATGCATCTCGCAAACTCTCTATTGCCCCGAGAAAGTTTTTCGAGAGAGCGTTAGTACTCCAAAGACCTTTCGATTGTTGCCGGTCATCTTCAGCGGTTACTACGTATTACTACAATTAGTGTGTATGTACTAAATGATTCATGGAGATGTACGCAAATAAAAGATGGAGTCCAGTCAGTCAAAAGATAGAAGTTAGAATGAGGTGTAAAACATAGGTGGCGCTGTCATACAAAATGAGCTGAAGCAAGACAGGGAAGCGAACATGGCAACAATAACCACTTAAAATTAAAACACTTATTAAAAAAAGTGATACGCCCTCAAAATATAAGCATTAACCACTTTATTTTACTATAATTAGGCCTAATATTAGGCTTAACACAGCTAAAGCAATCGCTGGAATTAAGAAACACAGTCTTGACCACGCTAAGTGTCAATTACAACTAAGTAAAAAAAAATAGTAAGTTGTAATAATCTTATTTAGCACCTTCCCTTAGCTGAAATATAGGCTAAAGCAATTAAGCGGATTGTCTACAGGCTTAGCTGCGATAATAAACTTGAGATATCAAAGTTTAAATCTCTTTCAGCAAACACGCCCAACCAAACTGAACCGTGCCGTAATAAAGTTAGCAAATTAATCACGACCTATCTACTTAATTAAATGCGCATATCCGCGACGTTTACACCTATGTAAACCCAATCTAGCAAGGTTATCTGATGAAACAAAACAAACACTGCACCACCAACAATTATTTCCATGTCACAATTTAATCACGTTAGAGATACGAGGCCTTTCTTCTGTTACTTATGATTAAGGTTAAACTCGAGTTTATCCTTAATTTCCTCTCTTGCAAACGAGGAAGAAAAAATCTAATCAAGTCCAATTTTCTTCTTACATCCCCTATACAAATGTAAAGGCAAGAGGAAAATGCTTACAGCATGCAATGAGATTTCTAATTACATTCGTTTCATTTGCAGCGAGTGATTCCAATCACACATACTCGAATCAAATTGACTTATTCATTAAACTTCATTAAACCAAATAAATATCACTAATCACGTATGTGTGTGTATTAGCTCTGTGGTCGAGCGTAAACTTAAAATATTATAATTCTCGAAACTTATCTTAAAAACACCTTGTTGGTTACGTTTACAAAACGTACTAAATTTTTATTCTTGTGCAGAACAATACAAAGAAGAGATTAAGTCGCTTTTGAAAAAATTAGCATAAAAATGGGTGACAGGTGTGAGTTCACCCAGAGGTCAAACATGTATAAGAACTAAATTAGTCGCTTTGGATATTTTTTGCACTTTTCCGACTACAGAATTCACAAATCTCCATTTTCAGTTACCGTATATCTTCTATTTACCCCCCATGTGCTATTTATAAACCGATGTATATACATATATTCCCCGCGCGTAATTGGAGGTCTGCGCGGTAATAGAGGCCCACGGACAATTAGAAGATATACAGTACACTTAAAATGTTCACGATTGTGCTTCAATAAAAATTTTGGATTGTTTCAAATTGAATTTCCAAATTTTATTAAAAATAATATTTATCTTTAAATTTAATTTTGTAAAAGAACACTTTACAAAGGCTTCAAAACATTAAATTTACAGAAATTAAATTTTTGGATGTACTTAAAATGTTGACGCGCTTACAAAAATGCATGAACATTTTATGAGACCACGATTGTGCATCAATAAACATCTTGGATTTCTGTTGACGAACATCCACGCTGTCAATCAATCTTGTATTTATTGATGAATTGCAATGTTACTTTACGATATCCATCAATAAATTCAAGATTGATGGACACCTGGGATGTACATTGATGACATCTTGAACTTCCAGTTTCTGCATGTCCACAATCAATAGGACTAGAAATCATGAATTTAAAGCACAAAAACACTTTCAAAAAACCTTTTTGAATGCAGCGATCGACTGAACTAGACCATAAGAAGACAGTGCCATCATCTTCAATGACATTTGCTCGAGCGAAGATTTTGATCACACGAACTGTTTCACACACACTGACTGAGCAACAGTCACATTCACCCAAGGGTCATGTTTAAGTCAACTTTCGATAAGAGTGGGAAATTTTGCAATTTTCTAATCGGTGTTCAGTTTTCTTTTGATCTGGTCAGCATAATTGAGAATATTTTCGATATAACTTCAAACGTGCCAGCTGATTAAGTCTTCTTTCAGACGCAGTGTGAATGGACAGAAATTTTCAACACCATAAACAAATTAAACTGTAATTTTAAAACCGCTTATTCTGCTCATTTAAACATTATTTATCGTTTAAATGAAAGTCTAGACTGGCTTAAAGCAGCCAAACAAGACTAAACATTCGACTACACCTGACCGTATTTCTTCGATTCTAAGACGCATCCAAGATGGAGGAAAACAGTACGTCTTAGAATTGAAGAAATACAATAGGTGTAAACAATTTCCTTTAAGGGTGTTTTTACATATACACGTCTTTAAATTCACTAAACAACAAGTCAAATAATATATCAGCTGTGCGTGTCCAGTGATGATCATTCGCTTATTCATGTCTGGGTATAGATCAGCTGAAAACACTTGTGCTCACAAATTCGCATTTAAAACTCACGATTCAACATTTAAAAATGTATATTTATTATCAAAATTAAAAATTTGCTTTAAAACCCCAAACACTAAATTTAGTCTCCACTTTAATGCGCATTTCTGTGAGTTAAGTTCTCATCGAGCATATACACACGGGTGTGGTTCACAGGCACATACAAAATACACATTTCATGAGATGAGCAACCATCAATTTGGAGGGGTTGTTCTTCATACTCATGTTGTATGCAAAGCCGTGATAAATTACACACACTAATAACACGAGAGATCGCCCGAGAAACAAAATATAAATACATTCCCCACAAAAAATAAAATAAAAATAAAATAAAACCAAGAATGTTTTCAATTTATTCCATGTTTTCGGGCCAAATTGGAAGAATCGTTTCACTTACACCGAAACCCGTTGCAGATAAATGTAGCGAACAAAGTGGAGCATTATCACGACATGTTTGAGATACGTGTCTTGAAACCCATATGTGCGGCCATCTTTCTTCTGCTCGTTAGCAACTCGAAAATATTCCCACCCACTCAAAAAAAACATCGACCAACGTAAGAAATAAAAGTGGAGCGTCGATTATCCGAATGACAAGTTAACGAAACGGCAGTGATCGATTTTTAAAATTTTTTTATTTTCATATACCCGTATAATACTGTACAATATGTACACCTATGGACAAAAAAATCTTAACATGCTGTCAGGCTACTTCAGTTCCAAATGTGAAGATTTTTTTGACCATAGATGTACATAAATTATGCGAACAAATCGGTTTTACGAACACCTATGTTGCCAATTAGTTGGGATAATCGACGCTCTAACCCAGAGGTCGGCAAGTAATTTCAAGTGGGGTCCGAATACTATTGAAAATTTTTATCGAGGTCCAGGAAAAAAACACTTAAAAACCTTACTAAAAACCTAAGAAAACGAAAAAACACTTAAAAACCAAATAAACCCCTCCCAATAACGATAAACCAAAGAAACCGAGAGAAACACGTCGCTAGAACGTCACCGCGGTCCAAGTTTCGACCTTCCGGGGTCCGTATCCGGACCGCAGTCCGCTGCTCTAACCCAAATGGTTAAAAAATACATTAAGCGCATTCAATTCAAAATCACAAAAACGGATTACAAAAACTTGATTGTAGAATCGATTATTAACTTTGAAGGAGTTAAATTTACTCGTGAAATCGGGTCAAAATCCAAAGAATCTACCCCACATGTGGATTATAGAATCGGGTTTTCAATAATCCGATTATCAAAAATATGACAAGTTTTGCATCATTTCCGCCAGAAAAAATCAAGAGAACCGAGAAAATCGTTATTTCAATTTGAAATTGAAATTATATTAAATTTTATTGAATTATATTAAAATTATATTGCAATGTATTTTAAAATGCATTGGGTTTGACGAGAATGCATTTTATGATACATTTTTGCGCGCTATTGCTTCAGAAAATGTATAATGAAATGTATTCCCAATATTACCATTTTTCAAACTGCATTTTTTCAATTTTTCAAATAAAATCCTCAATTCCGCCTAAACTTTGGAATGCACCAACTAAAAACCAATTTATTTTAAAATAAATTTTTCAGCACTCAAATTTCCAAAATAAAATCACCCTCAAACAAACAAACAAACAAACAAACAAAAATCCTTTTTCTCCAAACGCACCTCCAAAATGCGGGCCACCCATCGGCTCATTTTAAGTGTGAAAGAAGAAGATTCAAAAGAAAAAAAAATCAATAAGTCCTCACGAGCTTTTTGTGTCACTTCCCATCAACCGCAAAACCAAATACTCAAAATTGCATTTACATTAAAAATTAAAAAAAAAAAAAAAAAAAAAAATCCAAGTTCCCAACCATTAAATTCTCGTAGCAACAACCCTTTGACTCGAGTAGAACTTTTATTACCCATATATAACTCCTGCGCGCGGCTACAACCAAATGGCGATGACATTACAAGAGAAAACCCGCATGACAGAAGGCACAAATCAATACACCGCCCTGCTCTCTTACTGGATGAGTGGAGGACGATTCCAGACCTCGTGACTCTCCGGCTTATCACGAAACGAGTTCAACTGTGTTTGGAAAAACATAATGATAATAATGAAAGGCAATGAAACCCCCCCAATGCTTCGCTTATCGTTAGAATCAATACACGACAAAAAAACAGCAAAAAATGTCGCGTACATTAACACATTTACCCTGACCCATAAAATTCTCATCAAATTTCGAATTTACTACAACAAATTCTAAATTTTTTTAAAAAAAAAAAAAAAATTCTAAAATTAGTTTTTTTTTCGAAAAAAAAAATTCTATTTAAACGCGTGTTTCTAATTCCGTCTCAATAACATGAAAAAAAAGAATAAATTCACGTTTCAAAGGACGCGTTTGCTTCCTCCTGTGGGGATCGATCGGGTCCATTGAAAGTATGACGCAAATCGAGTACGCACAGGTCAGGTGTACTCGCCGGCGAAATTGGTACGGTTCAATCGGATTACGACGGTTGAGCGGAAATGATTGAATATAAATATGAAGCCACTAAAAAAGTAAACACAACTTCAAAGCCCGAAAGTCGAAAGACTCGAAACAAATGATGAATTTATTCCGTTTTGCATGGAAAAAACAGTCGCACCAATGGCGCCGTCACATGAATATCCCAAAGGGCAACGAAAAGAAAAATAGGACGGACTTGCGTTGAAATAGACGTTCTGTATGCGAATCCAGAAAGGATTTGTAGACGCGACGTTTCGTTTCCGGGAAACGATTGCATCTTTAAACTGAGTCGCTGTACCATAAGGAGTTTGATTAATAAATTAGGGGGGTTTATTCGGCGGTTGTGCAATTTTAACGATTATGCACTTTTGGATTTGTCACGTGACTTCGGTTCCACCAAACACGCGCGTGGATGCAAAAACACAATAAAGAGAAAAATGTGAAATCACAAAATCGGAAAATGAATGAAGCAAAAAAGAGGTTTTTGCGGTTTTGGCAAGCGGATGTGAGCGAGAAAAAGGAGTTTGAAGTCGCCAGTGAAACTTGCAACATTGTTGTTTGTTGCGATTTTGAAGAGTAGTGGTTTTGTGGAGCGAGTTTTACGGTCGGGTGGGTGCAATTGAAACCCAACAACGCGAATGTATGGTGACGTGAATGCAAATCACGCGATTGATTTTAAGGGAATCAGAAATGAGAAATGACCGATTTTTCGATAATTGCAAAAGTTTGCTTCATTGCAATAATGCATTAATGCATTGATGCATTGATGAAAGGATTATGCAATTATCACGATTTTGCGATGATGCAATTATCACCATTTTGCGATTAATACGATTTTGCGATTAATACGATTTTGCGATTAATACGATTTTGCGATTAATACGATTTTGCGATTAATACGATTTTGCGATTAATACGATTTTGCGATTAATACGATTTTGCAATTAATACGATTTTGCGATTAATACGATTTTGCGATTAATACGATTTTGCGATTAATACGATTTTGCGATTAATACGATTTTGCGATTAATACGATTTTGCGATTAATACGATTTTGCGATTACGCAATTATCAAAATTTTGCGATTAATAAGATTTTGAAATTAGGGGATTATCACAATTTTGCGATTAGGGGATTATCACAATTTTGCGATAAATAAAATTTTGCGATTAATAAAATTTTGCGATTAGGGGATTATCACAATTTTGCGATTAATAAAATTTTGTGATTGCCATGATATTTCGATTATCACGATTCTCATGATTTTGCGATTGTGACGTGACTCACCAATTGGCCAATCACTTCGACAATTGCATAATCGCACCAGCGAGTAAAAAGCATTTTTGCCGCTAGTGAACAAGATGTGGGGGTTTAGAGATATGCAGTGAAGCTTTTTTGTTTTAAATGTCAACTTTAAATTTCTTGTTTGCTTCTGATCGATAGTAAACCACCCAAAGATGCGGACAAACGAATATATCTGGACCCACTTCATTTTACCCGCAGGAAGGACAAAATATCGTGCAATTGCTCGTGCGAGGTTTAGAGCAACAAATAATAAATAAAAAAAGTGAAATATGTATTTTCATTCGAAGGCATTTGCGTGGTGGACTGAGTGTGTGCGTGCGTTGACGTCATAAAAAGGGCAAATTCCATCGCTACTGACAACCGAACACAGGGCATACAACTGTCCATGTGATACCGAGAATTTTCCTTTTTTAAAATATTTTTTTTTATTATTTTTTATTATTTCTTCTACACACACAAGCTCAGAAATTATCCGGAATAATCAACAAAATGAGAAACTTTCGCAATCACCACACCCAGACCAACACAATGGGACCTTAATTAAAGTAACCATAAAACTAACACACACTGATAAAATTTATGAAAATTGCACATTGTTTGTTTACTTTAATTTTTTTCTATTTTTTTAGACTATGAAAATTAATTTATCAAATTTTTTTTAATTTAAAAAAAAAAAAAAAAAGTTGAATTTCAAAGCGCAATAAAGCAAAAGGATTAGAAATAAAAATTAATTACCACTCATTAAGGATGCTGGAAAAAAGCTATCGATCAACTGAAATGACTCATCAATCCACCTGAGCATTGCCATTTCTAATGCAATTATTATCTACGTTCATTAGCGCCTAATCATACACGATTTAATTGCTCAATCTAAGATAATGAGAAACCCAGAAACAAAAACACTAATTTCCACCAAAAATAATAAAAAAAACAACAACAACAAAAAAATAATAATAAACAAATCAAAGCTCGTGTTGCAACACAAATCGCCATAAACATCTCGCACAACACCTTCAACTTCTCGCTGCAAATCGATTTAGCACTTGCGACCGGACGACGTGCACTGATCGCCTCTTTTACAACCTGTCGAAAAACACCATCCGCGCATTTCTTCTTCTTTAAACTCCCGAAATTGCGCACATTCTTCAACACAAACACCAACAACAACAACAACAAAAAAACCTCTGACTTTTAATTCACTTTCCCTTCCAAACGCACGAAACGAGATATTTTCACACACTGCACACACAAAAAGTGATTGAAATACAAGTCTATCCATCTCAGCAGGTTTTTTCTTCCTTTCTTCCATCTCCTAATCTGGCATTGCAGAGTGCGGAGCTGCGGACCACCTGCTGGTGCACGGCAGTCAACAAGCAGCGCCGAGGACTGTCTCTTATAATCCCATCGCATCGCAAATACCCTTCATCTTTTAGCACCAATCGTCCGCATATAAACAAGGCCACAAATTCGATCCCACCTGCATTATGTATTTATCCCCATGGAAACACACCGCATAACCCGCCGTAAACTGTGAAACGTTTCAAATGATTGATTCCCTTTAGCTTATATCATCCGACCGTGAAACGAAAAACAATTTTTATTTAACAAAATTCGATAACTCAATGTCTAGTGTTCCGTATCCGTGAAAACAAAACGTTAGCTTAGTCTGTGGATATCCTTTGGGCCCCCCTTTGCGACGTGGTAGAAATTAATTCCACATAACGTAGTTTCTCTCATTGAGCGCGGGTTTCCATTAGACCGGGGAGAAATTTTATAATCGGTAATTGGTGCGCGGGTCTCTGTTACAACGTGGGGCGTTATAATAGACACTCACGTACTAATGTCAAAAAATTTCGATGGACCTTGAGATGGGAAAGTGATGGAATAAAATTTGAAATTTCTTTTTGGAAAAATTGAAGTTAATTTGAAATTTTAGTCATTTTGAATTTGTTAATGGCAAAAATAGTCATTTTGAATTTTTTTTTATGGAAAATGAAAAATTGAGTAAAATTTGAATTATTTTAATGGAAAATAAAAAATTGAGTGAAATTTGAACTTTTTAATGAAAAATTGAGTAAAATTTCAATTTTTTATGAAAAGTTGAGTGAAATTTCAATTTTTTAATGAAAAATTGAGTGAAATTTGAATTTTTCAACGAAAAATTGAGTGAAATTTGAATTTTTTAATGAAAAATTGAGTGGAATTTAAATTTTTTAATAAAAAATTGAGTTTTCCGTGGCATTTTAACAATATTAAATACGGTAGTCAGATTTTCCAAGTGCGCAAACTCGAATTTCACCCATAAATAATATGGTGGATGGGAAAAGAAGTGTGATCTCGTTTTCTACCATAAAAGAGGACATGAGAACACTGTTTAGTACCAATTAGTGTGTGAACTCAAACAGCTGTTTGTCATTGTTGAATCAATACATAGCAGCTTTAAAAAAAAAAGTTCCTAAGAAATTTTTAAGAGGATTCGAGTTGAAATTGACCTTGCGTATTTGTCTTTCCCTTATCAAAGACTTTGCAGTTTAAAATCCACTTTGAATTTTATTTCCGCTCTATTCCCTTCAGCAAGCAGAAATCGACTTAAAATGTGCCGCTATTTACTGTATTTATTTGCTTACTTTGCATTGAAATATTTGACAAGTGGCAATATCCATACACGAAAGGACACTTCTTGCTGTAAGCTTATCAGCTATGCAACCTACCATGATTTACAATTCCCCGTTGCCAGCAATGAGAATAGTTGCACTAAACCAATCCCAATTGCTTCTCACCCAATTGCATCCGAGTGAAAGTGCCAACACAGCTTCCAGAAGCAAAAAGCATACAGAGGAAAAGGAAAAAGAAGGTAAAACAAACAAAAAAAAAACACATTGTTTTATTGCCCCACTGGGATTTTTTACTACTTGTGTGGCACAACCCAAAAAAAGATGAATTGTGTTGCTGCTTTCTGACAATTTGACCGTACTGCGTATATCAGGGGTCGACAAGTAATTTTAAGTGCGGTCCGAATACTATTGAAAATTTTTATCGAAGTCCAGAAAAAAAAACAATTAAAAACCTAAGAAAACGAAAAAAAAACACTTAAAAACCAAATAAACCCCCCAATAAACACACACAACCCAAAAAATACCAATAAAACCTAAAAAACACGAAAAAAACAGGAAAAACAAGAAAAAAACACCGAAAAACCAAAGAAACCGAAGAAAAAACGTCGCTAAAACGTCTCCGCGGTCCAAGTTTAAACCGCTGGCCTATATGGTTCAAAAATACGCTTTACAATACATTGCTTTTCACTTAATGCATTCCCAAATGTATAGCATTTCACGGAATTAAGTCTATTATTTGTACATTAAATAAAGCATTTTATAATACCGTATTTTATCGATTATCTTACGCCATTTTAACCTAGAAGTAGACTTAAAAATAACTGAATCAACCACTTTCCAACTGACTGGACTTAATTCCTCGTGATCCGAATAAAATAATTGGAAAGAAAAAAAAAAGTGAGAAAATTGAAACAATTGACTGAAATTTGATAAAGTCATCGTTCAGAGACTTTGGCTTCCACAGAGACAACTTGAAAAGAGAAAGAAAAAAAAATTAGAGCAACGTGCAGAGCAAAAGATACGAAATTATCTGCAAACTGCCAATCAAATCACCCTTAGGTCTTAACTCCTTTTGGTCCTCTGCCCACACCAACAAAAATAAAAAAAAAATAAAAATAAAAACTTCAAAAAGTGTGTGACATAAATTCCAACATATTTATTCCCCAAAAAACCACCGATAAATCCAAAAAAACCAAAAAGCGACCACCAAACATCAATATCAATAGATCTAGTCCTCTGGGGATGAATTATGATCCGAAGTATCAGCAAGAAAACATCCTAAGACCGCATTTCCCCAAAGACGTTACACCACTCCCCAAACTGCAACACACATTACGCTTAACAGCAGACAGGAGACAAGCAAAGCAAATAAAAAACAAAACAAATCCCCGCGCACACAAACGAAGAAATGTCAGCCACACAACAGTCCAACGACCTTTATCCTTGAATTCCCGACCGGTCAACAAGACAATGAAAGAGAATGAAAACTTACCAAAACCCATCACGCACTCAATTTACGATGCTGACACTGCGCGCACGGATCTCTTCTTGACATTACGACGTTTCATAAATGACACGCTGAAGGCGCTGAAGTGATTGTTCCAATAATCACAATCACTGCATTATTGAGGACCCACGCCACGTCCAAGTGATTATTTTGCATGTGGCACGCCTTTTATTTGTGAGTTTGTGTAATAAAGCAATAAAACACGTTTGAAACATACAAGACCGCAAGTGATCAGGTTTACTTCATGAGACGACTATACATGAGTTACAAAACAACAAACGAAACTAACATGACGTGCGATGACGCGCAATTTCCTCCTAATGACACATTAAACACTGATTGATTACACTAACATTATTTATATATTTCTTCTTAGTTTAAGCATTCTTCAGCACTAAAAACTCCTTTTCAGACGATTATTAATAGGCAGTGAAGCGCAACAATCGTAATAATCACTTCAGCGTGTCACTCTCGCCATTCGCTGGCCAGCCTCGTTCTCGAGCCACCACTCCCAGCGCCAACCACTTTTCAACAAGCACTAAAGTTAAATTACTCGGCTGACAGCTGTTGCCTTTTATGAACTGTTTGGACACTCTGATTTCTTGCCCACCCCCCAAAAAAAATAAAAATAAAGTTGACCTTAGGACTGCGAGTCGCCCGTTATTGGCCGATTGCCATATCATCAACACGAGTTGGCAGCAGCGGAAGCAAAGTCGGGGCAAAATCAAACACCGTCTTTGCGAGCAGATAAGAAGACAAAAGGAGATCAAATCTGCTCTCGACATGCACCAATCGGGAGCAATTAAAAACACTTGCAGTTGGAAAAACCATTGATTAAAGTCAACGGATCGTGCACCTGGAACCAATCAATGGACCGACGTCATTCATCTCGATTAATGCGGCCGGATTCCTCTAGAGGGCCAGGGAATAACCAACTGTTCCACGCTGCACTGACCTTTACAGGTGGTGCTAATACAAATGGAAAAATCGTCCGAAACGCGACTTTCGCTGATTAAATTTCGCTCACAAAGCCGGACATAAGCATTTTCCGGTGTTGCAATAAAAATCTCTCGGTTGCGAGTGCGCGGCAATTTTGAGCCTAACGAGCATAATTAAAAGCCTTTTTCTGACATGATTTAAGGCTTGCATTTCACCTCGAGTCACATTTCCGTGCGAATGAATTAAAACGTGCGAGAACGAGGCGCGCGAACAATGGAGGAACGCGTCTTTACACCTCTCCCCATGCCTCGCACAACGTCTTACATATTTTTATCTTCGTGTAACGTCATTTATGGTATTCAGAAGAAAGGGGTGGAAAAACGCGAAATATAAAATGTCGGTTGTCAAATCCGTTTCCCCGGTAGACTCGACTCTGGCAGTTGCCATCCCTTTGACAGGCGATGAATCGAGCTCTACGGTTACAGTTTGGCGTCTAACAACTTAGAAATATTTATTTATATATTTATAGTGAATCTCCAGCATACGAACATTCAAGTTACGAACTTTCAGAGATACGAACTTCAAACTTCGAAGCAGCGGATTAAATTCGATCAATTTCATGTTTATGAAGAAATTTAAGCAATTCGGTATTTGTCAAAAGAGAGTGACAAAAATAATTGACATTATATTCAAAAGTAGTACGTAAACAAAGGAATTTTGTGAAAAATTCTTTTTGCGATTTTTAAATCTATTATTTTTTTTATTGTTTGTTATGATGTTAAATAAAAATAAATGAAATTTTAGAATGAAAATGCCGATAGTTTTCGAGAAAAAAAATAAAAACACTTTTGGAGGTCAAAATTGACCCTAGGTAAGGAACGACGTTTGTTATGAACGTAGAACAAATTCTGCGTTCATTTATATATTTATTTTGATTCCCAATTATTCCACACAGCACAGAGGCCGATTTTAGTTACTTTCAGCTAGTTTACACTCAACCACAAAATCAAAACAACCAAAGAAAAACTTTATTCATATAAATTTCTATATAAAAAATTTATATAAATAAACTAAGAAAATCAATTGGTAACTAAGCATTGCGAGTGTACACACAAATAGATCACACGTGAGCTTCACGAAAACGTTAAAATAAGTCAAAAACTTAAGTTCCGTGGAGAGCTTTGCAAAATATGCAAATTTTTTCAAAATTAGAATCCCCTTATGGTTTTCGCTAAAGTCGTCTCGCACCTTCCTTCCAGTCCCTTCCAGTCCCTTCCAGTGGGTCCTTACGAAAAGGCGGCGTGCCAAAACACAAAACTCTCGCAAGCCGAGTTCAAGCTCTACGTAGCATATGGTTTGCTGAAAAGGCACAATTCTGGCAAGCTGTCACAAGTATCCATAGTAACTTGTAGTGGGTGTAACTCGGTAGCAAAAGGAAATGTAATCATCTTGTCAAAATTCCGGTGGCAGGTCTCCTTAGAGAATTCGCAGCAATTTGAGAAACAGACGAGAAATCATCAGCCTTTTCCCCAACACTTATATTCTCGTCTCCCGCGCCCGAAATTCGAAAATCAACGAGAAATTTCACCACCAACACTTTTTGTTTTGCCTACACCAAAATGTGCAATCAGTGCCAAAAAAAGAAGGAAGAGACGTGCGGCGAATCCCACTCGCTTTTTGTCATTCCACTCCGGTCCTCGTGGCAACATATTTTCATTTCATAGCGCCCTCTCCACAAATAACAAGCCTCTTGCCACACGCAATTAAATCTTTCGACCTTCGTTCAACTCTCCCTTTATTTATACGAAGTTTCATTAATAATTTTGCACTTTTGAATTTGTCGCGTGATATTTGCATTTTTCATCAATGTCTGTCTCAATTTGCTACGTTTGATTGCGCTAGTCATTCCTGGATATCAAATTTTGTCGTACTTTTGTGGATTTCTTCAGCGATACCATTTTTTTTGTACCATACTCGTAAAATCTCACGCGATCTGGTACTGGTATCACTGAAGAAATCCACAAAAGTACTAGTGTGTTTTTACACTAAACTCTGATTAATACATCGGCGAAATAAATAGACAACTGTGTGAGTTGAAAGTGGACTAAAGAGTGTTTTATTTTAGGGTCAGAATAAGGGAGTGCTGGCCAAAGGTAGAGTCACATAAACAAAAGAGCAATAAAAGTGCAAGATTACGTATGGAGGCGAATATAGCAAATACCACAAAATCTGAAATCCAGGAATGACTAGAGCAAGAAAGTAAACACAAGAAATTAATCTTCAAATTTGCAAAAAAAAATTGCTGTTTCATTTCTTTTAATATTTCGATTAAAAATATCAAAATGAAACATGGTCAAATTTCTTAGTTTACTTCTCACAAAGAAAGTAAACACACGAAATTAATCTTCAAATTTTCAAAAGAAAATTGTTGTTTCATTTCTTTTAATATTTTGATTAAAAATATTAAAATAAAACCTGGTCAAATTTCTTAGTTTATTTCTCACAAAGAAAGTAAACAAAAGACGTGGCAAATTGGGACAAAATTGGTTAAAATTGCAAATATCTCGAGAACGAAAGCTCGGATCGTCAAAAACTAAACACCAAACGAAAGAGCGGAAAAAGCTACACCAGAAACGCTAATTATACAACACTGCCCATAAGCAAAAATGTTTAAATTAAATGTGTATACATTTTTTGAGACACCCTACACATATTTGTCTGCAACCACTGAAGATGACCAAAAACGATCGAAAGGCCTTTGGTAAAATCGCATATTTAATTTGTCATTTAATCCTTTTATATATTTTTATCCGAGAAAACAACTCATTATCTCAGAAAACAAAACATTATCTGAAGGAAAGCTACCTAAGCAACTATGCTTACGTTATGAATATTAATACGAAGCATAAAACAACATTTTCCCCCAAACTATTTCGATTAAATTCTACTTTTTCATTACTTTGGAGAAACTAGTACCATTTGTATTTCCAAGGGTTCCACGACCTACCGTAGGCCACATAAACTCATTATTTCTCTCGGTTTTGCCAATGTAAGACACCGTCTGAAGCCCACCACCTCCTCCTTCCTCCGTTTCTTCTACTCCTAACAAAAAGATTCTAATGAAACTCACGTACGGTTTGCTCTTTTCACTCAACCACGTACTACATTCGCAAGAATTAAATTGAGCCCAAAGGAAACCCACCTGTCTTATCTTCAAGTACAGCTAATTATAGACTCAGCGTTTATCTTTCACAACGTTGTACTTGAAAAAGCACATTCACCTCTCCTCTCTACGTTTTTTAATTAACACCCCTGAACATAATTGAGCCATTAAAAAAAAGAAATTGACTTCGTCAATCAAAATCCCGAGCAAATGCCCAGTGTTTTAAATTTTTAAAATCCCAAAAATCAAAGCCGGATTAAACACACCGTCTTAAACCCTTCTGGGGCCAAATATTGTTACGTGTGAATTGGGGAATTGAAACACACATACCGACTACTTTTACAAAATATTGTAGTTTGATTGTGCAAAATAAATGCATTATTTTTAAATTAATAATAAACAATAAAATAAATAAATTATTTTTTTTAGTATTATCTGTCTTTGTATTCAGTATTCACCTCCGTCTCGTGTACGACCGGTCACGATCGATCGCATTACCACAATGATTTCTGGGTACTCAGAATTTGTTCGTGCATGGAAACAATTGAATTTTTCCGGGCACCTTCACTGCCGGAAAGAATAGAATTCCAGTCGCCAGAAAGTTTCCGTGTGTATTCGAATACCTATTCGGTAATCCGGCACTGCCAAAAATAATGAATCCGTCTCGTCTTTTCTTTCGGCCCTTAAAGTCTTTCCAAATCGAAGCAACAGCTGCAAACAAAATGAGGGCTCGTTAAGCTGTCATCGAAAAAAAAAAAATTTAAAATTTATTTATTTTATTATTATTTTTTTTTTTAAATTAAGTAATTCCAACAATTTTGACGAGCAATGTAATTACAAACATTAACCAGTCTGTTAGCGCAAATAAAATCATCATTATTAAAACTTCTACCATTCCTGCGTGCTTGAGATGCAGAATCCCGTTGGAAACAGACAGGACATAAGTAAATGACAGTACAGAGGCAATCAAACTAACCCCACGTAAATATTTGATGCCACATCTAATTTTAAACTCAGCGAGCAACTCCAAACCCAAAAGACGAAAGCAGAAGTGAAATTACAAATTCTCAAACACAACCTGCACATTTTCGCGAACAACAAACCATCAAAAATGCCCACATGCAAATGACCATCTGTCACTCATCACTCTACCTAATTTATTACTTGAAATGAAAACGATGTAAGCCAAAAAGCCAATGCGCATGTCGAGTTTAGAATTTTTGATTGCAACTGCAAACACTAGCATGTGATTCGATCCGGAAAAAACATAATAACATGGCGCTCTTAAGCCTTCTTTGTCAACGAAAAATGAAAAATGATCGTTAATATCCTGCGCAAACCTAAAACGACCAGATTAGCAAATTAAAATAATAATAATAACAACAAAAAAATTTCAATTTTGCCAAATTGAATTGAAAAATACACCGAAGCAAACAAATCCAGCGCTAGTCAATTGAGGACAAGGTGAAGCCATTGCATTTTACCACACAATAATATGAACCAGCAGTGGACTAAATTACATGGGAATGTCTATACATGTCTCCGTGCCCTATATTATTTTTTTTAAAAATCTCCCGTGTAAATACGACACAAAAAGGGTCATTAAATTGGAACACTGCCAAAAATACATCATCATCAAATATTCGATACTGACATCATCAAAAATTAAATTTGCAATTATTTTCGCTCGAATTTAAATACCTTACGTTTACTCCCAATCTTTTATCTAATTTTAACAAAATAATAATTTGTTTACCTTTTAAGAATTGCAATTAATTTTTGATGCCCTTCAACCACCGGTAAAAGCAAAGTAAAAAAATTAAAAATTCCCACCTCCATAATTAGGTCTAATTCTCTTGTCGTAATTTCGGAGCACGGAATCTAGGATGGCGGAGATGTTCAAATCACCTGAATGGCTGAAAATACAAACAATAATAATGATTGTAGTTTCTGAGCAAAAAATAATGGTCACGTCTCGTTTCTTCGGTTACATTTGAACAACAAGTTGTCACGTCGTTAAAAAAAGTGAGATTTCCATATTGAAAGTATAATGGAAATACAGCTGTAAATGATCGTCTTTCCGCACAGTGGAAATGTGTATGAAAAGTTCATGTATGGAAAGTTATATTTCCAAATTAGTTAATTTTTAAATTTTTACTAAAACTAATTAAACAACAATCCGTTCTCTCCCGACCGGTCAGGTCGGTCAAGAACAGACATCCCCTTGATTAGGCAACGTAAAATAAACCTAAATTTACAAAATAAGCATCAGACTAAATAAAAATCGAAGAAAAACAGGCAAAACAAATAAACAAATGCAAAATTAATGCCTCAATTTGATATTCATGCCATAAACTGTACCCACACAGACAAACACACTTAGCGCAATTGAAATTGCACGCGGTGTGTGTATGTGAGCATCGAGCAGGCCACATATGCCAAGCAAGTGCACAAGTCAATGGCAGAAGGCAAAGCAATATTCAAGGATAAGGTCAAGGAAGAGGAAGTCCAATATTTATTCCCACTCCAGCGACAGGAAACGGAATTAAGAAAGGGCGTTGATGAAACGGGGTCGGGAACACGAGGAATACGGGTAATCGGACGAGAATCTCACCTTTGAATAGTGGCGTCGGCAGAATTGTCGTTCGGAGCGAGCAACAGGAGGGCGAAGAGAAATCCGAACAAAAATTCTGGAACGACTGTCTTCATCTCCAGTGACCAAACGCAAAATAAAGGAACTGGTGATTTGCAGACGACGAAAACTGAAGGGTTGACGAGGGGTGTGGGGAAAAAGAGGGAGAGGGAAAGGGAGAAGATGTATGCCAGTCACGCCTCCGTAACGTATGCAAATGTCTGCCCACGTTTAAAGTCGGTCTGGAACACCGTCCGACTCCAGCGATCGCGGAGTGCATTCGGCCACCAACTGGCCGGCGTCGGATGTCTCAATCACAGGGCACCAGCGGACGGACCGACAGCTGAACGGTGCTCCATGTCGGTGCTGCTGCTGCGGCCCCCTCGCACTGTCAAGGGTGCTGCGTGCTGCTGCCTTCCGCCCGGAACATCGATCGACGCGCCCACTACACCCGCCGACACCAGACTGAGTCTGCGCCGCACTCGCTTCGATTTTCTTCCTTTTCTTGAATTCGCCGGCTTAGTTCTTCCCACGGCTGCAACCTCCAAATCGAATTGACGCACAAAAAATACACTAAATAATCATTTACAAATAAAATAAATAAATAAATGTTCAAATTAAATTTTTTTCATCATTATTACAATTTTATTTTTAAATTTTTAAAAAAAAAAATTATTTTTTTTAAATTTATTTACTACAAAATAATAATAACGTGATCGGGAAAATATGTAACGTATTTTTTATCTAGGGATGCACTCCAGCTTATTTTGCTGACCGTTCACCCCACTCGTAATGCAACGTTTATGTTATGTACGATGACCTCCTTTTGAGACTCGTAAAGAACTCTCAAGTCCAATTTTAGATAAAACTCCGCCTGTACGCTCGCTTCGCTGTGCACTCGTGCTTTGTGGGGAAGCCCCAAACTCCATCCAATCTCTCCACCCGTGATAAAAGATAACTATTTTCAATTATATTTCCCTAACCCCCACAAAATACAAAAAAAAAAAATTCTGATTATTCAGTTTACCAATCATGCATTAACAAATCTCCATTACCCAAAAAAAAAAAATAAAAAAAAAATCCCGTCAGCCAATTACATCTGCAGCTTCATCAATTTATCTCCCAAACGAAAAACAGATTTGCATGTAATTATCGCAATTTCCAATTAAAATTCCCAACACGTTTCCCCACTCGCTCCCACCGCATAAAGAAACTCCTCTTGACATTTATATATATATTCCTCTAATCCAAATTAAATTTGTGGTTTTTTTTAGATTTCTACACCTATTTCCTCAACCCCCTCGTTATCCTTCCTTATTAATCCCTCTTGGCGCTTCCGTTTGATGACCACAACTCATCAATTCACATCCAACGGAAATTGAGCGCCGTTTCACTCGCACGTTTCCACTTACAAGCGCAAAAGCGTCGCGAATATGACGCATCATCGCAAAACAAAATTATCCAATTAATTTACTTCCTAGGAAGTAAAGTTTCAACGACAACAAAAATAAAATCCGCCAATATATTCCGTTTTAAAAGGTTAAAAGCAAACTTTAAAGCTCCGAGGACTCAAAAACCAATTAATCAATTCGCCATCACGTGAATTTCGCCCATAAATTTCCTCCATCGGATTAAAATAGACGCGGGATGAAAAAAGGGGGAAATTATTTCTCTATTTCGCCTCGCTTTATGACGCTTTTGATGAAGGACTGTATTAGTACGGTTAATGACACATTTTTTTTCTCCTTTTATTAGCGCCATATGAAAATATAAAATGGTGGAAATCGTCCTCAGATGGCAGCAACGGCAAGGAACGGCCAAATCGATCAATTCCACCCCGAATTCGACACTCCATCATCGAGCAACAAGTCATCAACGCCACCTGTTGTTCGACGCCAGAAGCTGCAGACGCAAAATTTGATTTTAATTTGATCGAATATCGGCAAATAAATCAACCGGTTGAATCGAAATAAATTTTTCCCCTCTAAAAAATTTTTAAAAAAATAAAATAAAAAATAAAAAAAATTTATTTTTAATTTTTTTCCCCAAAAAGTGAAATAAATAAATGATTTTCGTAGTTCGGGTCATCAGTTGATTAGACGTAGCGCTATCTCCCCCGTCGGTAATGAAAGGAGACAAGATTAAAGGCTAACCGACAACAGCAGGCTGGAGCCGAACAATATCTACAGTAATGTGTAGAGGTAGAGGAAATTGGATCCCGAAATCAGATTAAAGGAAACCTAGCCAATTTCAGACAAGTATCACTCAATCTCGCGCACCCAACAGCAAATTCTATCATTTTGCTCTCGCGCCATAACCATTTCGCCGCAGACTAATCAATAGCAAAACCCTTCGTTTACATTCGTCCCCAAACCCAAATACTTAATTCCCGTCAAATTAGAAACAAAACGCCCCCCCCCCCCCACAATTCATTTCCCGACAAATCTTCCATCTTTTCAATCCAACTCGGAGGTCAAGACATCAAACTGATGAATAAAACAACAGGAATTTCAAATTCCACCTCAATCCGTCTTCACCCGATGCTAAAATGAATTAAACTTTGCATTTGAATTTTCATCTCGCCCTCATTTAAATACAAATCTACCCAACGACTCGCAGTGCGCGATGAAAAATGAGGGATTCACGTTGTTTACACATCATCTTAATGTCTCATGGCACTTATCCAAAACTCTAAACCAGGGGTCGGCAAGTAATTTTAAGTGGGGTCCGGATACTATTGAAAATTTTTATCGAGGTCCAGAAAAAAAAACTTCATTTAAAAGTCTAAAACTAGTTATATAAAAATATTAATTAAATTGAATAGGTAGGTAAGTTATTTAACAATATTTGGCAGTCCAAGTTTCGATCTTCCGCGATCCGTATACGGACCGCGGTCCGCCTGTTGCCGACCCATAAAACCCATAAAAAATAAACATAATAAATAAAACACAAAACAAAATTTTTTAATTTTTTAAAATTAATTTATTTTCCTAAATTCAAATTATGACCATCACATTAATTCCCCTATCAATTGCCAGCACACACGGGTTGCAGCGACATTTCAAATTCGCCATTCCCTCCCCCGCATCATTATACATGCCAAACAACCAACCGAACTTGTCAGGAATAATCTCTCGCTGTTTGCTATGCAAACTAACAACTCACATGCAATCACCCAGGCCAGGATACACCGGAATAAAATCCATCATACCCAGCAACCTTGGAGGGATTTACCATCAGCTTATGCCGCAATATTAAACTTGTCACCCGCACACGCCGGCTTGATCCCACGTACAAATTTCCCTCCGCCAATTTACATCCACCACGCGTCCCTCATCTGAACACGATCCCGAAAAAATGAACAAAAAACTAAACTCCCTTATTTTCATTACCCAAATGCCCCCCACCCCGTGTAAAAAGGCTTAACAACTTAATGTCAGCAACCTGTACACAAACCACCATTATCGCGGCAACGCCGTTTCCATGCCAACAAATCGATCGGCATGCACATGTCTGAGATGTTTTCATCTGCGCGTGCGCCTAGTCTTTTTTCTCTAACCCGGGGGTGGACGAAGTTTAAAAATAAGGCCAGTTGTTGTCTATCAAAAGGCTAATTGAACGCCAGTAGCCGAGACGGCCACAACCTGGCGCAGGGTCAGTGATCGAGGCGTGAGAGGGCGACGCATGATCCACACGCTTCGCATTACCAATAACAGCCGAGTAATACACAGACTGTGTGACGGAAAAAGCGAGACACGCTCTTATATAATGCAACAACACTAAACCCTTTGTGAATTTTTTACGAAAGCAGCACATACAGACAACTTGTTTTCTGCGTACAACCAAAAGTAAAAACCGAAGAAAACAGCAAACGTGCGGATCAAAATGCATCATTTACTACGCTTACTTGTACTACGTTTACATGCACGGAATATTTCGAGTGAGATGAAACGTTCCGTGTGCACAACTGTCATGTAAACAGGGATGACAAGGATTATTCGAGTAGTGAATAATCCCTCGCAGAAGGTTGTTTAATGGCAGAGTTTAAAATTACGTCATGATGACGTCACACCCGTTCGAAAACGAGACTAAGGAGTATAAACAAACCCAAACAACATAGAATTCACGATAAAATGTACATAAAATCTCATTATTACTGTGACAAATTTTATTTTAAAGATACATCACACATTTTTAAACATTTTGTGTGTTTATTCACATAGTTTTACTTGTTTTTAATCATTTTCCACATTTTTTCAATGGTTTTAAATCTTTTTCCACATACTTGTGTTGAATGTTTTTTCCACCCGTACTCAATTGTATTCAATTGTATTCAATTGTTTTCGAGCATCGCTTCCGGTACTTCCCCATTGGTCGAAAACCGAAAGTGATCATGAATTATTTTCTGCATGTAAACACAACAATTTGATTTTTTCACCACTCGAATTATTCACCACTCAAAATATTCGGTGCTTGTAAACGTAGCAATGGTAACAGTTTTCCAAATAAGTGAAAATTCGGATTTTATTTATCCGGTTAATCGTGTGCGTTTACATGTAATTTTCAATGCGCAAAACGCCCAAAATTAACTGGAATTTAGTTTTCCGAATAAATCTGTCTTTTCTGGAAAATCTGATTTATTACTACGTGTACATGGAGATGAGTTCGCACTCATAGACAAATGAACAGAAGTGACTCAATGTTTAATCAAAGATGATTACGGCCTAAAATATTTTTGGACGTTGCCTTGGAAATACGGAAGCGTCTTGTGTATTTGATTGGCCCACCTTCCCCGTATCGCATCCTGGGTTAATGTGTTGCAACAATTGAATTGAGATTTTTTTTCCTTCCTTTTTTCCTCTTCTTTATGCTGGCATCGAGGAAATGGACAAGTGCTTGGGCGGAGTTGGGCTGCTGGAAACCTTTTTGATTGGAATGCTTCCTTTTTGGAAATGAATCAACGTCGTTTTCCTTGGTGGCGCTGCCTAGTGCACTTGTGCCTCGAGATGTTATATCGATCTGATGCTCAGACTGAGAAAACAACACTCTTGGACTTGTCATTTCTTTCCTTACTGACCATATCCCGGCTTCAAATTGACTGCGTCTTTCAATGAGTCAAATCCCTTGAACTTTTCAATCACTTACTCACGTCCGTCCAACATCAAACGGATTCTTCAATTCAAAACAAAGAAGAAAAAAAAATAAAAAAAAAAAAAATTCTTTTTACAGAGTAATTCTTGATGAATTGCTCAGATTTTTTTTTAACAAAATATATATAATTAATTCAATTCTCCCAAAAAAAAAATTTTTTTTCCCAACTATTTTATCCGTTAAATGATGGAGAATGTCTCGCACAGTTGCACTTTAATTCGATCCAGTCAAGTGCAAACAACCAAAATTTTTCTGTCCACAAAAAAAAAAAAAAAAAAAATCCAACTAGGCAGTTGACGTATTGTAAACTTGATCAATGACTCTTTTTCCAACCTTATTTATCACATTTAAAAAACAAAAAAACCAAAAAAAAAAAATTTTCCCCTCTCCATCCTTAATTTTTCTTTTTCTTCCGCCAACTTCAACATGCCTCCACTTACTTTAAGACCTATTTTTAGCCACAACAACTTCTATCCCTTCTCCTTAAAAACATCAGTTATCTCCCAACATTTCAACAAGAGATGGAATCACTCCTACGAGATTTGGTTCCACCGTCACTAACAAGTGGGAAAAAGGAATAGAAAAAAAAAATGGCTAACACTCCCTAAGAGCGCTCCACACGCGCCCGAAAAAACTAATATCAAGCTGACAAACATTGGCATCTTAAGCTCTCTCTGCGCGAACTCATCTCATTCCACATCCATATTTTTTTTACTACGAGATACAATGCTAATCCCTTAAACAATCCACTCTCGTCCCAGTCATTTTGCTCCAATCTTGTTACACAGATGGGAAATAAAAAGTCATTAAAGAGGAAACTTCATGCACGGCTTTCTGCTTATTCTCTTTATTTTTCTAAAGTTGCATTCAAGTCCCACGAGGAATGGAAAATATACTGCAGACTCAAACTTTTTTTTTATGGGAAAAAAAAAAAAAAAAAAAAAAATGGCAGTTCACTTTGCTCACATAGATCAATAGTTTGCCCGTCACTAATCGTCTCGTCGGAGCCAATTGCGCGCCCGCCAATGGCAAGACGAGGTGCAGGATTTAGGGAGAAATTTACACACCCTTTCGTTTCTCACCTTTTTCTCTTTCGTGTATTCGCCCTGTTTTTACATTGCTTTTAGTGTCGCGATCCCTTTTCAGCGCATTCAGAGGCGAAGTGAACGATCGGTGTTCCCCGAACAACACCAAAATTGATACTGCTTGGCAAATAAAAGATTATTCTTTCCAAATTTTTCTACTCCCATGTGGGTCGAAAATGTATTTGCTTTTTGCTTAATGCATTTGTGTTGCATTTCGCCAAATTAAGTGCGTTATTTTTGGAAAGGTTCTGTCTCAATTTGCACAAACTAATTAATTATTTAGAAATTTTTTTTGTGGCATTATTGGCACTTCTGCATAAATAGAAATTAAAGTATTACCGTATTACCGGCATGCCGTGTAAGTAAAAAACTATTTGCGTTTTCTTGATATTCTGAAAATTATTACTAAAATTTGGGACAATTTATAGAAATTTAGGCCAATTTCCTACATTTTAGATGTCTAAAAATGCTTTTTATGCTTGTTTTGGCTCAATTCTGATTGAAAAAAATTCTACTCACCTACACCGGCATGTCAGTCAGTACAAACGGAGTTTATCGACATGCCGGTAAAACTCGCACAATGCCGGCATGCGGTTTAAAGAAAGGTAATGCCGTAAATTTTGTCACTAAACGCCTTTCGGTCCAGTGATGATCGTCAGTAATGAATTTCATTATGAAAAACATAACACAACTCTTGATATAGACAATAAAATAAAAAAAAAAACAATAAACCATAAATTTTAGAACAAAATTGGAAATAAATCCTGTGAATCTGTCAAAACCATCAGAAAAATAAGCACACAACAAGAATAAATAAAATTCAAAAAACCAAAATCGCTCTATAATCCGGATTAAGCCTAAAATCATCCCCTTAAAATAACTTTGTTTAACACCCACCCAAAAAAAAATCAAGAGAAATCCAAAAAAAAAAATCCAAACAAAAAAGATTTCATCTAATAAAGAAGCAAATACTTTTTTCCCTTAACAAGAAACGTGCATTTTTCGTCTTTAAATCAATTAAGACCAACCACCTGAGAATAATTACCCAGGAGAATGAAGGTGACAGAACGGATGGGCAAACACAAACTCGAATGCACGTCTTCATTAACTGCGCCAATTCAAACAACCAATCGCTAGAAAACGACAAAAAAAATCAAACCATTCAACCAAATTCAATAACCGAGCAAAAACAACCGCCAAAAAAATCCAAACTCCACATAAAACATACAAAAATCCTAAAAAAAAAAAATTAAAAAAGAAAAACTCATTTTCCGCATTCCAAGCCCCGAAACGTCGACTCGATAACCGAAACCTCAAGTGCACACTTCCCCTTTTCACTTTTTCGAGCCACTCACTCAACTTTGTCTATTTGTGTCGTGGTTTCTGGCACGACCACGCATGTTGGGCTAAGTTGAGCTCGCTCGATCGATTTCCATATTACTCGATGCTCAGAGTACGCGAAAATGGGGGTGCCAGAGCACCAGCACGAGACGCGAGCGCGAGCGAACCAATTGCAAAGGTTGCGCGAAACCGAGGGACTCCTACTCGCATTCAACAGGCCACCCACAGTTCCGCAACTCGGCGGCACAAACGCGCCATTCCACCGCCGCGCACTCGAAAATCGAGGACCCGACCGGTCGAGATAAACAACATTCAACAAGAAAGCCATTTATTAGCAACAAAATCCGTTAATTGAGTTTTCCCCCCGTCACGGAGGTGCGCGCGCGAGAAAAGTCCATTCCTTGTCGGTGTGGGCTGTCGAGCAGACGGTGCGAAATTTGATCGATCGCCCGAGCGAACGGATCGCTATGCAACACAGCCTCAGTCGGCTACCCCGCACCCGACAACCACGGGATGTGCACGTGAAGCGGCGCTCGGGTGGCAGCGACCTCGCTGGGCAAACCGCGTCCGACGTGCAACCATAAAGCCGGAATCCGCCGCCCACGCCCCCTCCGTCGGCACGCGCAAAACGGACGGGAAAAAACACGCGCACACGCCGAGAAAAAAACGAACCATATGCGATAACGGAGCGCAAAAAGAGAGAGAAAAAAATATGAAGACAGCAGCGGCGTGCTGGTGTTGCTGCTCGTATTGGACTGCCTTGTTTCTCCTACCCTGGTGTGCCTCTGCTTACAGGTAAGCTGCCGTTCCTTTGCTCCGTTCTCCACCGTGTTTAGTGTACGAAGTGTCGGCAAAATCGCAAAATCTATCCGACCACCGCGACGAGTGTATTCCATTCATCGTGTGCTGTGACTAAGCTGCAACACTTTTCTTGGATTTATAATTCAACATGGCTCTCTGTCTTCCTCCATTTGTGATTTTATTTATAAAAATATTTTTTTTTTTTAAATTTTTTTTTTAAAAAATTAAAAATTCGAAACGGATTTCTTCTCGTACGAAAATAATTTGCGCTTTCCATTGCAGACCTAAGAGTCTCAATATATCCTCTATGTTGGATTCCGTGTTAAGGCATTACGACAAGAGAGTTCGGCCCAACTACGGAGGTAAGACATTACACTACACATTACAGTGCGAAAATGTAATATCGGATCTATTTAATGTGCTGGATTACTTAACTTTTCCTTCGTGGAACTTTCCCTTCCAAATTCAATTTCACATTAGAGGCGGAAACCAGTAAATCATTCTGAGATATTGGTTCGATATTAATCGATTTATGGGCTCCCACTTTAATCTCGTTCCAAAGCACGAGAGAAATTCGAGTCAATTAATGCCCCGCAAAAGCAAAACGCTCAAAAATCCCTTTCGCACTTGTTTAAGCGCCAGTAAAATGCGACATTAGAGCGCGGGGCCTTGTAAACCGCATTCCATTCATTACCAACCCAATGTTTATCTGATATGCAGTAATTACGCTTCATTCAACTCGATATTATTCCTCCCGAACAAACACTACGCAGCGAACCCCTTGGAGACACTGCACTCGTTCCACCACAAATCCCCAAAACCTTAAAAATAAATTTACGATCCATTTCCAAAATTAAAACCATCAAACCTTCAATTTCTCCCGATTTCCCACCCACGCGTCGCCCAAGTGTTAAATATTTACAATATCCGCAAAATTCCATCCGCAAAAGTTATAAAAATAGAAAAAAAAACGTAAAAACAGCCTTACAATGATCGTTATTAACCATAATGGCATACTTCCAAGCCATCCGACATTTTATCATCCACTAAAACCAAGCCTCGATAATCGTCCGTTGGGAAATATTTTTCCATGCGGGAATTGCTGACTCCACTCTTCGATTGTCTACACCCACAAACACACACGAGCAACATTTTCATTCAAATTAATTCCAGCCTCGTTTTCAATTTAAAGTTGCGATATTATTACCGTCCAAAAACTCCGATCCCGGTTTTCAAATCATATTACTTCCTAACAAGAGTTATAAGTGTTGCGTTGTATCGATATATAAAGCTAATGTATTATTTATTTTGATCGTATCACGTAATAATGAACATGTAATAATGACACGCGCTTCTCGATAATGCATTGTATCAGAACATACTAAAAAGGAATGTAAACAGTTTGGTATCGTGTAAGAGCAAGCAGCTGACTAAATTGACATCAAATCGATGTAGTATTGTGGAACTGAGCAGAGAATAAAGCATTAGCATTTCACTGGGATCGTTTGGTTTTATTGTGAAGAAACATCGCACGCTGGCGACGAGTCAAACACGTTCGATTGAGGACGAACTCATGGGCTGCATCAAAGCTCGTTTTTGCGTGAGATATGTATCGTTTGCGGTATTTTTGCGTTTAATATTCTTAGTACAGGCTACCTTTGTTCTATTAGCGACAAGTATGACTGATCCGCCCAAGTCAACCACCGGGTTGTCTTTGCCGTCATCGTCGTCGACGAGCGATCTGATCGCGGCGATTACCACGTTGGTTAAAGCGCAAACCGACCGGCCATCCCATCTGCTCGGAAACATCTTACCATTCACCGGGAGGTCGGAGGAGGCCTGGAATCAGTATGTGCATCAATTTACTGATTTCTGTGTGTTGAACCACGTCAAAGACGACGAGAGGAAAAAGCTGCTCACGACGGTGGTCGGCTCCGAAACGTACGGTTTGATTCGTGACTTAATCTATCCAGAGACCATTGAAAAAGCAACGCTTACCACGGTGGTCGAGAAGTTGACGGAACATTTCCAGGCCATCACTAGACCACACGTACAGCGACATAAGCTGGCCGGCATCAAGCGACAAGCCGGTGAAAACATTGCGAAATTTGTGGCGGATCTCAGGGCGCAAGCGCGCCTGTGCAAATTCCCAACTAAGGACGTCAATGATGAGGCGATACTTACCCAATTCATAACGGGGGTAAACAACGATAAAGTACGCTTAAGACTTTTGGAGGAGGAGACGTTAGATTTGGCCAAAGCGGTCAAATTGGCTTTAGCGGCCGAAGCAGCGGCCCAGGGCCAATTGATATATAAGAAACAAAGAGAGTCGGCGACAAGCGCGATTTCACTTGACGTTGACAAGACACAACCCGTTCAGTTGTCTGACGTGTATCGGGTGGAGACACCAAGTCAGACGTATCGTCCCGAGGGCGCAGTGCCGAAGATGAACGTGAACGCTGGACGAGCAAGACCGCGTGGTCAGCCATTCGCGTCGGGCGTCGGAGGCGCGCAGGCTCGGGCGGGTATGAGCGTCACTCAACTGATCGGGAAATGTAAACGCTGTGGCGGTGACCATAAGGGTGTACCGTGCCCATTCGTCGACGCCAAATGTTATCGGTGTGGCGGAATTGGTCATTTGGCCAGAGTCTGCATGAAAGCGGACATTAGTCAGCAACAGCAACAAGAGAGGGGACAGCGCCCTCGTCAAGATTTCGTACCGTTCAACCAACGTCGCGTACCGGTCAATTGGATGGCGGAACCGAGTTTGGACGGTTTCACGCAGCAACAACCTTATCAACAGCAACATGTACCTCATCAGCAACAACAGCAGCATTATCAGCAACAACAGCAACATTATCAGCAGCAGCAGTTTTATCAGCAACAGCAGCCCCAGCAGGCTCAACAGTATCAAGCGAGGCCGGTTGCGGGAGTTTATCGTGGTCAGCCTCAGCAGGGTTTGGACCACGCTTGGGGCCCACACCAGCAACGGCAAGGTTATCGCCCCAACGAACAGCAATATCAGCAACGACAGCAGCATATGCAATATGGGGAACAGGACAGGCAACAGCAGCCAAATGATGATGATTTTTACGTGTTTATGGTTGAGGGGGAGAGCACTCAGGTCCCGCCGATTGAATTGAATGTATTTTTGGATGGGCAACCGTTGCGAATGCTCATCGACACCGGGTGCGAGCAGTCGTTATTGACTTTAGACACGTTTCATCAACTATGGCCAGTCTTTGGGTCGGGTCCTCAATTGAGACCCACCAATGACGTGTTACGGACGTATACCGGTCACCAGGTCCGTATTTATGGAAAAATAGATGTAATTTTGACCGATGACATGACCGTAGTCCCAGCCAAGATGTTGGTGGTCGAGAATGGCGGGCCAAACCTTTTGGGTCGAAACGTTTTGAATAGCTTGGGGAGGACGTGCGGACGCGAAGCCCCTAATGTGAACACTGTGACGGCATCATCTTCACCGCAGGGCAGGGTTGAGGATTTGCTTGCAGAGTATCATGATATTTTTGTACCAGGCTTGGGGTTATATAGGGGACCACCCCTGCATTTGGAAGTTGACACCACTGTCCCGCCGAGATTTTTCCGACCACGTGTAGTGCCAATGGCGCTTCGGGAAAAAGTAGAGAGAGCGATCTTAGATTTACAACGCCAAGGGATTTTAGTCCCGATTAAATATAGTCATTGGGCCACGCCTTTAGTGGTGGTTCCCAAGAAGGACGGCGAGGTGCGGCTCTGCGGCGATTATCGTTCCACCATCAATCTAGCATTGTATCCGCATCCGTACCCGCTACCCAAGATATCAGACATATTGGCATCAATAGGCGATGCGGTGATCTTCTCCAAGATGGATCTCCAACAGGCGTACCAGCAGCGGGAGCTGGACGAGGAGTCGTCATACCTAGTAGCCGTTAACACCCATATGGGCTTGTTTAGGGTGACGCGGATGCCTTTTGGCATCATCACCGCTGCTGGGGAGTTCCAACGGACAATCGAGGAGGAGTTCAGAGACATCGTCGAAGTACGCCCTTACCAGGACGACATGTTAGTTCCATCATCAACTCAGGATGCACACATTATCGTGTTGCGAAAGGTATTCCAGCGGTTCCGTGAATTGGGTTTGCGTTTATGCAAATCGAAGTCAATTTTCATGGTTGACGCTGTGGACTTTTTGGGGTTTCGTATATCGTACGCAGGCATTGCTCCTTTATCTGGGAAGGTGTTGGCCATAACAGCAGCACCGACCCCGACGAACGTGCACGAGCTAAGGGCCTTCTTGGGCCTCATTACGTTCTACGCAATGTTTTTGCCTAACATGGCAACAGTGTTGGCGCCTTTGTACCAGCTGTTACAAAAAGGCGCGGAGTGGACGTGGAGCAACGCCCATATCGAGGCTTTTGCAGTGATCAAGAGCGAGTTGGTCTCGCCTAAGATACTGATGCCATTCAACCCGAAACACCAAATCACATTGGCAGCAGACGCGTCCCCGGTGGGCGTGGGCGCTGTGTTAGCACACCGAACCAATGGTAACGAACGACCGGTTGCGTACGCCTCACGCACGTTAAATCAGACCGAGAGGAATTATTCCCAATTGGATCGTGAGGCGTTGTCAGTGATCTTCGGTGTGAAACGTTTTGTGATGTATCTGATGGGGTTTTCGTTCGTAATCATTACGGATCACAAGCCCTTGTTGGGCCTTTTTGGCCGAAAGAAACCAATACCAGAAGTGGTACCCTTGAGGATGTTACGCTGGATGTTGTTTCTCAGCTCTTTCGATTATGTCATCGAATATCGCAGAGGCACGGAGCACCTGAATGCCGACGCACTTAGTCGTTTGCCGTTGGATCAACAATCCGGGACAGCACCGGAACACTTTGCAAAACAGGATCTAATGTTCATGACAATGGGAAACTCCTTGGTAACATGGGAAGAAATAAGGGCAGCATCGTGCAGCGATGCAACTATGGTTCGAGCGGCGGACATTTTGAGGAATGGAGTTACGACTGGTGAATCTGACGGCGACATATCGGCGTTGATAGCGATCTCGGACCAGTTGTCAATTGAGGACTGCGTTATATTGCGCGGTCATCGCATTGTTATTCCGACTGTTTTGAGACAACGTGTTTTGCGCCAATTGCATGCCGGTCACCCAGGCATGGTCGCGATGAAGAGGTTAGCCAGGGTTACGTATTGGTGGCCCAGGATCGACAGAGATATTGAACGTCATGTGAGCAGCTGTGTGAGCTGCCAGCTGGTCAGGCCCAAGCCGGTCAAAGAGAAGCCAATATCGTGGAAACCAGCAGCTCGCCCGTGGAGTCGGATACATTTAGACTTCGCAGATCTTGACCGTGAGAAGTTCTTGGTCCTGATAGATCCTTTTACTAACTGGATTGAGGTGGCAAGGATGTCTACAACAACCGCCGGCGCGGTTATTATACAATTGATGCGCTGGTTTGCCACATTTGGATTACCAGATATGGTGGTGACAGACAACGGCCCCCCCTTCCAGGCACAAGAGCTTAGAAGTTTTTACATGGCAAACGGCGTTGTGCAGAAGTTTTCACCCCCATATCATGCCCAGTCAAACGGGCCGGCTGAGAAAGCGGTGCAGACGTTTAAAAACGGCATGAGGAAGTTGGAAGAGAGCCAGACGTTGCCCAGGATGATGAGGTTCTTATACCATCAACACAACATACCGTCTGCAGGCACGGGTTTAACCCCAGCACAATTGATGTTTGATTGGAAATGCAGAACACATGTAACCACTGTGCGGCCTGATCAAGTTCATATGTTGAGCCCCAACAGACCGCGACGAATATTGGATCAAGATGACCTTGTTTGGGTCTTGAATTCCCTCGGAAAATGGGAGGAGGGTGTAGTTGTGGAAAAATTAGGAGATTTGAGATATCTTGTGAAGTCAACTTCTGGCGAATTGGAGAACATACGCCATATCAATCACCTGCGCAAGCGATTTATCAGGCCAGGACCAGATAACTTTCCTGCAGTTGTAGCCAGAGCAAGGTCACCTGCCATCAACAATACACCAGTCAGTATTACCACGCCAGTCCGCGATGTCGGTCGGACGCTTCAACAACTCGACGATTTGGCAACTAGTCTCACGCAACCGTGTGACGCTACACCGGGACAGAGTGGTACTCAAGCGAACGCACAAGATCCGTATGGTACCGTGTGGCAGGACGGAGTCAGGCGTTCCAAGCGACATCTGGGAGCCAAGACATACCGACCTTATCCAGCATCCACCACGGCAGCGTCGCGACGGAGAACTCGAAAAGGAAATTGAGTTAAACAAATTTCCGGGGAGATGTTGCGTTGTATCGATATATAAAGCTAATGTATTATTTATTTTGATCGTATCACGTAATAATGAACATGTAATAATGACACGCGCTTCTCGATAATGCATTGTATCAGAACATACTAAAAAGGAATGTAAACAGTTTGGTATCGTGTAAGAGCAAGCAGCTGACTAAATTGACATCAAATCGATGTAGTATTGTGGAACTGAGCAGAGAATAAAGCATTAGCATTTCACTGGGATCGTTTGGTTTTATTGTGAAGAAACATCGCAATAAGCAGCTTACAGACGGTATTAAAACTTGTAAGCGACTTTTTCCTTAACAAACGTACTCGTCTGTAGCTAGGCTGCACACAATTGCATTACGGCGAGCACACAAAAGCAGCCCCTGACAGTTCACGGGTTGGGCTGCGTGCAGGACAAGTATAAACGGCGGCGAAAACAACCCCCGATCAAGTCTAAGTACATGTCGGGGTCGACTTTCAACTACTGGGGGCGCTGCTAAAACAATGGTTAATTAATTTAGGCGGTAAACTATACGTGTACAATTAGCTGTGTAACTGCTGTGCCAAACAAACCAATCACCGAGTAGTGTTTCTTAATAAAAAAATTCACTCTGCCTCGTTTGTCATGTCGTTTCTGTTTTGTTTTGCATGATTAACGTAATCGTTCTTTATTATTATTATTATTATCATTATATTTATAGCCTAGGTCATGTTCACTCGTGGCAATAGGCCAATAAGGGCTGCGAATAGTCGTCGCTCTCTTTAAAAATGATGGATTTCGTTATAAACGCCCCAAAAATGCATTTCATTAGGTATTGCATTTCGCAGAAATTATGTGTATTATTTCTACATTAAATAATGCATTTCATAATGCAAGTTAAAACCAAAAAACCTAGGACACGTAATATAACGCGTAGGCTTGTGCGATTAATTTTTGTCGCGAATGCGATTGCGATATTGGATTGTTGCGATTTTTTTGCGATATATCGCAATATAATCGCAATAATCGCGGTCTAAATTGAACAAACCGACTAAAATAAATGTTTTAATTAAACAAAACGACTAAAATAAACGTCTAAATTGAACAAAACGACTAAAATAAACGTCTAAATTGAACAAAACGACTAAAATAAATGTCTAAATTGAACAAAATAAATTAAATGCATTGCAATATAATTCCAATGTATTTTTGAACCACACGAACCGTATTGATTTTCGAACAAACATTAAACAACATTTTTAGCGTAATTAATTCAAACTGTTTTGGTTTTACATATAAATTAATTCGATATTACACCGAGCTAAGACTACCACGCTAAGAAACTGCAATTAATCCACTCGATGAACCGTTCCGAATGCGTCCCATGAATTAGTAATGAGAGCCCAATTTCCCGCTGTCTTTCTTGAGAATATTAAATTATTTCCTTAATTATAAAACAAATTTAAATGTAAAAAAAAATTAAAAATTAATTCACCAACTGCGAGCCAGGTGGCACAAAATCCATGTGGAAACATCAACGGAAGTGACAAGTTGTTTCCAATTCAATCTCGCCCCATATGAGCCGACTGACCTCTTATCGCCCTCGACATTTTTTCCCTCTTCCTCAAAAACCACACCTCAACGTTGCCGATGATGAAACGAACGTGTCAATGGGTAAAAGAATGGAAGAAACCAAACCCCCAGCACGAGCCAATAGGGAATTACATGTCGACAGCATCCAGAGACAGATTTAATCGAAGCGTGAGTTTGGTGGACACACCGCTCACATTTGCTCTTACCCGGAGACTTCATTGAGCACATGATGCCTTGTTTATGGGCACAACGGAAATCTCCAGAGACGTCTCAAGTGGGGAGACGGGGAGGACGGGGAGACAGACCATGAATTGTCTGGAAAAAAATCTGAGACCATTGGCATATTTTTTCTTCTTCTTCCAGGGTTAAGGATACTACTGCGAATGCTATAATCCCTTACAACACAAGTCTAAATTGAACAAACCAACTAAAATAAATGTCTAAATTGAACAAACCAACTAAAATAAATGTCTAAATTGAACAAACCAACTAAAATAAATGTCTAAATTGAACAAACCGACTAAAATAAACGTCTAAATTGAACAAACCAACTAAAATAAATGTCTAAATTGAACAACCGACTAAAATAAACGTTTAAATTGAACAAACCGACTAAAATGAATGTCGAAATTAAACAAACCGACTAAAATAAACGTCTAAATTGAACAAACCGATTAAAATAAACGTCTAAATTGAACAAACCAACTAAAATAAATCTAAATTGAACAAACCGACTAAAATAAATCTAAATTGAACAAACCGACTAAACTAAACGTCTAAATTGAACAAACCAACTAAAATAAATGTCTAAATTGAACAACCGACTAAAATAAACGTTTAAATTGAACAAACCGACTAAAATGAATGTCGAAATTAAACAAACCGACTAAAATAAACGTCTAAATTGAACAAACCGATTAAAATAAACGTCTAAATTGAACAAACCAACTAAAATAAATCTAAATTGAACAAACCGACTAAAATAAATCTAAATTGAACAAACTGACTAAAATAAACGTCTAAATTGAACAAACCAACTAAAATAAATGTCTAAATTGAACAACCGACTAAAATAAACGTTTAAATTGAACAAACCGACTAAAATGAATGTCGAAATTAAACAAACCGACTAAAATAAACGTCTAAATTGAACAAACCGATTAAAATAAACGTCTAAATTGAACAAACCAACTAAAATAAATCTAAATTGAACAAACCGACTAAAATAAATCTAAATTGAACAAACCGACTAAAATAAATGTCTGAATTGAACAAAACGACTAAAATAAATGTCTAAATTGAACAAAATAAATTGAAATTGAAAGGGAAACCTAGATTCTATCAATAGAACACCCGCGTTCTATTAAAACATTTTTTTAATATTTTATATTTTCTATATTTTGCATTATTTTTTAAAAAATAACCAACTTCCGTTCTCGAATCGAATAAAATCTGTGCGTGAAAAGACAAATAACGAGTCACCATTATTCACGCTATTTGTCATCATCCGGTCCTTATTAATCGCCTAATTAAAATTCTGATTAACTTTATCGCGCGGCACTAATTTAAAAAATGAAGTCGAACCGAGTCAATAAGTTGGTTCACTTCATCCGACACCAACTTCCGGTTAATGCGAATAGAATATGCTTTCCCTTTTTTCACTGATGAATAAATCAAAGAAAAGATGTAAAAAAAAAATGGAATTCTTAAGTGAATAAACTAGAACTAGCCGGCCCGCGGTCTCCCCACAATAAATCACGAGTTTTGGCTAGCGGCCCATCCCGGGCTTAAAGTGTTAGTAGCATCGTTTTCAAATTTCTCGCACATCCATTCCCACATTGTTTATCATACATCATTTAAACCCACCGAAAAAAAAAAACATTTCAGTCGTTTGAGTTCGGTTTTACTGCCATTCCGCCATCTGCTATACAAACAAGCAGGTGCCACCGACCGAATTGATGACACAAACAACTGCAAAGTGACATCATCATCATCACACTGACAAAACAATCATTCCGTGGACTTTTTAAATCATCCGGCATTAATAATGGGCAAATAGAAATTTAAAACGATGCTACAAACACTTTAAAGTAATAGAAACCAACTTCATTTGCAATATAACGAGAGGGGAAGAAAAAAAATCATAAAAACAATCATTTCTCTGCGCTAACTCGCACAAATATTCCATTCCATTCCACCAGCGCCAGAGCTCAAATTAGAAACTCAAATCTTAAGTTGTCTCAGATTGCAACTCAAGTGCACAGCGAGTTTTAAAAACATATTTGGGCAGTAAATCACCTTTCAAACGCACAAACTGCCTTGTAAACCTGTTTTATAGATGGAAACAGACTCTTTAAAGCTGATTATTTACTCAAATTGGTATTTTACAACTCGGTTTGAAGTGAAGCAGTTATGCACATCGCTGAGAGAGAATTTCGTGATAAAAGTGATAAAAATGATAAATAAAACATACACTTTCTTTCGCCTTTAAACCACCGAATTTTTTTTTTTTTTTTTGCACTAAAATCGATATAATTTTACGAGGCTTCACCTGGATGCGCAAAAGCAGTTTTAGATAAGTTGAGTTTGAGATTAGAAAATGGAATTGCGTCACCAGAGATCCCTCGTCGTCTTCGAGACAAGACACTCGAAAATAAACAAGTTCCTTATCAAACATCTTTGGAGGAAAAAGGAAAAGGGGGGAAAAAAAACCAAAAAGGAAATGAAAAGAATGAAATTTTAAATGAGTTTTACAATTTTCAGATCTTATTCATACGTGTACTCATTTGTCAACACAGAAACAGCATTGGAAATCGAAAATCGGATGAACGCAGATGGCTGAACTCATTAATCACTTCAGAGCTCGGCATACATTAAACATCCCCGAACGCAAAACATAAATTAGTATATTTTTGCTTCCCCATTTTTCTTGTTTACCTTTTTAGTCCAAACACCATTAGAATGTTAAAACAACGTCAAACTCACTACGCCCTTCGAAAAACCTTTCGAAACGTATTAGGAACATTTAATTTCAAATTGTAAAAAACCGATTATAAAAACTTGATTATCGTTTATTGACTTTGAACGATTCTAGTAAATCTTGAGCGTGAGCAGTTATGACTTAAGTGTTCTTGAATCAAGTTCTCGTGATTCCGGACTAGCTCGTGGATTTAATATGATTGTAATAAATCCGCCAATAATTTCTTATCATTAGAGACCAGATATATGTGAAATAAAATTCGGTTTATGCACATAAAATATGCACTAAAAATTTAATTTTATGCGAAATTAAAAATAAAACAATTTATTTCAGTGAAATTATTTGTTGCAATAGCAAATCAGCGCCATTTATAAGTGTTGTGTGGAAAACTGTGTCGCTTGTCGGTAAGCACAGACTTAAATTGGGAAAAAAATGAAATCACATTCAACCCTTAATGTGCTTTTATCAATTTCATTAACACACAAGTTCAATTGTTCCGTGTCGAATTGAATTAACAATTGTCGGCATTGTTGTAAATGAAATATGATGTCACGTGCGTACTTAAATACATATCTTACAGGGCCTAACTGATATGATTACAAAACGTATCACGGATAGAAGATATGTATCACTTTCGTATCATAAAAACTGCAATTTATGTATTTATTTCCGATTTTTGGAAAATATGCATTAATAGCAGATTTTGGCTTTATATTGAATATAAATATATTCCATGCATTTATGCATTTATCCGGTTTCTACTTATCATGAAATGAATATATTAATATACTCATTTCCTGATAATAAATTATCAAAATAAACTCAACCATTTGCAAAAAGTTTACTCCGCCGAATAAAATTTTTTAAAATGGCCGACAGGTAAACGAGTTGAAATCGAGGTCGGAATCCAAAGATTCAGCCCGAAACATGAATTATGAGAATCTGTTTTTCGATAATCCAATTCCCTCAAATGACGCGTTTTGTGTCTTTTCCATGTGAGAAAATCGAGAAAATCGGTTTTTCGATTTGAAATGGAACGCACCAATTATATATTTAAGACAGCAAACGTATAAAGTCCATTCCTTCAATTTAATGTCATTGTGTACAAAAAAATTTAAAAAAAAAAATGGCGAGTAATTAGTTCTATTTGCATGTTCTCTTCCCCTAAACGCAAAAAGAAAAATAAACGCAAACATTTTCTCTCCTCAATTTTGTAATTTCAAAAATGTCAAAAATTATTCAAATAAGAGTTGTAATTCAGCCAAAAATGTTCCCCACAACACTCCCAAAAAAATAAAGAAACGAAAAAAAAAAAGAGGCCAGAAAAAAAATTGTATATAAAGTGCAAAGGATTTTGAATTTCACAACTGTTGCGAACGTTTTCATTCAAATTGAAAATTTATCCAATTTCAAGCTGAGCTTGAATATCAATGTGTCACTGCTGTGGACCGATTTGCATCAAATGTCGAAAATTTAAAACTACAAAGCGAAATACACACAAATTTTCATTTTATACCTACTTATTTGTGGCGATAAATTGCAATTAATTGGAATCTCTTTCCTTTGCCAATTTGCAGTGAATTCTCAATTTTTTTCCCTCATTATTTTTTATTTTTCACATTTTTAACTCCTTTTATCTCCATCAACTTCATTTCCACGCCAAAACTTGGCCGAATAAACATTATTTTTCATTCATTGATTATTTCTTTCCCCTCCCAAAACCTTAAAACCCCCACTTTACCTTAAAATTTATCGTGAAATCTTTCACATTTTGTCGCTGGAACCCTCTAATGAAATGTCACTTCAATTTCCAAACTTTTTCTCCCATCTATCGAGTTCCATTCACGCAAAAACTCTTTATAAAGTCGATCTAAAAATATATGAAACAAAACTAGCTTAGAACCATGTTATTATTAAAAAGAAGTATATTTGATTACCGTCTCCTAGGCAATGCCAACGACACTGGGGAAAAACATTGCAAATATAAGTCGATACAAAAAAAAATTATGAAACAGACAAATAAAAAATAAAAAAAAAATAAAAAAGATAAAAATTCAATCTTTTTCCATCTCGATAAAAGTCAAAATAACACAATAAAATGATAAAAGAACAAACACCAAAGTTTGACGCGCTTTCTAGGCTCCCATTCGTCACTGGCGAGACGAAAACTGCCACCATTTATCACAAATTTCGCAAGCGGCACCATGAAATCAAGCCGGGTGGGAAAATAAAAATAAAAATAAAAATAAAAATAAAATAAAAATAAAACAAACGAAGATCTCTCCTTGTACGCCTTGACTGTTGAGGGACACCGTCCCAATTAAAAATCGATAAAAAAAATCGAAAAAAAAGTGTTCGGCTAACCGGTTGTTCGCATAACCGACGTTCACATAATCGAAGCTCTGTTAGCTGCATTCAAAAATTAAAATATTTTGTGTTTTACTTCAATTTTAAAACAAAAACGACGTCATTTCCTGTCTTATTTTTACTTCTGGCGTTTTCATTTTCAGCGGTTTTTTACTTTTTAATTTTTTATTTCCAGCATTTTTAATTTTGGGTTTTAATTAATAAATAAATAAATAAACAGCTGAAATGAAAAAGGCCAAAATTGAAACTTAAAATACACTAAAATCGTATTTTTATTTTTGAATGCAGCTACTGTAAACACAATTTATTATTAATTAATCATTATAATTTTCAAAACATTAAAAATTAAAAATAATTAAATTTTTTCATTTACATCGTCGTCGGTTATATTTCACTTTCGCTGCACAATTACCTGGAAGGACGTAGCAAAGCCATAAATTTAATTGGTACAGATCCATCTGGTGTACCACAACCACAAAAGAGAATAAAAAATAAATAAGAAAAAGAAGAAAAAATAATAAAAATAAAATTGCACCTATAGCTATTCTGTCTTCTTCGCTTCACTTTTAAAAGCAAAAAGAAAAATCTTAAAATGTGGTTTATATCAAGATCAAGCCCAAAGATACCCGACAATAAAGGTGATGGTCGGTTCAATTTCTCAACACGTAATGCCCGACTTGAGCTTATATTAAGTCTACATCGACTGTGCCTCACTGATAATAACGGAAAGAAATAACTCAACCCGTCATCCCTCGTCCGGTGTTTCCTGCCCATGTCACACACTCGCCTTTTTGACCCTCCCATGTCTCATATAGAGTTCAATACACGACTCCATGTCAAACAAATGAGAATAACAAACAACACAATATGCAACACACAAACTGGTTGCGGCTCTGCAACACCAAAATTACGCTGATTTCAACTTTCAACTTCAAGTTGACTTGACGTTGGATGCAACGCAGGGAAAGCTGCTGCTCGGCGATACACGTTTGTGATGAGAGATTTTATTCGGATGTTAAAGGTGTCTGTCCATACACCAGGACATGCGAGTTGCTTCTGGCTAATCTCACCAAAGCAACAGTGAATGGATAAAAGTTTGGTTGATTCTGATTGGCAAGCCGCAAGCAGGTTTCATTGTATTGCGTTATGCGAGACTGACTGTTTGTGGTGAACGCTCAGTGCAGACTGAATATGCTTTAGCGCAAGGGGAATTATATACCAAGTGGGGGACAAAAGGGGGTTTGGGTCATAAGACAAGACTGGATATTACAATTTCTGCCCCTGAAACACCTGTTCTTAATTTTCCTCTTCTTCTAAAGATGGCAAGCGTTTCTTCATTCCAACAAAAACAAAACATACCGAGTAGAATAAATAATGTATCGACATAACTAAATATGCCAACAGAAATCACGTTTGTGTCTTGTTTCCATGCATTGCACATGCAATAAAAACTGTACACTTTTAAATAATTTGTATTGCAATTTTTCCTTTTTCACAAAATAAATTTTAGAAACTCATGAAAGAGTCATCAGATACATTTGATCTAATTTTTCTACAATGGAACTATATACAGCAAGAGACACAGTATGATGCAATTCTTAATTGTAATGCATGCAGTTATTATGAGTGCACGCGCAATTATCACATGCATTATAAATGCAACTACACAGCTGTGATACCAAAAGTAAAAGCCAGCAGCAAATGCCAAATAAACAATGGTTTTCTCGGTTTGCAATTAGATACTGTATTATACCAGTTTTTGATACCAGTAGAGTGTGATCAGACGTTCCGTTCTCGTTCTTAGCCGAATCCGTTGAGAGTTTAGTAATACCTTGTTTAAACCAACGGATGTGTTTTGGCTGGATCTGATCACCCGATCAGATCCAACTGAACCGAGTTCCAATATTCACCCAAATTATGCTGTGTTCACATAAAAAAGTTGATTCGATCAAACGGATACCCGTTCCAACGGCGAATCACCTAATGGCAAATTTCCAAAATTCGCCATTAGAAAGCTATTTTGACGTTTCCAATGGCGAACCTGGGAAAATTCGCCATTGGAAACGTGTATATTGAAATTCGCCATTGGAAACGTTATTTGCGGTTCCAATGGCGAATCTGTGGGCGTCATATACCGTAAACCTAACCTTACTGGTTTTTTGGTGCAAAACCATATTTTTGGGACGGCTTGTCGCGGCAAATTCATGTTGCGCTAGATGTGCGCCCCTGTGGCTAATTTCTACCAATTCGCCATTAGAAAGGTCCGAATACGTTCCCAATGGCGAATTGGGAGAAATTTGCCATTGGGACTGCTTTTGGACGAAATAAGATAGAAATTCGCCATTTGTCCGAATGGCCAGATTCACCCTTAGCCGATTCGCTGTTGGAACAACACCCCGATCAAAACAAAACCGGGTTTTAGCAGCAACAGGTCTTAGGAACACCTCGCTACAACAGCTGCCAACATAATTCGAATTTATTCATTTTCATTGTTATTAATTCATTTTTTAAACTTATTTTAAATATACTAGTACTAGTTCTAAAATCTAAATGTGCAAATACACAAAACAGTTTTTTAATTTTGTTATTGATTTGTACGAACAATGGAAAGCTGCAGACTTGTGCCTGCTTAGTCTGTTTCCAATCCAGATCCAATCGCCGAACCGAGTTTTGGGAACTTCATTGGCGAAAAGAGTTGTTGGGCACACGGATCTAAATCCGTGAACCGAGATCAGTGTTCACACAGATCATGGATCTAAATCTGCAGCTTCGGATGAGATCCAAAACCTTGGTGTAAACAAGGTATAAGACGCCATTATTGTTCTTGACGTCACTAACGCCAGCCAATGAAAAGTCGAGTTCATCACATACACACACATCGTTTTTTTATACAGTATATATTAGAATTGCATTCTAGTTTTTACATTTGTCTCTTTTTTAAAAAAAAGCTTTTTACAATTTCAAAATGATCTTACTTCCCAACCTCCATTACTGTCATGCCTGGCAACACTCCAGACTAATAGTACCAACCGGTAATTTTTCATATCAGCAGCAAAAGATGGTAAAAACACTCAACAAACAAAATTTAATTTATACTTCAAAGCCAACCTACACCAAAACCCCGCCTATAGACATCTCCCTCATCTCCTATCAAGGCAGGAAAGAAAGAAAAAAACCTGAAAAAGGAAAGAAAAAAAATCATAAGCTGCTTTTCACATTATATTCACCTCTTCATCTTAGTCTTCCATGACTAAAAATTTTGGCAACATTCCCTGAAACTTTGTTTCTTTCCTCTGTGAAAAAGACAGCTCATTAACTCAACTTTCCCTCAATTTTTCTTCCCTTAATATCCCCAAACTTTCTTCTCTTCATGAACAAAGGTAAACACGAGTTCCTTAAAATTTAAATTTCTCTTTGCCCACACAACTTGATTTGCTCGGCACTCGAAAATTGATAGAAATTCCATTAACTTTGCCTCATCCATACAAAAAGCTAATCAAACCTTTAATAAACTCCAAACTTCTTATTCCTCATGCTCTTGTTTCGTGGGCCTCGGTGTTTGCGCTTTGTATGAACTCACGCATACACGCAAACATTTGGTATGTATGAGATTCGGATTGGTGGAACCAGTCTCTCGGATACAGAGCGCAATCCTACATTTGCTTGTTTTCCATAATACAACAAGGAGTGAGTAAACCTTACGAATCAATATTCGACCTAATGCTCCGTCTATGCATTTTGCACAATGCACAGCACAAGCGCATCAAATTTTTACACGCTTACACATGAGAATGTCAAAAGTATTTCCAAAAATAATTCAAATATTTTATATTTTTTGCTTTCCTCTCGTCCGCCCTTAAAACAGGAGCAGACACGAATCACTGAATTAAATTCATTAGGGTTGACTGTTTTAAATGAGAGCGCCGTCCATAAATATTCAACAGCGCTGCCAGTGCCAAGTCTAAAGTAATCAGTATCAAGTACAACTGTTAATATTAAATTAACACTTTTTCGATGTGTTAATTAATCCTAATGAATGAGATGAGATTAACTCGATCAAATCGATCAATAAAATGACATTTCCTGACGTCATGTGAGGGCTGGGCAAATTACAACAAATCGATATTTGATATTAAACTACGAGTCGATATTAAATCGATATTGAGAGCAATCTTAACAGACATTCTTATATTATGTTTACATGCATGGGATATTTCGAGTGAGATGAAATATTCCGTGTGCACAACTGTCATGTCAACAGGGATGACGAGGATTATTCGAGTAGTGAATAATCCCTCGCAGAAGGTTGTTTAATTCGAGTAAACTCAAACTATTTTTATTGCGCATGCGTGCATTGCAAATGACGTCATTTTTGGTTTAAAATTGAAGTAAAACACAAAATATTTTAGTTTTTGAATGCAGCTACTGCTATTTCTAACAGATATGATTGAAACGAGCGATGTGATTGGAATTAAAGTGTAATTTCCACAGTAAATGTACCGGACCGGTATTTTTTGTCTGTTATCATATTACTAAGCGCCCTGATGTGTAGACTACTGCAATCCCTACCCATACATATTTTACTTTCACCAACTTTAAACAAAATTGCTTATAAATTGCTTTTTAAATCCACAAATTCTATTTATTGAATAACACTTCACTAAATAGAATCAGCGAGTTTAAAATCCAATAAACAATTTTATTTCCACATTTCAAACTAATACCCGCAATAAGCCCCAATGTCGCACCTTTATTGCTAAATTAAATATTTCACAAGATTTTTCAAAGAAACATTCATTTCCAACCCAGTTTCCCTTGCTGAACTTTGCTAACTACAGCAGGGAAAAAAACCTGAATTCTGGTTCTTGTAAACAGAGAATGTGGTTAAACTTGCATCCGATGATAATGACATCATAAACCAAGACAGATGTTTTTTATTGTCTCTCAACCCACCCATAAATCGACATTTAATCCTTACAAAAGGATGAGAAGGTTCACCGTGCTGATCGCATGTTCCCATTATAACACACAAGTTAAGCAGCATTGGGCCTGGTCAGCCTGGTCAGTGTAAGCCTACTTGGACGGGTGACCTGCTGGGAATCCCAGTTGTTTCACTTCCTTGTCTGATTTGACAGACTGTCACCAACTTCCAACCGAGTTTTCTGTGGTTTACCCAGTTCCGGGTGCAAAATGTAAGGTTTACTACTCAAGATTGCGGCTTAACATTACAGCCCACATCTAACGATAAATACCATATTTTACCGATTAAGAGTCGCCCTGGAATAGTAGCCGCCACTGAGACACCAAAAATAACCCCGGCGCCTATTTGAAACCCGGCATTTAAATAAACCCGGCGCTTAACCAGAAAATAGTCTAAATTACTAATCCGGAATTTTTTTTTTAGAATAATAAACGTTTATTGAAATAAATGTTTACTTTCATGTTTTAACCGGTTATAGTCATTTTAGCAACGCTCATTTTAGCGATATTTCCTAAAAAAGTCCCATTTTAGCGAACATTTCATTTTAGCGACACAAAAACCTAGGTTTTAGCGACAAGCCGGCTCAAAAAAGTGGTTTTCATCAAAAACCCAGTGAGGTTAGGTTCGCGGGGGGGGGGGGGGGGGGGTCAAGGTTAGGTTAGGTTAGGTTAGGTTAGGTTAGGTTAGGTTAGGTTAGGTTAGCCCTTCTTAGCAATTAAACCTAGGTTTTTGTGTCGCTAAAATGGTGTGTCGCTAAAATGAAATCGCTAAAATAAAATCGCTAAAATGATGTACATCCGTTTTAACACGTCCCATTTTGCTAATAAATGGTCTGACGTTATCTGGATATACCCGTTGACCCAACGCCAATTTGAACCCCGGCGTTTATACGGGCCCAGCGCCTATAAACTTTTGGAGCGATGACTGCCAGACGCTAAAACAGGGCAGGCGCTTGAATGAACCCGGGCGTTTAAACGGGGCGGTACGGTATGCAACAACTACCATGTACCATGATGTGCCACTGAGTGTACTTATATCCCCAAGTACCCAATTCAATGCCAATTTTCATACCTCCTTTAAAAAAAAATGTTTCCATTGAACAATGCCAGTTACATCGTAAAATTTTGCGGCTTTTCTTTTTTACTTATCCGTTTATTGCAGGAAATAATAAACATTTAGCTAAAGCTTCAGCCATACAACAAGCACTCGTTCTACTCCACACAATCCTGATAGAGGGCAATGATGTGGTTGAGTAATCTAGACTGAATTTAAGCCTAAATAAGATCCTCTTTAATCCCCGCTTTAATTTTTTTTTGACAACACCAACATTTGCTTCTCAAAACAAGATTGATAGGGGGTCTCATTAAAACACAAAAGAGAAATTAAAGCACTGCAAAAAACAATGCCTTGAACCGCAAAATCGTCAATTAAAAGAATAAAACATAAATAAAACTAATTGAGGAGGAGGGAATAGTGGGGCAAACAGGCGTAAAAGCGTCTTTTTCACTCGAGTGTAAATTATTTGTCTTAAAATAGAATTTAATTAAAATTCACTTTGCTTCCCTTAAAAGGGTCTTTCATTTGTTTGACCTATTGCAAGATGGCTAATCAGAGACCTCATAAAAAACCATGCACGAGAACGAGTCGAAAGAAAAAAAGGAAAATCGGCGCCGACAAGACACTAGCAATTCCTATCTGCGTTCTTGCGCCTAATGAGACGCTGCTGCCGCATTCAAAGCTGGATTAGCATAGAAATGGAGTCAAATCACGCCTGCGAGCGTTCAAAAATTTGTCATTTGGAAATTCCTTCAAAACGCTCGACCTGCTTATCATTGGTCAGCAAAAAGGTAAATCATCTCACAAAACGTGACAACATTTAATCCTCTAAATAAAACAACATACAACCAACCAGTCGTTGAATATTACCGTAAATTCTCTCATTGAGCACAGAATGCTAAATGATCATTTACAGCAACTGGATTCAATATCTAAATTGAGTAAAACGACTAAATTCAATATCTAAATTGTACAAAACGACTAAACTAAATGTCTAAATTGAACAAAACGGCTAAAATAAATGTCTAAATTGACCAAAACGACTACAATAAATGTCTAAATTGAACAAACCGACTAAATTCAACATCTATTTCGTATTACATGTCCGACATTTCGTCAGCAAATATTTCCTTTTTCTAAAATTGTTTCCTCAAGCAGCGGAATTAAACTTCTTACTGTGAAATGCATCGAAACGTATACTACGGCTTAATGACGTCATTTCCTGCTCCAAACAGCAGCTTTAAGCGAAGAAAAACCTTAAAGCGTGTGCATAGTGCGAGTTGATGACACTTTTTCGTCGAGATAAAAACAATTTGTAAAGGATTTCATTGACTGTATACGTACAATAAAAATTCATCAGACTTCTGGCCTTTTCATCCAACTGACATTTTAATCCCATGGGTCAACAGCCACCTTATAACTGAAAGCAATTTCCTGCGATAAAAAATAAATAAATTAAATAAATTAAATAAAAGTTAAAATACATTAAAACATCAGAAAAGAACAAAATCCAAACCTAAGCAAAACAAACTTGAAAAAATAATCATTTTAAAACCTTTTTGATTTAATATTAAATTCATTGCTCACTTTTACCGGAACATAAAAGCTTTTAAAAATGTATGAAAAAAAAGTTCTCCATGGGGTAAAGTTATTAAATGGATTGCACTTCAAGTACTTAAAGATTAATTAGGCAAAAAATTACTCTCGTTTTATGATTTAATCGTTCCAAATGCCTCCCTCTTCCCCCAACCGTTTATTAAAAAATTAAGCCATATCCTTACGGCCCGCTATGAAAAGCCGCCATTCAATGGCGGATTTATGGTTTTTGGAACCCTTTAGCAGCCTTTTCTGGGGCCCTCAAAAAAAAAATTCCCCTAATAGAAGCAAAAGCATGAATAAGGCCCGTCCAGATTTTCAAAAAAATCAACTTTACACATTGTAGGAATATTGAAGGATAGGAACGGCTCACCGTGTTGATCACCTGTTTCCATTAGAACACAGCAGTTAAACAGCATTGGGTCTGGTCAGTACTTGGATGAGTGACCTGCTGGGAATCTTAGTTGTTTTCTCATCGTTGTCTGATTAAGGGGGTGCCGTTCCAACGGCGAATCGTCTAAGGGCGAATCTGGCCATTCGGACGAATGGCGAATTTCTATCTTATTCTGTCCAAAAGCAGCCCCAATAGCAAATTTCTCCCAATTCGCCATTGGGAACGTATTTGGACCTTTCTAATGGCGAATTGGTAGAAATTAGCTACAGGGGCGCACATCTAGCGCGACATGAATCTGCCGCGACAAGCCGTCCCAAAAATATGGTTTTGCACCAAAAAACCAGTAAGGTTAGGTTCGGGGGGTCAAGGGGGGGCTTCTTTGGAATTGGAAGTCGCGGTAGATGACGCCGACAGATTCGCCATTGGAAACGCAAATAACGTTTCCAATGGCGAATTTTCCCAGATTCGCCATTGGAAACGTCAAAATAGCTTTCCAATGGCGAATTTTGGAAATTCGCCAATAGGTGATTCGCCGTTGGAACGGGTACCCTGACTAAGATACTAGCTACATTCAAAAACTAAAATATTTTGTGTTTTACTTCAATTTTAAACCAAAAATGACATCCTTTCCTGTTTAAACCCACGTTAAAACTTAAAATTCACTTAAACTAAAATTGTTATTTTTATTTTTGAACGCAGCTACTGTTTCTATAGCAAGAATATCACCACCCACCTCTAACGAGATTTTCCCAGTTCTCGGTGCAAATGCAAGATTGGGTCCTTAAGAAAGTTGTCCCACAGATCGCGGCATGTATGGCCGAATACCCAAGAACCTATTTCCTGCCTATTTCATTAGTATCACAGCCATTTTAAAATATACTGCCAATTCTATCACTGCTAATCCGTTTATTCCCCCGCGCCATATTGGACGCATCAATCTTCATTTCCTCACATTAATCACTATTGAAATGGACCAATAGTGCTTGTTAAGTCCGCCAACATTTTCGCGAAAATGAGATTTAAAATGTAATTACATTTTCTCACTTAAATGCCATCATTTAGCAATTTAACATCAACAATAATACTAATAAAAATATAATGTGTAAAATGTAATTTCAGGGCCACCTGTTGAAGTAGCAATTACCATGTACATACTGGGATTCAGCTCGGTCTCGGAAATCGACATGGTAAGTGTCAAACATCAACTTTTAATTTCACACCAAATGGATTCTAACTTCCAAACAAAGCGTATCATTCTAAATTCTCAAAAACTTTGCAGCACAATTGCCATAATGCTTTAGTTAGAGCCCAAAATTATCTTCTTTAAAAACGTTTAAACCAGATTGTGCAAAAGCCAGTCGTATTAAACAGATCAGACGTCTAAGCTAGCTTAGCCCACATAACAACTCCATGATAATGTATAATATAAACAAAAATGCTAACAAAAACTAACATAAAAATACATGACCTCCTGTATATGTTTCCACTGATAATCAACGACCCACATGTACTAATTCTCTTGACGTTTAAACCTAGCTTACGTTGGAATAAAAGAGTGCGGTATTGCAGTTGAAAATACACTAAAATTTATTCATTCTTCTAACATCAACCAATGAGGAGGTCCCCAAACAGAGGCCCTAGATTGTTAGATTCGATGGAATAAAGTTCACAACTCACATTTATGATGAATAAACAAGTATAATGTTCCAAAACAAAGGTTGAATTACACAGATTGAGTACACACGAATTACAGCCTCATTGCATCAGTACAAAAAGTTACCATCATCCCCCGCAACAACAAAAGATAATCTCAAACATAGTATAATTAAATAACAAACTCTCTAACATAGATGACCAAACATGACGTCACTACAAACCCCCTCCCATCTCAAACCTTTAAATCAATATTTCCCAAACTCCACACCCCGGCAGGCCTGCAGGGACACTGGACTAACTTGCAGGAACTCCATGAACCAAAGACTAATTTCATCTAAGTTCTTCTTAAAAGGTTTGAGAACCACTGCGTTAAACACTGGTTTTACAGTCTTCGCAGAACGGGATGAACATTTTTAATTTAGCCGGCAGGAACAGTGTGTTTGCCATGTTGCATACACTTACCAAGTGCATTTATTAACATAAGGGAATTATTTATCTGACCTACCTAAGACAAACAAAAGCGTAAACTGTTGAAAACTCCTTTCAATACCAAGTTCCGGATTAATCCAAGGCCCTAAAGACTAGTTTATGTGTAACCACAGAGATAACCGAGCTCGCAGGTGTATGTGCGTCCGCATTGGTCTACATAGTTGTAACTGTTGTCGGCAGTTTCCATAAAATCTAAATATACGCTTGAACAAATTGAAAATTTTCAATTGCCTCCTGCACGCCCAAATCTACGCTTAGCACTTGGTCGTTTTCCTGTCGCACCAAACCGATGTAAACTAGCTACGGACACGTGATTTATAGAATTTTTCTCAACGAACACAGCCCGAAACTATTCAAGCATTGCTAAATGTGCACAGTTCGAACAAAGTCCATAGAAATGGAAACTGCATTTGATTTCCCATGATGATATCGAGGCAGCCAATGCTGTAACAACCATTAAGCTGTCACAGCTTAAGCAGCCGGATCATTTTAACCACATTTGGGATCGACTAAATTACAAGAAAACTTTTGCCACATTTTAACTTGAAATGTCTAATGTGTGTCATGACCCCAGAAGCAGATGCCTCTCCATGATATCGGACCGCGCAACACGAGTTGCATTTGCACCGAGAACTTGAAAAACCACAACATAAAAAAAGCAGAAGCAGATGTTCCTGCCACCAAACAGAATGCTCAGATAACGTTGTTCATTTAAGCACTGACCAGGCAATATGCTGCTTGACCTTCCCACAGCCACTTACAGCACATTGGTAGTCATTGTCTATCATTTTTGCCGTCTGTGATTGTGCTCATCTGCACAATCTTAGTTTTTCCAGATGCAATCACATTTTTCCTGGCATGAACATACATTCTAATACTAAAAAGAATTAAATGAATTAATTAAAAGAATTAAGGGCTTTTCGACTGATCAAGTCAATGAATGGAAATAGTCGAAAGGCTTTTAGTAAGAATAGCGTATTTAAATGTGTAATTAATGCTCATTTAGATATTAGAGAGTTTGCGGCATGCATTTTCCCCTTATTTTGTGCCACGTTACACTATTTTAGTGCCATATCGTAAGGAAAAAATCTTTAGTGTATCATTTTTAACATTAAATTAAAATATAGTGCAGCCAATCAGAATTGAGAACACTATATTTTGTTGTCCCAATCAAACACATCACAGTCATAGGTACGTAGATTGAATGATAAGTGAGACCCTAAATTGAATTTTAGGCCCAAAACCATACTTTATATGCATAATAATGGAATTTTATGCAGAAATTTGCACATTTACGTCCCCAAATTGAATTTTTAGGTCCAAAATTACTAACTGTCAGTAGTTGGCTGAAATAGTGTAGTGATAAGGGAAAAGTGCAGCCCGCAAAAACTTAATTTATCATTTTTCCTTTACACTATTTTTATACCGTATAGCCTTTAACTGTAAGGGAGAAATGCATCCCGCAAACTCTCTATTGCATAATATGGTTTATTTGTACTTACAATAGTGTATTATGCAATATCTAAAGGAGCATTAATTTTGGCCGTTCTAGGTAAGGGGAAATTCCGGCCGTTCTAATGTTAAAAATGTTTTATGTTATAAATATTAAATTTATCTTATTAAAAATTAAAAAAATATTCGTATTTATTCATTATAAGATGGGGGAAAAAATATATGAGGAATAAGAGTTGGTCCCCATAATTAATTTTCAGGAAAAAAATCATTACCCTTGGCTGTGGGAAGGTTAACGTCTGTGTTGAATGGTAAAAAGCTTCATTTGTAAGAAAAAAAAATTATATTCAAAATACCAGCATGAAAATTGCAGTTCAAATCATTCATTTTTGCTGACAGCGCCAGACAAACTACAATTAAACCGACAAAAAAATATTGTTTTCCTTTATTCAAAATTTCAAACTAATAACAAGTACATAACTCGATCCTTTGACATTTCACAACGACAAAAAAATAAAAATAAATTATTTACAAATGTTGCTTGGATTAGAAAAGAAAATTCAACTTCACCAAACCCACATCACATGCAAATGTCAAAGATCACGAATAGCGGGGTTTCAAATTCAGAGCCAAATTCAATTTCCACTATACTGGACTACGGTTTCATTAAAATAATGAATCGAGGAAACCACCATTCCAACAACCATTCAAACTCAAAAGTAAAAATCATTTCCCCCTGACAAACCCACACTCCATTACTGAAAATGGCAGTGCCAATTTGCGTCAAACAACAAGGCGAGAGACGTGTGCCGATATTGGCAAGTCTGAATAGCTTCGAGAATGGAAACAAGAGATAATTGGAGAACGCAAGTAAAAATACCGTAAAAGCGCTTTTATTGCGCGCTATTCTAAAACCCCGTGGTTGCTATCACTACGCGAGCCAAAAGTTCCCACACCAGTTTCACCAGTAAAACAGCTTTCACAGTAAACTTAAGCTTAGTGAAAGATGTCATTCACTTATTTAACAAGTGTAATTGAAATGATATTTCAATTTTGCAAAATTCTGTTTAGTTCATCCGTTGAGATTAACTTCCTGTATTTTTACTCTCTTGGAGTGCGCACGAATAAATAATAATAATAATAATTGATCAAGGCCCTACTGTTGCGGATGCAACTCGAATTTGTATTTGGAAATAGTCAAAATTACCTCAGATCGTCGATGTTACTGGATTTAAACTGATTGGGAACACTACGGGGTTTCATTAAATGAGCAATTATTGTGATTAGTTGATTATTGCAATAATTGTAATCACTCAATCATTGAGGGCCCAACAAAAATCTGATTGATCCCATTGAATAACACGAGAATGACGTCACACGTATCAACATGAAACGACAAAAACGAGTCGTTTTAGACTTTTTGAATGCAGCTACTGATTTTTATTTAAAACAGGATATGCAAATTTGCTGTTCCCCCCTTTTCACATCGAAATAAACCTGACCCATTTACATAGTGGGTCAACTGAGTGACCCTTGGTGACCAAACATGGCATCACCTCCAATACCCCTTTTTTACAACATCTCTTTTAAACGACAGTTTTTACACCTGCTGTCTTACCCCGAATGTAATACCACGGAGTTGTATTCGATTACATAACACAGAAAAGTGTTTCGTATGTGCAGTTCATTAATTTTAATAATGTTACATTCATGTTCATTAAACATTTACTCCGGAGATTGAAGTGCATGCGCTTCTAATCCGAAAAATACAGTTATTGGATTAGCTGTCTAACTTGTAAGCCAGCTCAAAATGCATCAAGAATTCCCTGTCATCTTTCCAATTTAATCGTCTTTTAGTGCAGCCATGCCAGTAATAGTTGCAAACTTTTCCTTGATTGTGTATTTACTACTGTCGTTGTTTGATCGCGCATACATGCCTCCATAAGTTATTTCTCATTACACCTTGTTCGCACCTGAATATTTGAGCTAACTTATAAATAAGTAAGATTTTTTTGAATTACCAGCTTGAAAGGTAGAAATTAATCTAAATTTATAGAAATTTACACAATAACCTTTAGAACATCTAGAAAACTCAAATTTCTGGCCCAAATTCCAAAATAATTATTCATTCGTGCGTTTCGGGTTTTTCACTTTTACCGGTATGCCACACCTTGCCGGTATGAGTCTTGTAACTGAAATTTCCAAAAGATGGTAATCTAACGTAGTCGTGGACAAAATAAACTTCCCTTCAGTTTAGCTGTTTTAAGTTTATTATTTGCCCGGTCTATCTTTTAATACTAGGATTAAGGCAAGACGAGAGCCCGGGTCAACATTAATGTCATTGAATCTCAATGGATTTTTATGCCACCTGGTAGATAAAATTAAAACAGCTAAGCTGCAGGAAAGTTATTTTTCTCCACGACTATACATCAACATGTGGACACATCACAAGTTCAAGAATACATTCAACTTGACTTGATCATGTGATCCTTCTCAACCAATAAAGAAGAGTTCAATTTTAAAATAACTGTCAAGTAGTCCCTAAAATATCCACAAAATATATGATTAATCACTCACAAATTCAAACTTTCATAAAACATACAATGAATTTAAAGAAAATCATTTTTCAAGTGTCCAGAACAGAGCTGGAAACTTGAACAGAAACCGGTCTAACCAATCAAGTTTGGGTCTAAAATTAACCGCTAAATCTTTATTTTCAATCAGTGACGTCTGGTGACGAAGAGCTGCATTTTACGAACTACTTTTCTATTGTTCATTTGTACCCATGATGCAATGGCTGTGAACAGGTCAATAGCCAATGGGAGTTTTTCACAAGTTTTATGAAACAGAGTACAGATACCGTATTTCAGAGATGAACATTGGCGTAAAAATTCTACCCGTTACCCGCCCGTTACCCGTTCCCCCTTAAAAGTTCTTACCCATACCCATCCCTACCCGTACCCATACCCGATCGCAATCATGTCACTTTCAGCCGCGGCTATTATTCGAGGGCGGCTCTTATATCAAATTGCCTCTCTCGGTCGCGACTCTTATTCGAGGGCAACTCTTAATCGGTAAAATATGGTAATTGCCAAAACTAGCCCAGACACGGTCAGTTGATTGTCTATTGGTACACTCTAATCTGGATATGGCGTTTTTAAATTCACGATGCGAACACATTAGCCGAATCATTTTGTAGGCAACATCATCCCAACTTAATGTAGTCTAGCCGAGGTTAGGACTCCCTTGGTGCAAACATAGATTGACCGGACAAAACTCTAAAACCCTTTCAATGTCTGACAGTACTAAAAACTCCCTCTCTGGAGAGAGTTCACTGTAACCAAATTCGAAAAACATTTACTTAGAAACGATGCAAGTTCCCTCGACTACTTCATAATTGCAAACAGTCGGACTTATGGATGAATATACAGCCATTAAGACGCCCAGTTCCCTTCCTTAGGACCAAGATGAGATTAAAACTGGCTCACTTCCAAATGACCTGCATTAGTAATATGAGATTTTCTAAAAATCTAAGAATATTTAACCGCACCCCTTATCGCTCAAACCAAATTACAACTACAGAACAACCAAGTCCCATTCAATTGTTCAAATGTGCCATTCACCATTGACTCCCTCAACCTTTTCCTCCTTTGCAATTCTCAGGTGTTATTTGGCACGACTTGTGCAAGATGTATCCCCGGGGGATAGCGCAAACAGGACTTTGTCCACATGCGACAGATCCTATTGCAAATTCGTCTCACGCGTGCACTTTGTGAAAAAAACAAACTCGCAGAATACGCAACAAGAAATAAATCGACTAAAACTGGAGAGGCCATTTAAAGGCCATGGATTTTCATGGCCGTCAGACTGGCCCCGTAAAGATACAGTTAGAGTGGCAGAACTTCAAATTTTCTAAATATTAATATTAAAAATTTAGAAGAGTCACTTTTTAGTAGAAAAATGCATTTTCAAGCAAAAAAAAACGCATTTCTTAGCAAAAAAAATGCATTTCTAAGCATAAAAATAACATTTTAAAGTGAGAACTTGTATTTGCAAGCATAAAAAAAATTATTTTGAAGTGAGAAACTTGCAATTTCAGCTGCAAAAAATGCATTTTTGAAAGAAAAAAATGCTTTCTTTGGCATTTTTACGTTACAAAATAAAATTTGCACGTTACTGGGAAGGGCCCCTTTATACCCCGTTCGCACCAGAAAGTTTGGGCCAGCCAAACATTAAAATCTAGTTCTAGTTCTTAGTCCGAACACACACAGCCCAAAATTATCGACAGTTTAAAAATTTTTAAACAAGATAATTCTAATCCAGTTGTATGAACTAGATAATTGCCAAAAAACTAGATAACTGCCAAGGTCAATTCCCACAATTCCGTGCGCAGCGTGATCTGTTGATTGTCTATTAGCTACATGCTAGCGTAATGTGTGGATTTTTATTCTTAGTGCGAACACATTAGCCTAATCATCTTGTAGGCTAAATCATTCAGAACGAGGTTTAAATTTCAGGCTAGAACAAGCTTTCTGGCGCGAGCAAGGTATATGAATCGGAGGTTCCACCACTGCATGAAGATGGTTGAAATATCAATAGGCATTATGTTGCAAACTAAATTAACCAAATTTCATTACTCTATGATTTATTTCAACTGTTATTTCCGACAATTTTCACTCAACATGAAAAACAGGAAGCACTTTCCAGTTGATATATTGCGTGCTTTAAAGTATATTTATTTCCACTTACGTGTAGACCTATTATGTTGACCGGCCGTGATGTGTAATATTAGTTTGTTATTAGAAACATACGGAACATACGTTTCTAACGAGGAACAAAAAATGGTTATCTACATTTCAAACGTATGTTTTCGTGTTTCAAGATTAATTTTAATATCACAAAACACGACTTTGATTTTGGAACGTATCTATCGTGTAAAAATAAAATGGGAGTACTTTCGAAACTCTTTATAACGAATCGCGATATAGCGAATTATCGACATGACAAATACCTAAAAATGGCTGATTTGGTTGACTGGCCATGGTTAAAAAATTTCGATATAACGAATTCTCGTTATAACGAATCGATTTTTTGGGTCCCTTGCGGTATCACTTTTTTACAGGGGTTGACAAATACCAGGTGCCAGATCGCCATGGCACCTACAAATTCAAAATTCAAAAATTCAAAAATTCAAAAATTCAAAAATCCAAAAATTCAAAATTCATATAACTCCGATATCAATTTAAGTTAATCTCTCTTAAAAAATTAATTATTTGTAATCAAATATCGTATTAATTAATGAATTATACATTTTAAAGTCACATTTCAAAATATGTAGTTTGATTCAAATTCAAAAAAAAATGCTGTCGTCTGAAAAAAAGGATCCGACACCTGAATTAATTATAATTTTGCCGAATCTTTTTTTAAATAACAATAATAATTGTTTTAATAACAAATATATGATATTAGTACTCTTAAAGGCCTTTCGACTGTTGCTGGTCATCATCAACCAGTGCTAACACTCATGTTGTGCAAATTATCTATTGATTGCGCCCAATCATAAGCCGGCAATTTACAATAATTCCCAACTCTCCTGATTAATCCGTCGATGGGCTTAGATTAAGCGAATGAATAGAGCCAATAAATAAATGAAGCATAAATTTATCGGCTCAGATACAATCGGCATATCGGTGTGAAATATTTGCACTTTAGCAGTCAATTAGCTGCGACTCAGCGCCAATATTTCAATCAGCATCACGACGAAAAATCACGTTCACTTCCGCGGCGCGAAACTGCTCCAGCGCCGCTTTAAGACCCGAGTGTTTGCTTATCGACCCCACATCTATCTATCGATTTTAATTGACACTCCTGGGAGGAAACTAATTTGCTTGGTTTCACTCTTTGCAGTCGAATGCTCGTCGTTATTAATGCTGTAGCGCACGCACATCATTTAACCAATGCAAACCTTATCCAGATCTGCAATGATCGCGGCAAATAAGTGCAAATTCATTGGCTCGGTTTACACGCTTTAAGCCTCGTTGGTTACTAAAAGCGCATTATTTCTTCTACGATTAACCATGCTAATTCGTCGAGCAGTTGAGCAGTCGAGTTTCAATGACCTCTCCGTTGCTTGCATTAGTCGAACAATTGCCGATGCATTTCCCAAACAACTCCTTAACTGCTTAAAATTCATTACATTCAAAAAGCCCGAGTCTCGGTACAAGCACAGGTGCGGCGCTAACTTCATTTTACAACTTACTCATCAAATTTGATGGCTCAAGAAATTGATCAGAGTTAGCATGTTCTCTCCGTCTCTTCAAACTCGGCAAAATATATGGAATTTGTCGATGCTACGTACCATAAAATTGAGCTCCAACTTGGCATACTGATGAATCTTCATCGCCTTGCCGCCGCCATGTTTTACATACGGGTATTAACCACGCCGACATCGTGACACGTAATAGCGATTAGCGACAGACCGAAACGTCTAGAAATACCTCGAGAAATACCGTTAATATCCAATTCTAAAGCACTGATATTTTTTTTTGTGTTTTATTTCATGTTTATTAATACAGTTGACGTGTAATTTTGAAGTTATCACACGTTTTTTAAAAAAAAAAAAATTATATAAGGACAGACCGATACTGCAGTGTGCAACGGAAAGCAAAAATAAAATATTTGTGGTATTATTATTCCCTGTAGGATTTTACAATCGATTTCTATTTCCGACAATTTTGGGCGGATGAACGGCTGATGGTGGCCTCTCCAGACTGGGACAGCCAGCTGTCAGTGGGAGCCGAAGTGATCAATCAGATCTGGATTCCGGATACTTTTTTCGTGAATGAGAAAAAGGCCTACTTCCACAACGCCACCACACCAAACTCCTTCCTGAGAATCGGCTCAGATGGCCGAATCATCCGCAGCATGAGGTAAGGACGAATTATTTACATCCACTTCCTCACCCTCATCGTCCCGCTGTCAAGCGTCAACGCAATAAAGAATTGACACAACACGACATTAGCATTACCCGTTAACACGAGTTGATAGGGTCGCAGTAAAGAAATCTTGCGCCTGGGACGAAAATTCTAATTTTTTCCTACTGAAAAATGGCTAATTTTGGTTCAAGTCAGTGAAAAAACGACAAATTTAAGTCGAATTCATTAAAAAGATGGCTAATTTATGTCAAATTCGTTGAAAAGATGACATATTTGTATCAAATTCATTGAAAAAATGACATATTTGTATCAAATTCGTTGAAAAAATGACATATTTGTATCAAATTCATTGAAAAAATGACATATTTGTATCAAATTCATTGAAAAAATCGGAAATTTTAGTCGAATTCATTGAAAAAATGACCTATTTGTATCAAATTCATTAAAAAAATGACACATTTGTATCAAATTCATTGAAAAAATTGGAAATTTTAGTCGAATTCATTGAAAAAATTGGAAATTTTAGTCGAATTCATTGAAAAAATTGGAAATTTTAGTCGAATTCATTGAAAAAATTGGAAATTTTAGTCAAATTCATTGAAAAAAAAGCAAATTTTAATCAAATCCATTGAAAAAATGGCATATTTGTATCAGATTGATTGAAAAAATGACATATTTGTATCAAATTCATTGAAAAAATGGCTAATTTTAGTCAAATTCATTGAAAAAATGACCTATTTGTATCAAATTCATTAAAAAAATGACACATTTGTATCAAATTCATTGAAAAAATGGCTAATTTTAGTCAAATTCATTGAAAAAATGACCTATTTGTATCAAATTCATTAAAAAAATGACACATTTGTATCAAATTCATTGAAAAAATTGGAAATTTTAGTCGAATTCATTGAAAAAATTGGAAATTTTAGTCGAATTCATTGAAAAAATTGGAAATTTTAGTCGAATTCATTGAAAAAAAAGGCAAATTTTAATCAAATCCGTTGAAAAAATGGCAAATTTCTGACGAATCCATTAAAAAATGGCAAATTTTAGTCAAATTTATTGCAAAAAACGGCATATTTTCATCAAATTAATTGAAAAAACGCCAATTTTTAGTCAAATTCATTGAAAAATTGGCAAATTTTAGTCAAAACTATTGAAAAAATGGCATATTTTTATCAAATTTATTGAAAAAATGTTTAATTTTAGTCAAAACTATTGAAAAAATGGCATATTTTTATCAAATTCATTGAAAAAATGTTTAATTTTAGTCAAATCCATTGAAAAAGTATCAAATTTTAGTCGAAGTCATTGAAAAAATGCCAAATTTAAGTCATTTATTTTTCTCTTTGACGCCCCTGCGCTTAGTGTGTCGGACTGTCGCCCCCTCCGCCCCACCTGACCTTCAACGTAACGTAAACAAGAAAACTTAAACATTAACACGAGATTCTCGTCTCCAAAAGCCACCCAAAACCACCAGTAAACAAAGACACCAACTCCCATACAAACAAGCCTGCAATTAATACAACAAACGACACGTCCACAATTCAAAAATCCTTCTCAAACAACTCCAAACATCCAACTTGCTTTTCGAAATTAATTAAACTTCCCCAAACTGATAATTAAAGCGCGATGTACGGGTCAAAATCCATTTTGCATTTCTTTTAAATTATTTCTCCCCCTTAAAAAATTCATACCTCGAGAATTTTTACCTTAATTAACATTTCATAAATTTAAAATGATAAAAAAAATGAAATTCTCCTTTAAGGATCCAGCCCTTCTACCCCTCGTGCTCTCATTTTTATTTCCACATTCGAAGCAATAAGATGAGCCAAGACACGGCGCAGATGTTTGCATTCTCATAGAAAAAAGATGAAGGAAAAAAACGTAAAGCCACTCTTCTCATCAATTTTGCACGTATTGCGCACGTGCAAATTAGCTGACCAATGGTCTAGAAACTTGACTCGACTTCCCATTTTTTTTTCTAATTAAAAAAATATTAATTTGAGAATCCCATGTGGTTCAAAAATACATTGAAATTGTATATGGGAATGTATTTTGACGAGAATGCATTTTGTAATGCATTTTTGCGTGCTATTTGTTTATAGAATGCAATATTATTATTTTTTCAATTGTATTATTTAACTTACAAATAATATACTGAATTGTGCAAAATGCTATATATGTTGGAATGCGTTAATCTATATGATTTGCCCAGATAATGCATTTCAAAATGCATTCCAAAATACCGGCCGGTTTTATTTAGGCCACGCTTTTTGCGGAATTTAAACGTATTATCCATGCATTTCAAAATGCATTTCATAATAAATTTCATAATGCATTCATTTTCATAATGCATTTCATTTTTATAATGCATTCATTTTCATAATGCATTTCATTTTTATAATGCATTTCCTAATGCATTTCCTAATGCATTTCATCATTAATTTCCTAATGCATTTCATAATGCATTTTATAATGCATTTTATAATGCATTTCATAATGCATTCCATAAAGCATTTTATAATGCATTTCATAATGCATTTTATAATGCATTTTATAATGCATTTCATAATGCATTCCATAAAGCATTTTATAATGCATTTCATAATGCATTTTATAATGCATTTCATAATGCATTTTATAATGCATTTCATAATACATTTCATAATGCATTCCATAAAGCATTTTATAATGCATTTCATAATACATTTCCTAATGCATTTTATAATGCATTTCATAATGCATTTCATAATGCATTCCATAAAGCATTTTATAATGCATTTCATAATGCATTTCATAATGCATTTCATAATGCATTCCATAAAGCATTTTATAATGCATTGCATAACACATTACATAATGCGTTTCATAATTTCATTTCATAATTTTATAATGCATTTTCAAGTGCATTGTCAAACTTAATGCATTTCAAAATACATAATAATACATCGCAATATAATTTGCAATATATATTTTTTAACCCTACGGGAAGGTGAAAAATATGGGAATCGAGGAGATATTTGCAATAATGCAGTTTTGCATTTTTCGTGTTAACCATACGTCTCTAAATAACTCTAGGATCATTAAAGTTGATATTTCCAATTTCGGTTCAGTGGTGAAGTGGAAATAAATATTTTTATCTGCTCTTGGAAATATCAATGTCCTAAGCTGGCAGAAGCAATATTGTGAGAAGAAGATAAATATTTTTTGATGACTGTTTGGGTCATTTTCAGTGCAATGCTCACAGAAATGTTAAAGGGGTTTTGCCTCAAATGTGAAAAGGGATCAAACAAATCTCAATTGAAAATGCAAAAAAAAACGAAAAAAAAAAATTTAAAATAAAAAAAAAATATTCCAACCTTGTATCATCATCCAACAAGTCCATTTAAAAATTCATGCAGCAAATACACTCTTTGACATTTTTATTCCCACTCACTTTTTCATATCATTCCCCTGAATATTTTCCAACTCAAGTTTTAAATCAATAACCGCTGCACCTTCGTCACTCCAAAAAAAAAAATACGAGAAAATCTAAAAATCAATTTAAAACTTTAAAAAAAAAAATCTAAAAAATTTCCAAAAAAAAAAAAATGCTAAAACACATTTTGAGTAATAAAACATTAAAAAACATTCCAATTCTCATCTCAATGATTTCTGGCTTGATTACCCAGCGCAGACGACGACGGTCGTGTTTAAAATATTTATGACGTTGTGAAATCAATTATGCCCTTACTCGACGTTCCGCATTTCCGAAGTGAAAAGCCGTTGTCTTGGCAACGGAGCACGCACTCTTTAGACCACGCACACTGCAGATCGAATTAGTTTCTCACCGTCTCTTTAATTACCCGGGCTGTAGAAGGGCGTATCTCCCTGCACGGAACAGATGCTTCTACGTTACAAATCGCGTAAAAATGTCGCCTTTACTAACTCACGTCCCAATACGCTAATCCCGCAAGAAGAATCGCAAGTACCCCATTAAAAAATTCACAAACTTGTATCCTAAAATATTTACACGCATTCCCCGCCCACGTCGCGCGCACGAGCCGCACAAATTGCTAAATGCAACTTTCATATTTATTTCTACATCAAACGAAACCGCCTGCGATTTTGGGACGCGAGTCAAACGAATACGACACCCCCGGATTACCGACGTAAAACCAGTCATTCCGCGACAGTCTAATCACAATACCGTTATCTCGAATCCAATCACACCCCAGAAGGATGAAAAAGGAAGTACCGAGAAACGTATCTTCTGACATCCTGTCTTCCAGCTCAGGACTCGAACCCTCGGTCCGCGGCTCCGTACGGCAGGTAGCTCTGCCCGGTCCAAGTCCACTATACCTATTGGACTCGTGACCCGGTCGCTTGTCATTACCCTTCAATCGTCAGTTTGGCGTACAATCCCGGGACCCTGGTGATTTTTTTGGTGCCCAAATTACGAATTACGATCCTCATTTCAGTAGAAACATTTTTTTTGGGTTGGAATAAACTGTACCAAATACATTTCCGTAGCACTGAATACAAAAACTCGAGCAAGTTTGGAGAAAATGTAAAAATATGAGCTTTTTGGGTGAGAAAATAGTGAGGAATTGATTGATTTTGTGTTGGGTAGATATGGGCACTGGAATGGCGTTTCTGGAAAAATTGTCCGATATTGGAATTTTGTATTTCATTTCCGACATTCGACATGTTGCGACTTGCAACTTGAACCAAGACAGTGAGTGAAGCTGCGGCTTAGGCAACAGCGCAATGAACGTGTAATCAAGAGTTAGTGAGGTCATCTTTCACCCAAAGTCGACCTCCGCAATCTCTATAGCGTGGAAATTAAACACGCGGGCAATCATTAAAGAAGAAAAACAAAACCCAAAGAAAAATAACAAACAACTCAATGAGTGACAACACCCCGCACGAACAATTAACAATACTACGTTTACACGCACAGAATATTTTGAGTGGTGAAAAATTCGAGTGGTGAAAAAAATCAAATTGTTGTGTTTACATGCAGAAAATAATTCGTGATCACTTTCGGTTTTCGACCAATGGGGAAGTGCCGCATGCGCATGCGCAATAAAAATAGTCCGAGTTCTGTTTACATGACAGTTGTGCACACGGAATTTTTCATCTCACTCGAAATATTCCGTGCATGTAAACGTATTTCACGTTTCCCCGCACTATTTATCTTTGTTTTTGACTTTTTCCGCGCTCGCGACTGACTTTTTTTCATTTCCATTACTCCAACTTCCAATTTCCTTCGCACACAAGCTTTTTTATTTATCCCCGTAAACCTTTCAGGCGAGTAAACAAATCCTTTTACGTTCCGTCGTTATAACCCAAACAACTCAGGTAAAATGGATTACACCCGATAGACAAACACGGCCGACGACTCTACCTTTGAACTGCGTCGACTTCTTCCGAGTTCTCGCACATTGTTGCGCTCCGCTTTAAGCATAAACTTTGCTATTAGCAAAATCGATGGCAAACTAGTGTGTACATATGACTAATACAAGTCATATTTAAAGATGCAATAAATGTTCACTAGCTTGACATGATTACATCCCCGAAATGTAATGAAAAAGAAACACAGAAAAAGCAACTCTTTTCCCCAGAGGTTAATCTAATACTCGTGTCTTTATGGGAGAATAGTAGCAGCTAGCTTTTCCATTTATGAGCACCTCCGCCATAAAGAAACTGGCAAACTACTGCACAAAAACAAAAGAAAAAAAAACAAAAACTTTTTCCCAACAATAGCCCTAACCGAGGGAAATCGCATTATTCCATTATTTGACAAGTGGGGAGGCGAAAAAAAGAGCGAAAGTCAAATTTGGTTTTTAAAAAATGAAATGTTGCTTTAAGTTGACATTTCATTTCGTGTAATACCACCAACAGATGTGTATTCATGCTCGATTCCCATCTATCTGCAGAGAAAATCCAACAGTGATCGATAGCAAGGGACAGCTCCATTTACCAACTTGCTCTACGCCATCACGTTCCTCTGTACACACGAAGGATATTCATTACCTACTTTTGCAACGTGCTCCACCTCATGCTGATTTAATTTCTGCAATTGCAATTATTGCCATTGCTATTCGCGCACACCCACGGCAGCTCTCTGGCCAGTAAACGTTGAACTTTTCAACTCTTCAATTTCACCCGTTTACTCTGGCCGACAATTTTACTAAATCCTGCAATGCTGACTTATTTTTAACAGCTGCATTCGAGTGTTTCCTAGTTGCGCGCAATAATAGCGAATTGCATTATGTTCAAACATAGTGACTAAACCTTAGTAGAAGCCTTTAATGTAAGTTTTAGCAACATCCAAGCAATGATTTTTTCGAACAGACTATTGAGCTCATTTGACATCATAGTTGACTCTTGTAAAAAACGTCACTGATTTCTACATAACTAATGAATAAGTGTGAACAGTCTAAAAATAGATCATTTAGACTTCTACATAAGTGATTTAAGTGTGAACTAGGCGTTAGACAACTTTCCCCTTTAACGCGCATCTTCTCTTCACTGCAATACACATAATCTCCATCCCCGACGTGACATCACATATTCCATTTCGAATTTCCTGTTTGCGTATAGCCGGTGTGGCATCCACTGGATTTACACCTCGAATGTGAAATGTGAAATGTGTGGTCCGTGCGGCCATCTTGTATTTGCGTTTATACCCAATTAAAAGTGAGAGATCGATAAACAAGCTCCCCGGCGCATTCATCACATCATCGCGCGTTTTGGAAGAATATTTCTTTATCGATTTGTAGGGTCTTTAAGGAAGCGGATAAAAAATACACTTTTTTATTTTATTTTTTTATTTTTTTTTATTTTTTTAATATTCCAAAATGAAATTGTTATTCAAAATGGCAGGTGAGTTTGAATAATCTGCTCACGTCATGTCACACAGACCGAACGTCATTTTTATTCGCTCGAAATTAACATCCGAAACGTGTAAATCACGTATAGAAAAATTGAAAAAAAAAGAACATTCAGCAAAACACCATTTCTCAATTTGTTTCGCATCAATCGATGGGGAAATCACTAATTCCGACACTTTCTTGCACCGATTCATCATAAACACGATCGGAGCTTTGATGTATAATAATAATACGGCAATAAAAAATATATATATATATATATATAGAAATATAAAAAAAAAAATTATTGACGTGCATCAATCACGATAAAAACTTTCCTGGGTGGAAAGGAAAACGCTAACACCTCAATCTCGTACAGATGGGTGCACAGATGTGGACAAGCAAAACCACTCGTTATTGGTGGAAAATCCAGCAAAGGGAGTTTCACACGAAAACGAACAAAGAAGGGAATTGCTTTTGAATGAACAATACGAGTAAATACACGAAAAGAAATGAGATGGTTCCCTCCAACACCAACCAGACAACAACATAAAGAGCAAAATCATTTCGCTAAAGCTGAAAAAACTAAAATCCACCATTTTTCAACCACTTCCGCTTTTTGAAAAATTCATCTCAGCTCATTAACTAATTCGAATTCTAAACCCGACAAAGTCACGAGCCGCAAAAGGAAAAAAACCACAAAGAAATCATTGAGATTTCTCCCAAGTTTCCAACTAATCCTATTATGAAATGGAAGCGTGGAAATAAAAAAATAATAAAAAAAAAAATATTTCTATTCTCTGTCCTTATCGCTTATCCCTGCCTGGTGCCATTACGTTTGAATTGCAGCTGTAGAATGCACGCAAAAATCAGCCTCTTACTGCCAAAGTAGAAAATTAGAAAATAAAAATAAATTTTTCTACTTTACGCAAAGTTGGAGCAGCAAAGTGCGCGCCAATTAATAAAGGGCAGCTGAGAATAACGGGCCGAATGTCTATTATTTTTTTTGCGATAATAAAAAGTGAACCACGAATTAACACGCAACAACGTGCTGGATAAATTGTGTTTACTTCATTTTATCATCACGAAAATTCACAGAGTGCACAATGCGTCGTGCAACCGTGTATGGCTGCACTGCTAACCTCATCAGAATTGCGCAGAGTGCAAAAGAGCAATGCAGAGAAGCACAACTGCGCTGGGCCTTATTCAAACCTCGGGTCAGCACTACCAGGCCTTTCGGGTTAACAGCATTAATTAATAATTTGAGTGGGTTATTCGCCACAAACCGACTCTGCGAACTGTTCTCGGAACGGTCAGAAACGGCGCAACGGCAATAGAAAAATTTAAAACCCCTCGACGTTACGAACCAAAATATTATGTGAACCCAAATCAAATGTTATGAAATCAAATACAAAAAATATAGAATAAAACAACACATTAAAGGGAATGTTAGACTGGAGTAAAACGCCAGTTCTCACATATTACTTGTATGAATAACAAATAAATGACGTTATTTATGGCTCGTCCAGTCCCTAAGATGGGTTTCCGGTTATACGATTCTCATTCTCACGTAACAATATTGACAACCAACTGCAAACAGGTCACGTTTGCCCGTTGTGCGTGTCTCTCCATTGAATATGGATTATTTTTAGCTAATAAAATGAGTGTGTTGACTCTCGGTAAACGTTGAGTGAATCGGAGAAAAGGAAAAAAAAAATCGTGTCGCCGGTGAAATTGGAAATGGGTCTATTATGACAAACCTTGATACCCTTTTTGATAATAGTTTCGGCAGCTGGTTATTGTGGACTTTTTGCACATATGGTTGGCCTCACTTTTCTCCAACGACCTATTCTACGCCTTCACTTAGTGTATGCCTCCCCCCCCCCCGCGTCCCCCCGCCACAATAGATATTGGGAGAAAGCTACTTTTGTGCGACGCATTTCTTCCATCTGTTCGCATTTGTGTCCATGTATTGCGCATCTTCCAGTGAATAATTCAATACGTCTTTGCACTCAAGCCGTCGTCAAAAGCTTCATCTCTACTCAATCTCACACGGTTGCCTGGCTTCAATAAAAGAAACAGTTTTTACTTTTAAGTCCTAATGCACTTCATTTCTCAAACTCATTTCGGGACATAATGGGACAAGAAATGAGCAAATGCTCATTTTATTAACTTGGATTTTTGTTATTAAATTTTTTGGCCGAAAAATGAAAAAATTAAAAAATAAAAAGGAAATATTTTTTTTTTCTCGTCATTAAAAGGAAAAGAAAATTGCATAATTTCCTTTCTTGGGTTCCTCTATTTGACCCTTAGGTTTGTCAACGTTTAATATCGATTTCACGTTGAGGATCCAGGAATTAGAATAGAAAATTCCTTTATTTATTTAAAGTGAGTTTAAAAAAAATAGAATGAAATGAAAAATAAGATTTTGACGAATTTTTAATGGGAAATTGAGTTGAGATAAACGTCGGAAATTTATTCAAAATGAATAAATTGCAATTTGCGCGTTTAAATAAAAGAAGCGAGTGTGACATGTCCGATAATGTAAGAATCTCAATTCAAAGGACCATTATTAGTAACGCAAACAAAAATTGAAAAGAAAACAACAACAAAAAAATCCGATATTTTCCTTCCTCGCACGAAAATTGCATGTAATCATCTCGTTGTTCGATTAAAACCAACATCGCACGTGACAAACGGTTTGTATTTAAGGCGGAATAAAAACCCTTAAAGTAAATACTAAAAGATAAAGCCTCTTTTTGGAGATTGCAAAATACAATCCAGGGCTCAAAAAAATATTCTGTCTAACATGTTGCCGATTCGAGGCAAACTAGAAAAGAGAGCCCCAAAAACCCGATCAATGAAAATAAGCTCGTTCTTTGCTCAGACCGAGTGGGAGGTACGAAAACACCAAGAAAGAAAGATAAAAAAAAAACCTAAATAAAAAAAAACAATAACAATTTGCTCTCTGAGAAATTGTTTTCGACAATTTGATTTTCATCAGCTTTGGAGACGGGATTAACGTGAAAAAAAAAACACCCAAATAGCATTAAGTTGTTATTCAACCGATTCTAAATGCTAAAAAAAATATTTTCCCACAATCGAAATGCTAAAAATATATTTTTCTACAATAAAAATGCTAAAAATAAGTTTTTCCACAATCAAAATGCTAAAAATACATTTTTTCGCAATAAAAATACGAAAAATACATTTTTTACCAATAAAAATACGAAAAATACATTTCTTCCCACTCAAAATGCTAAAAATAAATTTCTTTCCACTCAAACTGCTAAAAATACATTTTTTTCCGTTTTGACTCATTCTTGTTTTGATTTTTCCAGGTTAACTGTAACCGGTGCTTGTTTTATGAATTTACGTTACTTTCCAATGGACAGCCAAACATGCAAACTGGAAATCGAAAGCTGTGAGTATACAACACCTAGAAGCATTTAAGGCGTTTTGAAAATAATCTTAAACATCAAAATCTTCAAAAAAAATTTTCTTTTGACAGTTCACTGTCAACAGATAAAAAAAAACAAAAAAAAAACTGAAATAAATAAATAAATATAAAAAAAGTCGAATATTTCCGCTTTCGCCTTAACCCACTCCCCATTTTCATTAAACCCAGACGTTTTATCGATTTTAATTTCATTTTATATGTTTTTTCTCCAAAAAAAAAAAAATCAATTCCAGTCGGCTACACAGCACGAGACATCGTATACAGGTGGCAAAAAAGACAACGACCTCTCGGCATCTCACCCGATGTTGAATTATCCCAATTCAAACTTCTCGGCCACAGAACGATCGCCAGTGAAATATACCTCAGCACAGGTACAATAAATCCACCTAACCTCTTTTATCGCAACGAATACGAACATCCAAGCTGTTTACGACCACATTTTCAAAAACTGCACACCCACACACCTTTCGCATTCACCTTTTTCTGCTCGCACAAACTCTCTTCATATTCACATCTCGAAATAAATCCGCGAGCGAATAAAATGATAAAACCGCCCTTTTATTTCTTATCTCATATTTTCTTTTCTTTTCAGGTAACTACTCGCGCTTGGCCTGCGAGTTCTTCTTTACTCGTGACATGGGTTACTACTTGATCCAATTATACATCCCTTCGGGACTCATAGTCATCATCTCGTGGGTGTCGTTTTGGCTCAACCGAAATGCCAGCCCCGCACGTGTGTCGCTCGGAGTGACCACAGTGCTCACGATGACCACTCTAATGAGCAGCACCAACGCCGCCTTGCCCAAGGTGTCTTACGTCAAGAGCATCGACATATACTTAGGCACGTGTTTCGTCCTCGTATTCGCTGCTCTGCTCGAATACGCCGCTGTCGGTTATTTGGCCAAACACCTGGCCCAAAGCCGAGGCATGGTGAGTCCCAATCCTACAATTCTCCGTTTAATTAAAAATTAATGTTTAAACAGCTGCTCTATCCTATTACTAATCTTTTTCCATCCACTTTCCGACGTCCAACGTGCAAAACACTCGTCGATTCCTCGACGTGCGAACGAACAAACGAGAAAAATCGTTGGATGTCGGAAAGTGGAGAAAATTAAAAGACGACTTTTTAAACGTGCTTTTTAAATCGCCGCCTCGTTATCGTGCTCTTTTATCAGCTTTGGCAACCTACAGACGAAATAAATATTCCAGAAATATTTGAAACACACGAAACACCTCTACAGGTAAATTATCTCTTGCGGTTTCCCACCTAACCCCCTGACCAACTCCTCGGTACAATTATTTTCACCATCCCCACTCCACTTTTACTTGCAATTTAGCATAGTTTCTCCCGTCTCGCACTCAAATTTTAATAAAAAAAAACAAAACAAAACCAATTTCGAATCAAATAATAAAATTTCTGTTATTTGCAGTATTTCGGAATGTGTCCGCGAGAGACGGAAGAAGCCGCAAACCCATACGGGCAAATGGCGCCCAGAATTCGGCACGCCAGTGAGGGAAACATAAGCGAGGTAATAGTCAATAGAAAATCAAATATCCGTGGCACGAGCAAACGACAAAAAGGGATTTACTAATTTACGTCTCGTTTTTATTTAGGAACTCCAGGATCAAATATTTCCCAATGACTACCCCATCAGCCCCAGCGACATCGATAAATACTCGCGGATAGCATTTCCAGTGTTTTTTGTCTGTTTCAATCTCGTTTATTGGATTATTTATCTACATATCAGCAACGATCGTTTGAGCGACGACATCGTGCCGTTAGCACCTGAATAGGGCCCCATGTACAACAATTCGAATTTCCACGTGGATCTTTTGTATACTTCTTCGCTGCAGCTATTATCATATACTCAAGACGGGTAACTAAATAAATACGTCGGCCTAGAGACATCAGACAACGACAGCGACGGGATATGATTGCGGAAATTGACCACAACCACCATCTCTTCTCATCTGTGTTCACAACATAAAAAGCGTGGAATGTCATCTTCCAATATATTATATATATCCTGTGATTTAGAAGGAGAAAAATGAATGTCATCAAACCCAAAGTGCCTTTGCTCATCATCAGTCAACTAAAACTCCAGAGTTTCGTTTGTTTCGTCACGTTTTCCTCGGTCCTAACGTTATTTATCGAAATAGCCAAATAATAACACGGATACTGGATTCATTCATTATTTGCTTTCTCGCCCCCTTTCACCGTTTTCATTTTTATAACATTTCAATAACTTAACAGATAGGTTGTAACAATATTTATAGAAAAGGAATAGCTTTGGGTAATTGCCGTGTTACCCCACTGTAAGCGGCTTGCCGGCATAATGCGGGTTTTAGCGCGAAATGAACCAAAATGTAGGAAATTATCCTAAATTTCTATAAATTTACAACAATTTTAATACTAACCTAACCTAGAAAACTCAAATTTCTGCCCCGAATTCCAACATAATTATTTATTTGTGGTTTTTCACTTTTCACTTGTGGACCGACATGCCGCTTAAAGCGGGGTAATACGGTAATTAATTAATTGATTAATTTAATTAATTAATTAATACGAAAAAAAAAAGTTTAAATGCCAATTTATAAGATTGGACCTTTTATGGATTTACTAAACCGAATAGCACTGTAAATGCCTTTCAAATTACGTGTATATAAACTTAAACAAATAGGCATATCTTTTTCCTGCGAGGAATCGGGTTATAAAATCACATTAATTAATGACAATTTTATACCAAGAGTCGAGAATTGGTTGTTGCTATAATTATATTTCACTTTGTGAGATGTGATTTATTGTTGCAGTGTTTATAGCGAAAAATCTAACACTTTCGGCGTTATAGAATATTGAATAGAAGAATGAAAAGAAGTCAGTTTTCAACCACTTAATCACCCGTTTCTCGAGTTTATCATTTTTAGCTATGTATGCAATAAAAATATACAATTACTATTATTATTATTTATTATTATTTATTATTAAAATGACAACAGGACATTAACGAATGGTGCAAGCTAGTTTTAATTATATTCCGCACCTAAATAGAAGGCAAAGCTATGGGGATTTATGATTGCACGGTGGTTTTAATTGAAATTTTGACGATACTTAATTACAAAATAATATCATTTGACAAAATATATCTTGGAATTGCCCTAGATTTGTCAAAAACTTGTTTTCTCTTTTGTTTTCTTCTTCTGACATGTCAGTTTGCTCAATTTTTATTCTGTGCCTTTAATAAACTTTCACCTTGCATGAGAATAGAAATGTCACTTTATCCATTTCAGAGAAATTAATTTAAACAAATGTTATTATTCTCGATATTTAGATTTGTTTTCAATCAATTTGATCAATATTTGTAGGATTAGAACACAATTTGATGTTATGCTAATTACATATCTTTATTAATGTTTATTTTTATTTTATTTTATTTATTTAAAAAAAAAAAAAAAATTCTAATTAAAAAATTATGTGAAATTGGTATTCATTTCTGGTATTTTAGCAAGAAAGGCAGAGGAGAGTAAAAAGGTATCACGATTTTGATGTATTGTTTCACAATCCTTTGTCAAATATTTCTAGGAAATAAAAATAATTTTATTTTTATTCACAACTTATTTTGTTGTTCGGAATAGAATAGGGATGAATGGCATTTGAAATACGCAACATATATTCAAATCCAAGCTGCCATATTGCCCCTGTCTATGGAAGCCATATTTCTTCTTGCTCTACCTCGGATGTTCAACCCTTGCAAGAAAACTCGTGCTGCCATCTAGGAATCCCTCAACAAACTACCATACTACATAAAAAAGAGTTAGTTTAACCATTTAGCAGCTAGATGGCGCACACCAAAAGCGCTGCAACTGAATAGAAATTACTAACTTCACCAACAGGGACAGGATCAAAAATGGACTCCCAACTCAGTCCGTGGAGGCTGACATTCAAGCAAATCCTCATATGCTCTATGTGATTTGGAAATTTGCAGCAAATCAAGCAAATATTGCTGCAAATCATGAGTCCACACTTAGAAAATCTGTTTGCAACATGAGTGAATATCGACCTCCTCAATTTTAGAAAATTCTGACACATTTAGTAATTTGCAAATCTGATGCACATTCAGCAAATCAGCTGCAAATCCAGCAAATCAGCTGCAAATTCCAGCAAATCAGCTGCAAATCCAGCAAATCACTTGCAATTTCAGCAAATCAGCTGCAAATTTAAAAAATCAACTGCAAATCAGCTGCAAATCTAGCAAATCAGCTTCAAATCCATCAAATCACTTGAAATTTCAGCAAATCACTTGTAATTTCAGCAAATCAGCTGCAAATTTTGTATATCAGCTGCAAATCCAGCAAATCAGCTGTAAATCGGTTGCAAATCTAGCAAATCAGCTGCTAATCCTGCAAAACAGTTGCAATTTCAGCAAATCAGCTGTAAATTTAAAAAATCAACTGCAAATCAGCTGCAAATCTAGCAAATCAGCTACAAATCCATCAAATCACTTGAAATTTCAGCAAATCACTTGCAATTTCAGCAAATCACTTGAAATTTCAGCAAATCACTTGCAATTTCAGCAAATCACTTGCAATTTCAGCAAATCACTTGCAATTTCAGCAAATCACTTGCAATTTCAGCAAATCACTTGCAATTTCAGCAAATCACTTGCAATTTCAGCAAATCACTTGCAATTTCAGCAAATCACTTGCAATTTCAGCAAATCACTTGCAATTTCAGCAAATCACTTGCAATTTCAGCAAATCACTTGCAATTTCAGCAAATCACTTGCAATTTCAGCAAATCACTTGCAATTTCAGCAAATCACTTGCAATTTCAGCAAATCAGCTGCAAATTTAAAAAATCAACTGCAAATCAGCTGCAAATCTAGCAAATCAACTGCAAATCAGCTGCAAATCTAGCAAATCAGCTACAAATCCATCAAATCACTTGAAATTTCAGCAAATCACTTGAAATTTCAGCAAATCACTTGCAATTTCAGCAAATCACTTGCAATTTCAGCAAATCACTTGCAATTTCAGCAAATCACTTGCAATTTCAGCAAATCACTTGCAATTTCAGCAAATCACTTGCAATTTCAGCAAATCACTTGCAATTTCAGCAAATCACTTGCAATTTCAGCAAATCACTTGCAATTTCAGCAAATCACTTGCAATTTCAGCAAATCACTTGCAATTTCAGCAAATCACTTGCAATTTCAGCAAATCACTTGCAATTTCAGCAAATCACTTGCAATTTCAGCAAATCACTTGCAATTTCAGCAAATCAGCTGCAAATTTAAAAAATCAACTGCAAATCAGCTGCAAATCTAGCAAATCAACTGCAAATCAGCTGCAAATCTAGCAAATCAGCTACAAATCCATCAAATCACTTGAAATTTCAGCAAATCACTTGAAATTTCAGCAAATCACTTGCAATTTCAGCAAATCACTTGCAATTTCAGCAAATCACTTGCAATTTCAGCAAATCACTTGCAATTTCAGCAAATCACTTGCAATTTCAGCAAATCACTTGCAATTTCAGCAAATCACTTGCAATTTCAGCAAATCACTTGCAATTTCAGCAAATCACTTGCAATTTCAGCAAATCACTTGCAATTTCAGCAAATCACTTGCAATTTCAGCAAATCACTTGCAATTTCAGCAAATCAGCTGCAAATTTAAAAAATCAACTGCAAATCAGCTGCAAATCTAGCAAATCAACTGCAAATCAGCTGCAAATCTAGCAAATCAGCTACAAATCCATCAAATCACTTGAAATTTCAGCAAATCACTTGAAATTTCAGCAAATCACTTGCAATTTCAGCAAATCACTTGCAATTTCAGCAAATCACTTGCAATTTCAGCAAATCACTTGCAATTTCAGCAAATCACTTGCAATTTCAGCAAATCACTTGCAATTTCAGCAAATCAGCTGCAAATTTAAAAAATCAACTGCTAATCAGCTGCAAATCTAGCAAATCAGCTACAAATCCATCAAATCACTTGAAATTTCAGCAAATCACTTGCAATTTCAGCAAATCAGCTGCAAATTTTGCATATCAGCTGCAAATTTGCCAAATCAGCTGTAAATCGGTTGCAAATCTAGCAAATCAGCTGCAAATCAGCTGCAAATTCGGCAAATCAAATGCAAATCTAGTAAATCAGCTGAAAATTCAGGAAATTAGGTGTGAATCCAACAAATCAGCTACGAATCTAGCAAATCAGCTGTGAATCCAGCAAATCAGCTACAAATCCAGCAAATCAACCAAATCCAGTAAATCAGCTAATCCAGCAAATCACTTGCAATTTCAGCAAATCAGCTGCAAATTTAAAAAACAACTGCAAATCAGCTGCAAATCTAGCAAATTAGCTACAAATCCATCAAATCACTCGCAATTTCAGCAAATCACTTGCAATTTCAGCAAATCACTCGCAATTTCAGCAAATCACTTGCAATTTCAGCAAATCACTTGCAATTTCAGCAAATCAGCTGCAAATTTTGCATATCAGCTGCAAATTTGCCAAATCAGCTGCAAATCCAGCAAATCAGCTGTAAATCGGTTACAAATCTAGCAAATCAATTGCAAATCCTGCAAAACAGCTGCAAATTCGGCAAATCAAATGCAAATCTAGTAAATCAGCTGGAAATTCAGGAAATTAGGTGTGAATCCAGTACATCAGCTACGAATCCAGTAAATCAGCTACGAATCCAGCAAATCAGCTGCAAAACTAGCAAATCAGCTGCAAAACTACCAAATTCACTGCAGAACTAGCAAATCAGCTGTGAATCCAGCAAATCAACTACGAATCTAGCAAATCAGCTGTGAATCCAGCAAATCAGCTGCAAAACTAGCAAATCAGCTGTGAATCCAGCAAATCAGCTATGAATCCAGCAAATCAACCAAATCCAGTAAATCAACCAAATCCAGTAAATCAACCAAATCCAGTAAATCAACAAATCCAGTAAATCAACCAAATCCAGTAAATCAACCAAATCCAGTAAATCAACCAAATCCAGTAAATCCACCAAACCAATCAAATTTTACGCTTCAGAAATCTGCACCACACATAAGAAATCAGCAAATCCTACGACTCGATTTGCTGACTTGTAAATCCACGTGTAATAAAACTGAATGTCGGCCTTTCTACCCAACCATTGCTCCCAAGAAAATCAATACTGAAGGTGTCATATTGCAACTCCCATCTACAGCACCCAACTTTAAACTAATCTTCTCTCATCGAATTCAATAAATTAATCAAGTAAATTCAAAGTTTTCATTCGATTTCCACAAAAATCCCACCTTGTCTACGATTGTGTCAATCAAGGTTCAAGCCTTAGAGCACTTTCATCCAATTCCTGTGTTTGCCCAGACAATCTTTTCCTCTCGCTAAACAAACACAAAATGTCTCAACAAAAATGTCTACAATTGTTTTTGTCCCATTTTTTCAGACATTCTGTATTTTTATCAATTATTAGTACACCCATTCTCCCAACAGCTGGCGCACCGCCTTCTCCTAAATGATGTCACAGTCCAAATAAACTGATTGCACTGTCCTGCCATCTAGTGGCAATATTCCTAACAACACAATTTCAATTCACACAAAACCTTCAACAACAACAAAAAAATAGTCGTTGAAACCCAAACAAAAATAAAAAATCGTGAAAAACCAAACAAAAACATTAAGCTAATGCAAAAAGAAATAAAAACACGTGTAATGATCTACATCCTGCCTTAATGATATTGATCGAATTGTAAGTTATTATCGCCAGACGGCAATGCCAAACAACAACAATTTCTAGCAAATAAACACTTCTCATTTGAGAACATAAATAATTCAACAAACAAAAACAAAAACAGAAAAAAAAAAAAAAAAAAAAAAACAAATGAAAACAAACTGAACAAAAAACGTTCCAAATCCATGTCAGCTAATTAATTCCACCCAGCGAAAAAAAAGAAAAAAAAACCATTCTTCATATTTCACATTTTAAAAACTGAAACGCCATTCTTGTGTGACAAAACACGAGTACGTGCGTACTAAGGAAGTAAAAACGTTCCAGCCATTTCCTTGTTCTTGCAACCGAGCTATTTTTTAACCCTAAAAATCTGCATCCAGCATTTTCTATCTTACTGCTTGAAAACTGGCCAAAATCCATAACAGACTGTCAACAGTCAGCACCAATTCAACCATGATTGACTATTATTAATACGTTTTCAATCGATCATAATTTCTTATTAAATCGTCACTATTTCCTCGCTTCGGCATTTCACATCAAAAATTAAATTAAATTATAAATTATAAATCACCAAGAAAATATTTTAAAAAAATCCATAATTTAATCCTGCTTTAATTTAAAATAATAAAAAAAAACCAAAAACAAGAAAAAAGAAAAAAAAAGACATTCTAATCAAAATCCCCCTGCAAAGAAATCATCTTTGCTTTCCTGCATGACTTCTTTGCTTTCCTGCAATGTCAGATCTTCCGTATCTTTTCCAATTAATATCACATTCAAATACGACGTTCCTTTCAATCTCTGAACCATTTCCACAAATTAGAAATAAATCAGAGACTGCAGTAAACATATCCACTTGAAATATCGTTGAAAATACCAATAAATCTATTGGCAAACGATTCCATCAAAAGAAACTAAAAAAAAAAAAAAAAAATTACTCTCCCGCTTCCAAATTGTAATCTTCTTTTCAGGCCAACTCGTGCCCAACTATACAAAATCGATTCCAGCTGGGTAGAATAAAAAATAAAAAAAAATAAAAAATAAAAACGGCATCATGTTTAAAAGCACAGCAAATTTATTTGATAAACCCCAACCAAACAAAATCGCTTGTTAAACAACGGAAATTTCGATAACCAAACATCCAATTGGTAGAAAGTAAAAAATCCTTTTAGTTAATCACACCGTTTTCCCCCTCGTTTCAAACCTAAACTACGATACATAAAGTGTGCGTGATGAAAAATGTGTTTCCGTTGCTAAGATGTTGCGTGCTATCGGTTTATTCCACATTCGACATAACACACAAGGTCATTTCTTCAAAATACCTCGATACACGTTTTAAACAAAATAATTAATCCATTTACAATTAAATCTAAATTTACACACAAAAACCAGCTCGCACGTATGTATTTTCCCAGTTCCAATTACACGCTCAGGTTTATTCTTTTCACGAATAACGACAATGTGATATCGGTTGCCTAGCAACCAAAACTCGTTTCCACCAACCCCAGCATGTGACGGCAAGAGGCGGATCCTAGCGGCGAGCAAACACACTCTTTAAACCCCCAAAAAAAATACTCGTGAAATTGAATCGTGCATCGCAAAATGCAAGGAGTAAAAATTTATCATTTTGCAGCTGGTTTGCAATTCGATTTGACACGTAGCCGCGGATCGCGCGAAAATAAGTCGAGACAAACCCGTTGGTTTTTGCTCAGCATCTCAAAGGGCAGATTGCATGACGTTCCCATTTGTTTGAAAAGAAAAGCGCAAATGTGAGCCACGTGACATTCGGGATCGATAAAAAGCCATTCACGAGCCGAGGAACATCCGAACTTCTGTTCTCCAATTTCGGCATCAACAAAATCATCCACAAACGACTCATTTGCATGGAATCAAAGCAAAAATTGCCCAATAATAACGGCACAACGGCACCCTAATTGAGCCCATTTCGTATTCCTCGTGACCTTTAATGTTGCACTCGACAACGAGTTGCAATCGTTTTAAATGAATTACGGCGCCCCCGAATGAAAAACGAAAATATTTAATTAATTATAATTAATCAAACATGCTCAAGAAGAAAAAAAAATTTTTTTCCTTCAATTTCAACAGTGCATTACAAATTGCTGTGCATAAACATCGATATTTGTGAGTTATTTTTCCATTGTGCAGATAGAAATAAATAGAAATTAATAGAAAGATTAATTCATTCAAGAAAATTCATTTCCTGCCTACCTGGGCTTGGTCAATAGCAGTTCCTTAATGATCATTTCAAGTGATAAATAAATGAATGAAACTGCTCATCAATTTTCTGCATAAATTCAACCTTTTTTTGGTTTTGTTTTTGTTTAATTATTTCCACGGTACTGAAAATAAATTGCTTGAGTAAAGTCACACTCAAATCATTTATTATTATTATTATTATTATTGTTTTTTTTTTAGTTAAGGAAAAAAAAATAAACAAAAACAAAAGAAAAGAAAACAAACCAAACGTTTTATTAATTTTTTCATAGCCCTCTAGTGTGACGCAATTGAATTACAAGTTTATATACAGTAACAGAAATTGTCAATTCAAGAATACAGAGAAAGATGAAAAGATTTGAAATGCACTATTGCAATACCAGCCACCTATAACGCTATTTTTCCAAAATGGCTGCAAAATCAATCAAATTTAATTTTCTTTGATTTATAATTTAAAAAGAAAATTGTTCAATCAAACTTGACAACAAGTGAAAACCAGCAAAACAAATTGAATTTTCGCAGTTTTCGCTTTACACAAATAAAATTAATTAACCATAATTAAAAAAAAAAAAATTACTTAATCAAATTCAGCCTTCAATAACATTTTTATACGTTAAACTGAGTGTAAATAGTGAGCCTAACTAACTACAATTTTTTTTTCCATTATTATTATATAATAACACGGTGAGAAATTACATACAAGTTAAATTGGAACTTTCTTGTTTTGGGTGGCAAGACTTAATTTGCTTCAACTACAATAATAACATGAGAAATAGAGAGCTAACAACATCTTTTTTTTTAAAACCGGTTACTCGAAGCAACCGATAATTCCGCAAACCATTTAGTGACTTTTTTGAATATGAAAAGGTCCTTTTTAACTGCACCTATTCCTAAAACTTCTTATACAAACTCTTCTTATTATTAAATATTTATTATTATTATCTTTAAATGATCTTATAGTAATTAAAAAACATAGCTGCACACGCATGAGGGAGCAAATATACCTTTTCATAAACAACACAATTTTTATTTTTTATTTATTTAATTTTTTTTAACAAAAACCAAAAATTTTAAATTAAAAAAAAACCAAAAAAAAACCTCAAATGTGATCAAAATTGAACAAAAAATAAAAACAGGGCCTAACAACAAGAAAAAAAAACCATTAACTGATTTAACACTAAAATTCATGTTAAATTCAAAGGAAACCATTTTGTGTTGTTGTTAGTTCATTAAGGCCCTAAAACCTTCTAACATTTGCATTCCGCTTTAATTAAACCCTACAAATCTGGAATAATATTCCCCACAGTTTAGGTTTAATTAATCAATTTGAAAATCCAAAAAAAAAATTAAATAAAAACCATGCATAATAACAATATAATAATATCCACTTATTCTATTAATTGGCCTGTTTTCTAACTGCAATAGTTGAATCTATTAATTGGAGGGCAAATTGGCTAGAAATGACGTACACCACAGGTTTAAATCTATCAGATAAGTGGGTTAAAGGGAATATTTATCGAAATTTATTTAGGGAGAGAAAAAAAAAGAATTAATCGGTTTCAAACGTTTACCTGTACTTTTTACTCTCAAACAAGTTGCATTTCGTGGACGTGCTTGAGACTAAAACGACGAGGTAAAAAATAAATAAACAAACAAAATGGATGTATATAGATAGATATATGTATGAACGAATCCTTACTAATGACACAATTTACTGAGATTGGGAATATTGATTACTTATATTAAGGGCGGATTATTTGTGACAATTGAGTTTTTTTTTTTTGTTGTTTTGTATTTTTCTTCACTTTATTTATTGTATTTATTGTATTTATTTATGTTGAAATTATTTAAATTTGAAATTTCATTGGACTGGGCTGATTGATAGATTAATTCCTTAGCTTGATAAACTGAATCCTATTTTCGGTAATTAATACTCCAAATAAATACTCAAGCTCACAGTCAAATAGAAATGTTTTTTGAGCAATGTTACAATGATTACAAAAAGTAACCTCGTACAGCGTAATCCTATACACAAAGCCTGACATGCAAATAAGGTTAAGAATCGTCTAACACAATTTATTGCTCCAGAAAGAGAAGAAATGATTCCAATCAAAAGGGGCTTTTAAAAAATCGAGAAATTAAATTTTCTAAATTTTTTTTATGACTTTGCAGTGATAATATCAACTATCATCAAAGTAATGATGAATTGTGCAGGAAATTTTTGCTTTTTTATTTTTTTGTTTGTATTTTTTTTAAATGGTGAAATCAAAATGAGTTGTGTAAAATCACAGAAAAATTTGTAATGAATCGCGAAAAAAATCGCGAAAATAATAAAATAAAATTTTATACTTAAAAAAAAAATAATAATTAAAATAATTTTTTTTAAAAAAAAAATCCTAATCTGTTTTTAATAATCACTTATAATTTCAAGCCACAAAATTTATTTCTTGAGCTCTGGATCAGGTGCCAGTGTTAAATTTCAAAAATCAACCAAAAAATTAATAAAATCAAAAATAAATAATTTTTAGAAAAAAAAAAAGAAGTAAATAATTGAAAAAAAAATCCAAAAACTAGGCCTATATATATATATTTAATATTTATATATATATTTATATTAAAAATGAAAAACTATGAATAAACTTCGGCAAAATACGATGCCCAGACACATAACCGCGTTAGTAACCATTACTTTATGATTCTAGAAAAATCTTTAAAATAAAAATAAACCAACATTGACCTAACGGGACCCAAAAACCAAAGAAACAATAAACAACACCCACCTTCACATCAATATTTACAACACTTAACAAATTAAAAAATTAAAAAAAAATCAAAAAAAAAATTATATATATATATTCGTAATTTATATATATATAACCAAAAAACCTTAAATTTTTGTCTTTCTTTCAACATCTAACAACAAGACTAAAAAAATTCCTAACAGTAAATTTTCCACTTCCAATGAACCTACAACCTTTGTCCGCATGAGCATCAAAATTACTTGAACCATCCTATATATATATAATAAATAAAAAAGGAGTGTTTCTGTCGTAATATATAAAAATTGTATGGCATTTCCATTACTTCAGTATCATCATTAATTCATTATAGAAGTTTGCAATTTGACTTATGCATTTCTACATATATAAATCTACTTCATCTAAGGAGTATATTTATATGTATAAAAACGTTTAAATCGTTTGAATTTCCGTCCTCTTGCCATTTTATTTTATTTTTTTCATTTTTATTTATTTATTTCATTCTATTTATTTTTTTAAATTATTTTTTTTTTAAATAGAATTCACTCACCATTTTGTCACAATTTTATAATACCAGTGTGTTTGTTATACAGTAGAATCTCACGAGTTTAAATCATCTGCTCGTGTTGTTTTGAACGGATTTCAAGTGGTAATCGTATTTTAGAGCGCAGCAGAAAAATGTTTAAAATTTATTATCAATTGAATTTAAGCCCGCACTAATCTTATTTCCCCACATTTAAACAACCGAAAAATTTAACCAACAAATCAAGAAACTCAAAAAGTGTATTGAAAAATTTTTTCGAAAATGTACTGGATATAATTTTTTTAAATAAAAAAAACAAAACCAATTAACGAAAAAAATAACCTTTTTTTTTTTAAACAAAAAATAAATCAAGAAAAATCCTTCTCATGATTATTTCCAAGAAACTAATCAAATTTCCCATTAATTTCTTAAATAAATATCAATTCAATTATTTAAAAAAAAAAAAATGTTGGAAATGCAGGCGTCCTACCCTGCAATCGGTACAACGAACGTCAAGGGATGTTGGAAGGATGTTTCATCTTGGTTGATGTAGCAGTGCGCTTGATGTTATTAAGTTCCTAGGTATAAGAAGAATACGGAGCGGCCATTTTTTATTCATTTTCTTCTTCTACCCTTTAATCCTCTTTTTTTTTTCCTTTTTTAAATCTTCCATGAGTCAATATATTGTTAGCCGCCCATTTTCTTCTTCTTCTAGCTCCCTCTTCACTCGGCACTGATTGGTACAATATCTTCGACGATTACGTCACTTATATGTAGATAGATGATCCAGTACATTAGATTAAAACAGACGAAACACACGGGAAAAACGACGCGTGAATATTTGTCGATATCGCTGGGACTGATACCGCACAGTTTATTGAGATTCTTTCCTTGGAAGGTGTTGGAATCACCACCACCCCCAGTTCCAGCTCCTGCTCCTGCTCCTCCCCTCTCAGCCGCTTCGGCGTCGCCCCCACCGCCCCCAGATGGGGGGTTGATAGTATTCTCCACGCCTTTGCCGTGCGCTTTCGGGTCTGTGACCTTAAACCGTACCTCCTGAGGACGAAACAAAGACAAAACCAAACACCCTGTCTGATTATTCACTTTAGATAAATAGATAAATGCACACAGCACGTGCAAACTCATGCAGCACTAATAAAACAACTAGATCAACTAAACATGCGACAAAGTGACAGCCAAAAAGAAAAGAAAAGAAATAAATCAATGAATAAATGCACTCAAATGTGTATACCGTACCGCCGCATTTAAACGCATGGGCGTTTAATAGTTTTCTTGAGCCGACCCGCCCGGCGCACAACCGAAAAATCGGCGTTTTTTCGCAAAAAAAGTTATTTTTCTGCAAAAAACACCATTTTTTCGCAAAAAACGTCGCTTAATCAGGGCCGGCGCCAATTCTGTAGATCGCCGATGACCGCCCGGCGTTAAAACAGGCCTGGACGTTTAAATGAGGCGGTACGGTATTGCGACGTGGCTCGGGGGATGAATGAACCAAGTAGGCAAATTAATTAGAATGACTCTGTCGCGTGACAATATCGCTCAGCGCGGCTTGATAGCGCAAATGTTAATACGATAAACATGGTTAACAGGATACCATGGACACTTATCCATGTGTTCAGTGCGTTTTGCCACCGATGGCGCCACGTAATGTATAACCGCACTGTATTCTGGGATGACAACAGGTAACAAACATGCTTGGTTGGCAAGCAATGCATGACACATGATTGCTGTCATCCAATCACCGCAGTAGGAAATAACACACCGATACGTGTCCATGTTATCCTTGGTTCATGATAAAACCCTCGAGACGGGGTTTTCATTGACTTGTTCGCAAAGATTTCAAGATTTCACCACGGCGCCCCAAGTCAAACCACAGTTCTATAATACATACTTGACGCTTGCAGAGTGCAGTTGGTGACTTGGTGCAATTATTTATAGTAATAAAAAAATTAAACGCAAGTTATTATCACAGAATCTGCAAACTGAGATTTATTGATGGGATCTATTAACTTAGTGAGATGGACGAGCCTGTTGTTTGCTACAAATCTCTTCAATATTTTCTAATTTTGGAACTTTTCGCACAGTTTGGGAAGCCCTGCCTTAACAAATTATTCACCCCCATCTTTGACTCATTTAAAATCTGCCAAAACTTAACCCAACACGAGAATTAACTACCTATTAACACGAGTTGACGTCCTTGACTGTAACTCGTGCTACAAGATAGCATAACACAAAAACACGATCAATCTTGTGGCACAACCTCCAGAGATCATGCTGTTTTATACAAGATTCTCGTGTTATATATTTATATTTTTACTATCATTATACTGTAAATATTTATTGTGGTTAACTTATGTGGTCACCGAGTATATCGATAAGTCTATGTTTGTGTTTGTTTATACCCGATAGCCTCGCTTTCAATCAGATGTGACGTCATCATGACTTATTCGTAAACCCTACCATTTTAATTTTCTGAAAACCGATTTGCGCAAAAGACTAGCAAATTCATTAAATTCATTAAATGAGCGATTAGTTGATTACTTTGATTAGTCGAATACTTGATGTGTCATGTGACTGGATTCAACCAATCCCGAAAATAATCATGTTTACCAGAAAACTAAAATTCAATTTCTCGCTCCCGAGTAATTAGTACGTCTCTCATTCCCACCAATTCCCAGCAAAACAAGTATCGCGTTCCTTTGTTCTTAACACAAAGAAAAAATGGAATATGACACAGACTTAAAGCCAAACAACAATTGCCCGCATTTCATCGACGAATCAAACAAGAACGCCTTCAAAACCCACCCTAAATTCACACATATATATTTATACACACCCTCAATATGCAACACCGAATATAAATTTCACATTTTACATTTCCAAAATTGAAATTTCAAATTCACTTTTTTTCCATTTACAAAATTCCAGCGCATCCATTTCACAATTTAAAACCATTTCTATCGCCCAAATAAATAATTCATACCACACCGCACTACTTTTACACCGAAATAACAAACTTATCCATTCAATCCAAACACCCATCCAAAAACTTCCCCAACATCTTCCCCCGCCATTTTTAAACCCACGAAATCACCATCGAACCGAACCCTAAACCACTCATTCTCATTATACGAAATAACGATCCCCTTCTGCAACTCCGAAATCAATTTCCAACACACTTTCTTTCTTTCTTTCTTTCTTTCTTCGCGACAGAAAAGTTTCAACCAAGATAATTCCACCGAGGCAAATGCAAACGGACACGTCGCCGTTCCCCGTCCCCGTCCCCGGTTAAATGGAGTGCACGTAATTGCTCTCATTCTCTCTCGCAAATCTTATTAATTACAACTTATTCACAGCACCGTTCCCCCATTTTTGCACCACTTATCTCTCCTTCTCCACAAACCCACGAATAACGATGCTAATTGCCGAAACCAAACTCAAAAAATTCAATTCCAACTTGGGCACACTTCACTCACTCACTGGTCCAACTGTTTCGCATTATCCCATTGTCCCGACCTAAACAAACCATTCAAACAGAGCTGCAAACATGTCACTTTTGCGTGCCAAAAAATGGCGACTTGTTTACTTGGTCGAGTCGAGTCTCGAGTCGAGTCGGTGCCCAACCAAGCAAGCGAGAGAGCACTACCATTACAAATGCCGGCTATTTGAATTCATGAATAAATTATCATTTCCCTCGTTTCATCCTCCAACAAACGGTATAAATCAACCTTTAACGTGGTTTGCCATCACTATCCTCCTTAGCCATGTTTTCGAGACCTTGTCACGTGCAATTAAGCTCGAATGACGCCGTTAGAGGTCGGGATCGGCTCGCCATTGTGGAAAACATTATTCGGCTTTCTCGGCGACGGCGACGACGACGACAATGTGAACTTGATGAATTTAGAATTCCAAATGGGGATGACGCGACTCGTGTAATTAGACATGACACTTCCGCAAGTGTCAAATGCTGCAAAATCAATTTAGAACGTTCAAACTTTTCTTTTTCAAACGCCAATCACGAAAAATCCCAAATCAGCGCACAAAAAAATCTCAATGGCAAAATGCAGGAGAAGGAAATTGGGAAAAAGTCGTACAAAATCAGAAATGAGTATAGGTAAACCCATTTCCGCGCCAAGTCATCCCGCACATCTGATTATACGCCCGCGAATGGCGCCCAATCTGATCGTGACGCTCAATACGACGTGGAAAATCATTTTCGTCGACGATCTGGTGGACGGAATAGCGATAACGAAGCGAAATCATCCTCGGATGACGTTGATCAAAGAGCGGGGGCCGCCAAACCCTTCGCTTCCCAGCTTCCTTCTCTTCTCTTCTCTCGCTTTCAAATTCCTTCAAGCAAGTCAATTCTTTCAGCCGGCGGATTTCCATTATGTATTCCGTGCTGGGAGGCTATTTGGTCAGATCCTTAGTCTTATCTACGGTCAGTGGTTACAAATTAGAACTCGAATCTGCAATCACGTTTCCATTTGTCATATCCGAGCGAGTCAGAAAATGAATTCAAACGGAGCGGCGCAGATTACGCCGGTTGAAACAATCTCATTTACAGTTGTCGGTTCTACTCAGGGGGTACGACATTCAACCGAATCTCTGACATGGGCTGTCGAATCCCGTTCTGAATCCCCGAATCTCCGAATCCCGAAACTTTACATTTTATAAAAATTTTGAATTTTTTGTCGAAAATTGGACAAAAGTTAAAATATTTTCCACTTTTTTTTTATTAAAATAATCATCTAAATCTTTCCGAATCCCAACCGAATCCCATCCGAATCCTACGAAAGATTCGAATCTCTGACACGCAAATTCTGATTGTCGTAACCCCTCAAGAACAGATCAGCCATTACGGTCATCGAAATTACAAGTGGTTTATTCTGGTACTTTTACATAGGCGGCGCTGGGGGTACCGGTTATAGTCATTTTAGCAACGCTCATTTTAGCGATTTTGACCAAAAAAGTCCCATTTTAGCGAGCGTGTCATTTTAGCGACACAAAAACCTAGGTTTTAGCGACAATCCGGCTCAAAAAAGGGTTTTTATCAAAAAACCAGTAAGGTTAGGTTCGCGGGGGGTAAAGGGGGGGCGCAGCCCCCCCTTGTTAGCCCTTCTCAGGAATTAAACCTAGGTTTTTGTGTCGCTAAAATAAAATCGCTAAAATGTAATCGCTAAAATGGGGTAGATCCGGGGGTACAGCGCCCATGACAAGCTGTCAATTAAAACAAAGTAATGCAGTGAAGCAAAAACACAGCACCCCCTGGTTTAACTATTCTTGTGAACAGACAGTCCATTTCTTTTACCGGAACATCCGCAAAACATTTTTGGTCGCAGGGGGGAGTCTCACCACTTTGTTTTTATATTATAAGAGTTTTTGTTACACAAAACACAGACATTCAAACTCAAAATGATTATGTTTTGCAGTCTAAGAAACCTGATACATTAGAGGTGAGTTCAGTTCTTCGAATTTCACTTCTCGAATTGATTGTTTCTTCGACTTGTTTTTGTCTGAGAAATGACCCAGTTGAGAAGTGATTGTCTGAGAAGTGACCCCCTAAATTTCAAAAATACATTTCGAAGAAGTGAATGAACCGCATACATTCCTGCCGTTCGGATGCCATTTGTTCAATGTTTTGCTTAAGGATCGGAACAAGAATCAAAATGAATCAGACAAACATGTTTTTTGGTCTTTCGCCTTCCTCAATTCATCACAAAGTGTGGTTATCATTGTTACTCTTCACTAACAGAAGAGTAATCCTTTATTGTTTCATTACCTGACCAGCCGTCTACTTTACTTTACTTTATTGAGCACTCCAATGGAGTAAATATAGAAAAAAGGGAAATCATACAAGTTGCTGGACAGTGATACTGGCATCTAGATGCAGAACAATCAAATATGGTATCACGAATGACAGAAGGAAGGTCATTACACAACGAGGCACAACGGTAGAGAAAAGAATTCGCCATTTTTCAAGTTTAATTAACAAATATATTTTTTGACCTTACATTGTATATTTTCTAATAGTATTTTACATATTCTGCCCAATTTTTATGACAATTGGTTCATTAGTTACCACAGATTTCAGGTATTTGTCTGATGCAAAAATATTCACTTATTCGAACACGACAAATACGACAATAGACCTTTGGAAAATCATGATGTAATGCCCTTTGGCTCCGCCCACAATAAAAATATCAATTCGTTTTTACTCAATTTGTCGACCATCAATTAATTGCAACATTAATTAATATTTCGGCTTCTTTTACTTAACAGAATTCTCGCATTTTAGAAAATCCCTTTTAAAAGAAAAATGAATAAATAATGAGTGAAAGCATAACGTCCACGGGTTTACATAGAAATAAAGTCGTTTGGGGATTTAAGTCTTTCCAACTCAAATGAATGGCTGAGCAGATGATGAATTTTTAAAATCTCTTTCCCCCACCTCCCCTAACCGCTGGTAATGCAGATATTTTGAAAAATTTAGATCTCCAATTGAAGTATAAACTTTTAAATTATTCCAAGACTGCTCAACAAAAGTTGATTCCAAAAATAATAAAGTTAAATCCTACTCATCAATTCTTCAAATATATTATTTTATTTCTGCACGAGCGCTAATGTGTGCAATAAATTAAAGTAAATTTACCTTTCCCTCCCCTACTTCTCAACTCCATTTCCCGCCAGTCATTAATCACTGGCGAGTAGCCATACGACCCTACTATAAAACACTTTTAAAAACATTAATTTAGCTTTTTTCTTATAATTTCATAGAATTTCTGCACTCACAATCACAAATTGTGATAAAAGCTACCAATTATTCACTACAAGATATATATATTCTAACATTATATAATGTAATATAATACTTCAGAAGTCGCAAAGTTTTCTTCAATCTCTTTTTGCGCATTGATTTTTGCTGCAAGATTTCACAGTGAATCAAAACCAAAGACATCTGTTTTTCTTCCCACGTTAAAACTAAAACCAATACATAAAGTATATCATAGAAATATATATACATTTAAATTAAATATATATTAATCATTAGTTTTGGGCGATGTTGTTTAATTAACATTTCTAGTATAGTTTTTGACGATCAGAGTTCTCGTTCTCGAGATATTTGCGTTTTTCATCAAAGAAAAGAAAGATGTCCTCCAGCACAAAAGTGCCTATAAATTTTTTTGGCGCACTCTAATGGTTAGAGCAATCAAACATGGTAAATCGGGCAAAAATTGATTAAAAGCGCAAATATCTCGAGAACGGAAGCTCATATCATCAAAAACTAAACACCAAACAAAAGAGCGGAAAAAACTACACCAGAAACGTTAATTAAACAACACCGCCCACAACTAATAATTAATATATATTTAATTTAAATGTGCATACATTTTTATGATACACTGTATATATGCGTCCAATAATGATAGGTCCACCCCTGCATTGTTACATAAAATAACTTCTGTGATTGTTACAGAAATGACAATTTATTTCTGATACTATTACAATAAAATAATGTTATCCCTATATTTCCGTTGTATTTAAACACAAATGTGTATTAATTCTTGCTAAAACTTAACAAGATTTATAAAGAATAATCGAAACCAACAATATTTTGGAATAATCGGAACACACGAAATCAATACATTTTGAAAATAAAGAACTTGAAACGATACTTCTAGCAAATTCCAATATTTTGTGTATGTGAGGATGCAATGCAGCGAAGCCTGCCTTTTCACCGACTCAAAAATCAAAGAGTTTTTACTTGAACGCCACAGTCGCCCCAGATAATCGCATTAGCCGGTTTCCTCCTAAATATTTCATTTAGTGAATGATTAGTGCAAGTAAAATGGACAAGCAACCGCTCGCCTTTCAATTTAAGTTGTTCGCCCGATCGATTCGCTGACCTTTTACTTTCGCTGCACAATCGAGTTTACAAACCGCACACAAAACGTATCAAGTATTTAAACACGAACAAATCATCAAACAGCCTCAAAATATTTCATTCTGCGTGCAATGCAACACGAAACCATTCCCCACGCATTCTATTCGTAATCAACCGAGCCATTTTTATGCCCACATTTCTAACCTAACAACAAATCGCTCAAAAATAAAAAACAACAAAAAATAATAAAAATAAAAATGAAAAACGTTCAGAAATTAATGACTTTTCCAATTGCAACTCACAAATGTCAATACGGCTGCCATAAACACACTTCCGAGACTTTTATTTTCATTTTGAACCAAAATAAAAATAAACGAAGAGAGATGAAAAACAAAAAATAAATAAAACGACACAAACGTTAAGGGTCCTGCATTAAAAGAAAAAGAAAGGAAAAAAAAAAAAAACACTAAAATCTATTAAAGCGTCGCAAATTGCTTTCCATAGCAGCAAAACCCACTTAATCCTCGCACAGCTTACTTAACTTCCATGTATGGTGGCTGCCTGCTTGAGATATAAAGAAAGACTTTGCAACTGGGATTAATCATCCAGATTACTGCCAATCTCGAATTTGGCTGCAGAAAGTAGACGATGAAAAAAAAGAGGCAATTTCTGCCAATTTAACTGATTTGATGAAGAGTTCATTTCGAGTGATAACTGCAATTGCCCAGATTTTTTTAAATTTTTTTTTTTTTTTTTTTTTTTTTTATTCACCATCAAATTTAATTTTTTTTTTCCGAATGCCAGATAAAGTCCCAAAGAAACGTACAAAACTTTCCATAATTTTCCTGCTTCATTACCCAAGCACTTGGCAGCTTCAATTGAACCTTGGCAAGAATCCTCGAGCTTAGTTTGCTAAATAATTTTTTTTTTCAAATATATTTCCCCATCGACTTTTCTCCCTCTTTTCATTTTAATTAAAAAAAAACATAGAAGTAAAATCAAACGGACAAAATAATGAAATAAAAAATAAATTAAATAAAAAAGAGACAACGAACGAAGCCAGCAATCAGAATGTCGTATTTTAAGTGTCTTTTAAATTAAAAATACCCTTCAACTCGCAAGTCGCATTCAAAAAGTCACTTTAATCTATTTCTTTGGCATTTTGTGGAAAAATTGTGTTTTTCCATTGCCGACATCTTGGATACTCAACCTCTCCCCATAATGGTTCAAAAATGCACTGCGATGTATTTTAAAAATGCATTGGGTGTCACGAGAATGCATTTTGTAATACATTTTTGCGTGCAAATGATAATACAGTTTGTAAAATGGATTATGAAACGTACTCGTCAAATATGAATGTTATACAGAATGTGTTTTTAAGTCAAAACACGATGCATTATAAATAACTAAAATAAAAACTGTAACTATATATACCGTATTTTACTGATTAAAAGTCACCCTCGAATAGTAGCCGCGGCTAAGACACAAAGAATACTATTACGTGGTTTTATGTCCTTAATAGATCTAACTCACGTAATGTGCTTTGAAGAAAGAATGAGAGAGACTGACTCAATGGAAATTACGATCCGTACGCGTAACAATACCGTATTTTTGCAAAAGTACGATAGTATTTCCGTATTTACCTGCAAGAACGATGAACGTCGCTTCGTTCGTGACGTTCAGACTCCGTTAGTCATATTAAACAAATATAACAAATGAAAAACCGAAATTGTAATTGCTGACAAAAATGGCAGTTTTCAATTAGAGCCGCGGCTCTTAATCGATAAAATACGGTATATAGTTTCTCTTGAAAGCACCTCGCAACAACTCAATTCCCAATCAAAAACACTTAAAGCCAATTCCACATCTCCAACCAGCACTCAATCTTAACCACGTCAAAACCCTACATCTAAAAATAAATCCAAACCAAACCCACAACGCAATATCCCTTTAACTCTAGGCCTTCAAAAAGACAATTCCAAACCTAAAAAACAAAATAAAAATAAAAATAAAAATAAAAAAAAAACAAAAAATAAAAATAAATAAATGAAAAATAAAGTTCAATTTATATCGTTTTCCAATAATTGGATTCACAATTGGTACAGTAACCATTTTTTCCCTCTCTTTCCCCACCACCAGAAATAGAAATGTGTTGTTTTCATTCTCCATGTACTTGGTAATGACCAACAACTCAACAATAAGCCTGCAGCGACGTCAAACCACCAAATCTCTTCTGGCCCAATGCCAGCAAAGACACTTCACACTGACTTGTTTTTTCCCCCCGACCGTTCTTCCCTGCAAAACCCCGTCTTCCATTGGCTCGGCCACGGCCTTTGGCTTTCTGCACAAGCAGTGACCGCGCAAATAAACTCGCAAGAGACCAATACCAGCTTGGCCAACAACAAGCGCATGCAAATCTGCTTAGTAAAAACACCACTAGAGGCGCAAAACCGAACGGTGCTAACCTTTAAACAATCTCAAAGGTTTTAAACCCAGAATTTACAGCCACGATTCAACGGTATCCAATAAGATTTCTTGGCAGGCAAATCGCACTTGCAGCTATTCAAAAGACCTTGAGTGCAAATAACAACGACCTCTAAAATGTCCTCAGTCAAATTGGGGAGGCGAATTTCTCTCGGGGATAGTTTTAAAACACATTAAACTACCCGTTTCATTCGTTTCCACGGCGCGACTTTATTTATCTAATTGCAAACTCGATTAAATGAAAACGGAAAAGATAATGTGCGGTCTATGGGGCATGCAGGGAAGCCCAACCCTAAAAGCAACCCGCATTTTACCTAACGCAATTACAAATCATAAAAAAATTAAATAAAACTAAATAAATAAAAAACTAGGAAAAATTCTCTTCTTGCACACCTGGTACATATCAGCATGCAAAAAACACGCGTTTCAAATATAAAAAAAAAATTCACATCTGCAAAGTGCAAATTCGACACAAGTTTAACCGATATCAAATTAAAATTTCCATTAAAAAAAAATTAATTAATAAAAAAAAAAAACACTTACAATAGAAAATTCGACCATTTTATCTCGGGGCTCGCGAACTCACTTGAATTGCAAATGTAATCATCGTACTACAATGCACGACTAAAAGGTCAGTGACCGATAAAGCGCTAATACATGAACTAATGCTTTCATCGCCATCATGTGGACTATGGCCCCATCCCATCTTGTTTGCGGATAAAAATCCCTAAGTATCCAAAGATTAATAAGCTAATTTACATTTAGAACGCATTAAACTGACCAAAAAAAAAATTTATATTTTTTATAAAAAAAAAAAATTAATTTTCTAAGTAAATAAAATAAATAAAATAATTAGATGTACAGACGCCATACGTGAATCCGACAAGCAATTAGCCCTGCCACTTAATCTTCATTCATGTGTCGGAAACGAGACTATAAATCAGCTGATTAGTCTTAATTAACAGTGCTTATTTTTCTTTTCCCAAACGGAAATTTACTTCAGACTAAACCCCGTGTTTTGCGACGAGTGACCACATTTACACACTTACACAGATATAAAATAATAAATTGAAGCGAAAAAAAAATATTTACATACACATATAAATAAATAAATCGTATATAAGTGTGACTACATGAAGCATTTTGATCATATGAATGAATACAACCAAGCACGCAATTTCAAACATGCAACTTACATAGCAATTCATTCAAAAGTAAAATTAATCAAAAATAATAAAAATAAATAAATAAAAAAAAAAAAAAAAAATTTAAGAGAAATTAAAAATAAACATACAATAAAAAAGCTCCAGATTTTTATACATTTGTATAAGAGCCTACCTTATTTACTGCTGGGGGCTCAAAACTGTGGAGCTGAATTTTGCAGTATTTCATCAAGCAAAGCTGAAATTTCAAACAAAAATCATATTTGCTACGGGGCTCTTTTAAGCGATTCATGTTCACACACAGAAAATATAAAACTATATTTTAAAAAAATTAAAAAATTAAAAAATTAAAAAAAAATAATAAAAATAAAAAAATAAAATAAAAATGATTATCTACCACAATCAATTCGAATAAATTTCTTTGACTATTGATGACCATGCGATGGTCACTCGCACGAATTTCCTGACAAACAAAATATTTAATTCGATTTGACTGTGATAGACCATCAAGCACAGATAAGTCTTACCAATCATGACCATTATCAATATTGATTCTTGCAAATGCACGAATTACCTTAATTATGTATCAATCACCTCGCATAATTGCCTCAACCTCCCCGCGATTAAAATCGATGCAAATCCATCAAACGCATAAAATTAAAATGTCATCGTTTGGCATCTCATCAATTATCGATTCGCAATTCCATTTTAACAGCCATAAAATTCATCAAAACCACAATTTAAGCCATCAAAACTTAAAATAAAAAACTTCAAAAAAAAAGAAAAAATAGAGAAATCTTAACGCCGTGTGCTTCAATCGGAAATCCTCCATCATTAGACGTGCATCAGCACGAGACGAGTTCAAAGAAACCCACTGGCCGATCGATATTTGCACATTCGATCGACGGCCATGACACGTAAGAACACGTTGCGGATGTCCGCCTAACGACTTGCGCGAATACTCGTTTGAAATTTAAATTTTTGCTTCTCTACCAAACTCAATCATTCAAACTACATTCATCCATTAAACATACTGACTGCATTTTGCCTTCAAACCGTGTCTGCCGCACGTCACTCGATTACAGGCCACGAATAAATATTGTACACCATCGAGCACGTTCGAAACGTACGCGCCGCTTTTCACCAAACCTAAATTTATCAAATTCGCCATCAAAGATTCAGAGAAAACGACTTGACCAAACCAAATTTACCAATACACCAATAAAATTCCACCAAAATTGGCTTTAAAAAAAAATAGTAAAAAAAAAAAATCTGCTGAAATTTTATAAAACCGTTCAAATCGAATTACTTTAATTAAATTGTAGGCGCATGGAAAATGCACTCCATTTGTAAACAGTAAACACAATAGCAACCGAGCCGTTGCAATTTCATTTTCTAAATGGTATGCACGCATTCCACTTTAAACCAGCAGTTCATTGAACGTTTATTTCCATCACTAAAAATAAAACCGAATAAAAACCAAACAAAAAAACATCGTTTTTGCGAGAATTTCAAAAGATCACGTTACATTTTTCTCCCCTTTCCGTAATTACACGAGTGGTGCGCGGTGAGCAGCGTTATGTCGCCGATACGGGCTCGTTGCCAGGCATTAATTTCGCTCGGTGTATATAAGAAGTGAAAATTGAAGCGAATTAATCTTTTGCCAATTATCAGCGCGCAGATAACAGTGCGCAAAGAGAATAAAGAAGCCAACACGTGTTGCCAAGTGCCTTCCACAGCCACTGGACTTCAATATACGCTTTTCTTTTACTGCCACTATTCGTTGATGCGTGATGAGTTGCTTCTAGTGTGACATCGACCCTTTACACTTGCGGTCATTGCCTTTATCAAAGAAAGTATATATATGTATTATATATATATATTTTTTTTATTTCATTTTCTTTTATTTGTTGTTTATATTTTGAGTGTCACCTGGATCCAATATGCAAATCCCGAATGAGGGTCTCCCACCAGGGGGAGTTCTTGTAATCTCGCAACCCAGAACGTGACTTTTTTTATCACACTTATTCCTAATAAATAAGCGCGAAACCGCAGTTGAATGCTTTAAAAGACTTATATTGCAGCCGAAAATTATCTAGGGTTAAACACTTCCATTTTAGACACCGACACGTGCATGACGTGTGCGAATAAAGAAAAGCGACTTTAAACATTACGAATTGAGGCAAATTCCTTCCAACGATTTTCAACATTATTCACCGCAAAGAATTAAATAATTCAGAGCATTTCATTAGAAAATAAAACAACTTTCGTCGTTTCCCGTGCAAATTTTATGCATATAAACCAAATAAAGCCGATTTGCACTTGTTTATTCCTGTTTAAATTATGCGACAGACTAAATTTAACTTTACTTTGTAAATATCTCCAGATTACGCGCACAAAAAAATAAAAACAACACAAATAAAGCTTAATTATCCTGACAATACAAACTCTTGTTATTTGTGAGCAAAGGATTTGTCTTAAATAAAAGCAAATCAATTTTTCCGACTCTCCGATCGAGTTTCGCTTCAATCTAGCGACATCGTCTCATCAGATTCGTCTTTTCCTCGTTTTGTTAAAAGGAGTTGTTCGACTGTAAAGACAACTGCAGCCTCCTCCTCCCAACTGGAAACTAGTTTCATAGGATTACAGTTTATAGCTCTCTTCGACCAATTCCTCACGGAGGGATAATTGGAACGCGCGCAGATCCCAGTATCTCTGTCTCCAACCGTAGAATAAAAAAAAAAAAATTGCAAACTCGTTACAAATCGTCGCCGGCAAGAGTTGCCAAGAGCCGAATTTTTACGCGTCGCTCCAACCACGCACCTCAGAAATCCCTCTGCAGGGTCCTCGAGCTCCGACTAATGGAGTAGCATCGAGTTCAAACCCATCAAACGCGAAAAATCACACATTTCGAAATCCCACTTAAACCTCGATTCGTGAAAGCTGTTTGTCCTCACGACTTGTTTCTGGCGAGTTTCTTACTAATGTCCTTCGCCCCCGCGTGGAAATTAATTAATTCGCTTTCCTTTTCCAATTATCAACAACCTTTCTGTTTACTTTCTCGTGGAATAAATCAGGCGCGCATCGTCTGAACAAACAAGCGATTCGAATCCCCTCGCTCCAAATTCACGTCGACAATCAATAATCCTACAGCCCGTCCTAATAAGCAAGATGAACTGGCAAATTACCAATTGAATCGAGCAAGCATACTATTCACAAACCTCCATGTCAGCGAGTCCGAACGCATCGCTGCGTTTTTTGCCCCTTTCACCAAGTGTGCCAGCACAAAATAAATTCTTTTTTCTTTTTTTTTAAATTTTTTAAATAAAAAACGTCAAATGTGAAGCTAATGTTATTTGACAAAGACCGAAGAGTCATTGCTGTCTTTGCCCTATCTCCAGACATAATATCATAATCAAAAACCGCAAAAACAAAAACCACAACTCCCGGTATCGTGAAGCCAAATTCACACTGCGCATCCCATTCTGCGCAGTTGATTTCCTAATTCCAGTTGTTATTTAGCAGTGTTAAGCATAACATTAAGCCTAATAATGAATTGTCTTTATAACTTTATCTAGGCTGAAGACACCGAGCGCTGCGTGCGCTGGTCTACAGGAGCCATGCCTAATCATGTTGTCTGTTTGAGATCCAGAACTCTTCTGCTCTCTGCAGCTTACTTCAGTTCAGAAGTAAACTCTGGATCCTCCCCCGCTCTGCTTAATTGAATAGCCCAGTTGTCCTGCGCATAATTAGCGCAGCGACAACTGGTGAGCGAATCTGGAAGATCCCGATTGACTAGTGAGAGCATTTGGAATTACTTTCTCAACATAGAGCGTTTAGACCCGCTGTTTCTCAGCGAGGTCTGCGCTCGTAACAATATCGCCCATGTTTGCCAGGTTAAAGCGTAATTGTCAAATAAAAAAACATCTCTTGTAATAAACTTCTGCTGTTGGCTACCGATTGTGTGTAACCTGGCAAACGTGGGCAATATGCGTGACGTGCAATATTTGAAATCTTCCATTGACTTTGGGGCCGTGACTAAGTGAGAAATTTGTTTTGGAATTTTTGATTAGTGGAAACGTGACCTCCTTGTCCCCCTCTATACCCCCTATTTCTGTGTAACATGAATTCTGAAACACCCTGTATATTCATTGACCAAGTAATTTACAACATTGTTGAAATTAATGTTTTAAATTTTATTGCTGATATTAATTTATTCGTCACTGATTGGCACCTGGGCGTGCGGGACTACTAGTTCACTCGTAAAACCCAAAAACTAAAATTTACCGCAAAAAATTATTTAACCAAGAGCCGCAGAAAGAAAACGATTTTTCCAGTTGTGGATGGAATGATAGTTAAGCAAAAAGAAGAGCAAATGTCGGAATAATCCGGGCATTTGTAATGACGACTCCGTGGGGACCAATGTGCAACCCGCGCCGCCTTCATTTATAATGGAAACTGCACTGGAACGCTGCAGTTCTAGCAACAAACGCCTAAGGAGTTTTCAAGTCATCTCACTTCTTTCCATATTTTTACGACATAAAGCAACATCTAAAACACTCAGCCGTCTACAATCAAAAATTGATTGAAATTATTTACGACCCACACGATACGCATTCCCCCACAGCCCAAAAAAAGTTAATATCAACGGACCCAAACTCACTTTGAGACGACTCACCTTGAGTGGGAATTTGATAGCTGCACATTTAATTCGACACGGGCAAAAGTAAATAAAAATGCCAAACATGATGCGTGTTTGTGAGCTTGCAACTCAAAAGAGAATTTCATTCACTTACCCAGCTTGTCTTCTTTCAAGTTTTCAATTGTCACCACACGGTATACCCATCAAATAAAGAACTAAAGAAACGTAAACTTCAAAGCAATCGCAAATTAAATTTCACCAAATAAATAAATAAATTGATAAGTAAATAAATAAATAAAACTAAAATAAAATAAATAACTCAAACATTTCCCTCATCTCCCGGCTGCTCACTGGTAAACCATTCCATATGATCAAACTCTATGACAACATTGTTCAAAACTTAGGACAATATTGTTCAAAATCTAGGACAATATTGTTCAAAATCTAGGACAATATTGTTCAAAATCTAGGACAATATTGTTCAAAATCTAGGACAATATTGTTCAAAATCTAGGACAATATTGTTCAAAATCTAGGACAATATTGTTCAAAATCTAGGACAATATTGTTCAAAATCTAGGACAATATTATTCAAAACCTATGACAACATTTTTCAAAATCTAGGACAACATTGTTCAAAATCTAGAAGAACATTGTTCAAAATCTAGAACAAATTGTTTAAAATCTAGGGCAACATTGTTCATTATCTAGCACACTATTGTTCAAAATCTAGGACAAAATAGTTCAAAATCTATGACAAAATAGTTCAAAATCTAGGATAAAATAGTTCAAAATCTAGGACAAAATAGTTCAAAATCTAGGACAAAATAGTTCAAAATCACGGATAAAATAGTTCAAAATCTAGAACAAAATAGTTCAAAATCTAGAACAAAATAGTTCAAAATCTAGGACAAAATAGTTCAAAATCTAGAACAATCCCCGACAATTCTGAAACTACAGTCTGCGGTATCTTGATGCCAAATTCTGCGCACCACACTGCGCATGCAATTACCACGGCGATGGTCAAGCTCGCTGCACCCAAAGGAAACAAACCAACAATATTTCGATTTTCCATGTCATAAATTAATTTTCTTAATGACTTTATCGTTCTTTATTTACAACACTCTTATTTTACCATCATCAAACCTAACATTAGACTTCACGCTCTTAAATAAGTAAACAACCGCGCAGAAAGCGATGCATAGTATGAATACGGCCTCAGCATGCCGGACGCGATACCTTCAAACCTCAAAGTCAGAAACCCTACAATCAACAAACTAAAACCCTTCAAATGATCCCCAAGCATCTCAATTTTAGTAAACAAGAATCGATTTTAACCCAGTCGAGTTGTGCAGTTTCTCTCTGATAATCATCAGCCCAATGCCACGTCCCGGCTTAAAACCGGATATTAATTCTGTACGTTCAATACAGCCAGAATCCAATGCGAAACATCTGCGTCTTTCGTCTTTTAATCACGACCCTTTGATCTGCCCTTTCTATCCCTCCAGATTTGTTCACATTTTCACACAACGAAATAAATAATTAAGCACATCCAACACTCGTTAAATCAACGCCTAACACCGCACCGTTTACCTTAAATGTGTGATGCGCAACAAACATAAAACCGATAGCTTTATTTTCCTTTTTAAAACTCTCCACCAGACTTAACCCGCATCCTCGGGCTGCGAGATAAGACTGCCAACCACAACTTTGCCACCAAAGCCACAGGCACGGTGCTGTGGGAAGCGACAGACAGAAAGAAAGAACTTTGAACAACTTTTGAAAAAACCCGGCACAAATTGCACCTGTCAGTTTCCTCCCTGCAATCATAATTGCACAAATTGCTTTTGTCCTTTTCCCCACTAATTAAAAGCATAAAACTATTCACTTTCGTCGTTCAACGTGGCTGAAACCTGCATTATGTTTGCCTCGTGCTTGGCTAGATTCAGCTTACGGTAAGTTTCTTCCCTTTTGCTCCACTAAACGATTTCAAGATTGCAAAGGCAACGTGCAAAGTTGATAGCGAAGCATGTAATTAGTAAGTGAAACAAGTGTCCAAAACCAATAGGATGCTTCACGGCATTGCAAACTAGCTCTAGCAGTTGCACAGCGGTGCTAAATTTAGTCCATACTCAGCTTTGATGGGTCAAATTCGTCCTTGCTTTCACGCTGCGATGCCAAATTCAAACTGCGCATCACATTCTGTGCATGCATTTAACATCGTCTTTCTTCTGTAAACGTGGGCTTGTCAATTACCAAGTTTACATGCTCACAGCTTTGCAGATAAGTGAAAAAACTGAATTTTAGTCATCTGGAAAACCACGCGTGTTAGTTTTCTCGTAGACGAGACGTCGTATATGACAAATTTGCACATTAATTATCACCCACAATGCAGTTGACTTATCAGGAACAACAAAATGGCTGTAACTTCGTGTTGGTTTTGTTGCCAATACAATGTACTTTTTCAATGCACTTAAACCTGCATAATTCCTTGTGGTGTCAATACACCGTGTCGTATCATTACATTCCTGACCTTTATTCAAAACTACGCTTCTACCAAACCAAGAAGTATATGTCACGTGGTTGGTTCGACTTTGACCGTTACAATGGTTTTTAGAAAATTGAGATTCTCAGCGGTCTGTAGTAACGCTATCAAATTACAAACGTCTAAAATAAATGAAAGGGAATCTTTATGACATTACAGTATGACATACGCGGTACACTTTATTTCCCATCAAAGCGCTTTCGGTCCACCTTTGGCAATCTTCATTGGCGACTGAAAAAACGCATTACAAAGGATTGATATATAGTGTGTACGTAAGACAATACAAGACAGAAGTCGTAATGTTCACAAAATATTCCCTAACTGCCCACAAAATGTGTGATGAGGACCTCAAAACGATATTTTCTACAAAACCACAAAACTAGATTTGCTTTGTTTCGTCTGATTGCAACTACTCTGTGTTGTGTACTTGGCTACAATATTCGTTCCAGCGATGCAAAAACTCAAATTAACATTTACCAAGGTCTAATATAATCATGGGCCCTGTTGTGTTTCTGGTATTTGATTGCACCGATTGTAGTTGGATGTAGTCGGACGAAGTCAGATACAAAAATACACAGGTCGCGCATGTTGTGTCTTTCTGTGCTTGGTAGTGTATTTGTAAAGTAGAAATAGAGAGAGACGGATTTAAAATGATGCTCGCTGCTAGAGCTCTCTAATCTAAGTGTTTTATTGCCTAGTTTTACAAAGCAGTCCCCCACATATGGTGGCCTAACAAGATAACATCAACAAACTGTAGACACACATGTGAAAGTTGGGGGTGAAGAACACCCCAGCGCAAGAGCAGCGTCACAAATTAACAATGTAAGAAAATGGAGTGCCAGACACTCCAGGCCGCCTTTTGCAGCCCAAACCCAGCCCCAACTACTTCAGTAATTCAGCCAGAGCTCCGGGTTTATGTTTTATCAATGTATTGATCTGTTGACTAAGCATACAATTCATATTGTGCGAATGTTTGCTAAAATTACACAACAACAAACGTAATTTGCATCAAACATTCAGCTCATCTCCCAATAGAAATGCACTCTCAAATTTTTCAACTGTGCTCAGACCTGCGAGCAATGAAAGCGTAGATCCGAGACCAATTTAAAAAAGAAAACAGCATGTAATCTATTAGTCTGCGTGAAGTTCTTTTCAACTTTTCAAATGCTACCATTTGTTTTTCCCAAATGCACTAATGTCGTATTACAAAAGCACTAACCTCAAATGTAATGTACAGCCACCCAAGGTCTAAAGAGCACCAGCACAAAATCTCTTTAAACACACATTAATTTCGACTCAAATTAATTGTTAAACCCCTCAAACACAACTCCAATTCCAAATATCCAATCAAAACCCGAATCTCCCCTGCCAAGCTTCTCCTCGTCTCCGTTCCAATCTGCAAAGCCGCGCCAGAAGGAAAAGTCAAATCGCGGCTCTCCAGATAAGATGAAGCATTGCAATTCCTCCCAAACCCTCCAATGCCTTAAATTTATGCCATTTCAGCAAAATCTAGCTTGGCACAAACCTCGACCTTTCCACCGAATATAAAACAGAAAAAAAATAAAAAGAACGTGCTCAAAACCGCACGGTACAAGTGAACTAGTATGTTTGGACACTAAGTTTTAAAATATGCATGGATCGGAAATAAGCGGACATCATATGCATAAGGTGGACATTAAAGTATTTGTTTATTCAGAAGTAAAGTAGGGGGGGGGCACTGTGATAGCAGCGTCACAAAATAACAGGTAGTTTTGATGATACAATGTTAAGCAGGGAAGCGAACACAGCATGAACCTTCACGACTAAAGGCTAGTTTACAATGCTGCGAATTGAATTGAATTTCAAACTCTGAAAAATAGTTTTAGTTTCAAATAAAAAGTTGAATTACTCACAGAGTAATTACCGTATTACCTCACATTAAGTCGCATGCCGGTATAGTGTGAGTTATACCGGCATGCCGATAAACCCCGTTTTTAATGGCATGCCGATGTAAGTAAGTACGAATTTTTTTTTAAAGAATTTAGCCAAAAAAATCATTTTTAGATGTCCAAAATGTAAGAAATTTGTATAAATTTTCCCAAATTTTAGTAATAATCTTCAGAATATCAATAAAACTCAAATTTCAGACCCAAAATCCAATATAATTATTCATCTGGGCTCTTTAAAAAAAAAAAAACCAAGAAAAAAAAGTTTTTCACTTATACCGGCATGTTTCGTTTTATATCGGCATACCGGTACTTTTTGGACAAAATTTTAAAAACCCGCTAAACCCTTTATGTGTATTTTCAAAAGCATCAGGTTTCTCCGGCTCACCCTGTACCGACAACATCAAATAACAACTTCATCAATTGTCATCTCCCCGCTATTCCGTCGCTTCCGTCACTCATTCCTCATTTCCGGTTTGGTATCGCAATACCACACCAAAAATAAATTTCACTTTAAAAACCCTTTCCTTCCACACACCGAGTCAAACAAACACCAGCAATTAACCCGCAGCATCCATCACTTAATTCCATCAAGAAAAATGCCTTGCAAACGAACCGCCCAACCCCGATCGAATTAAACAAGCGCCTCCAGACGGCGTGTAGGAGGTTCCTAACCAAATCACACTAATCCTTAATACATTCAGCGGGTCAGTCGAGCGCATACCCCTCGGATCGCCGATCACCGCGGTAATTAAGCGGCGACAAGTCCGGGAAAGAGCAGAGCAGGCCAAAGATCTCCTTGACGCGAGCAAACCGAGCCAAGATGCAATTAACTGACGAGGAAGGGCGATGCGAACACCTTCATCATTGCACCTAAGCCTCGAGGCTGAGACTCTCCCCAGGTGCACACGCTCATTACTCAGGTTCTTGGTCGCCAGTTAGGTGCGCCATTCCCATTCCGAGTTAAAGGTCATCTCGCAATAGTCGACTATTATTCGCCGCTCTCGAGGGACGAGAGCCACGTGCGGCCACTGCCCAATGCAACAATCAAATTCAATTCGGAAATCGAATTTGTTAAGGCTTCGAAACTCGTTTGACAGTCAAACGAAACAGAGAAGGGCTTCCCAAACCTTTTAGCATCGCGACCCATTTTTAAGCAAGGTGATCTTCCGCGCCCCACTTCATCTACCGGTGTATTAAATTTTTCAAAAATGAACTACTAAATATCCATAATAGAATTGATTCTAAGCACACAAACTGAAATGATTTGAATTTGGCAGTTATGTATTGTCTAGATAGAATAGACTCTTCTAGGCGACAAGACAAGTGCACTATTCTAGGGGTGGGTCATGTCTACAAGTTAGTTAGATTGTTACAATTGTGCCCTTGCGCCTCACAGTTTGAGAAATGCTGAAATAAAGCATTGTTTGTTGGTTTTATGTTTTCTTTTTGTTTGGTCAAATTGGCAATAGTAAAAATTGGTAGCGGAAAAGAAGTGAAATATTGTCTATGCGTAAATTGCGCGTCATTACGATGTCGGCGGTAATTGGGAGGTTGGCGATGAAATTATGGTGGAAAGAATATAAAAGGAATTTTCGGAGGGCAGGGCGGCCGATAAAATGCAGAAATTCCGAAAGGAGTATGTGCCCTTTGCAATTTAGAGCGTTCTGTCAGTGTAGGTGTAACTGCTGAGAGAAAATGACATTGCCATTTCAATGCACATCGTCCCAGGTTGTTGCCTTGTGTCTGGTGTATGTGCAGAAGCAATCATTTATTCGTCTATTGGACTAGCGATTCTTGCCGCTTTATCGCCGTGATATCTACGCACCACTCGTACTCAAATGTTTTAGTGCATTTATACATATTTTAGGTGTATTTGGAAATTTAAACAGTTTTTGGTGTATAAACGCCCATATTGATGCGAAAATAAACATTTCATGCACAAAATACAAATTCCAAATGCAAAATACAAATTCCAAATGCAAAATACAAATTCCAAATGCAAAATACAAAATGCAAATTCCAGATGCAAAAATGTACATTTTAGGTGCAAAAATGGACATTTCAGACGCAAAAATGTACATTTCAGGTGCAAAAATGTACATTTCAGGTGCAAAAATGTACATTTCAGGCGCAAAATGTACATTTCAGATGCAAAAATGAACATTTCATGTAAAAAATGTATATTTCAGACTAAAAAATGTACATTTCAGGTTAAAAAATGTACACTTCAGGTTAAAAAATGTACATTTCAGATTTAAAAAAATGTACATTTCAGATTTTAAAAAAAAATCCATTTCGGGTTAAAAAATGTACATTTCGGGTGTAAAATTCATTTTCATGTGCAAGAATAAACTTTAAAGATAAAAAAAGTGGTTGTTTTCAACCAGAAATAATTTTTTACCATCAAAAACTAAAGTAACAACGCACGTAAATAAATAAAAAACAATTTCCAATCACCCAAAACTAGATGCCAATCCTAATTAAAAGCCCGTGCACATTAAGCAAACACCCCACAATTAAACACACATTTTAAATCAACCTCTTTACAAAAAAAAATTAAAAAAAACTCACATGCTATAATTCTGCAAACCCCAAACACTCCCTCTCTCCTGAAACCAGTAAAAATTTAACTTGCAAAGCAATGCTCCATACGTTATCATCCTTCAGTCTCTCACTTTATCACCACCAAGAGTGAAGACGCTGATTTATGCCGTTGCCACCTTTTCAGTAAATATATGGAACAAAGTGCGTGGGCGGATTCCAAACCTAAAGATACTGCTATTGCACCGTCTTCAAGAGATGATTAATTATTCACCCATTCGAGAATGTCAACCAGATCACGCCATTTCACATCACAAAAGAACCAAAAAAAATCCAACCCCATTCACATTAACGTTGAAACGTTCATTTCGCACCCTGTTATGTAAATAAGCCGCCATTAATACAAATTGCACCTCACGGTTAAATGTATTGCAACTGCATCTGCAGCCATCCTTGGAGAATCATCTGATGGATTAGCCACGCATTGCTCCGATCGCCAAAAGCTCCCACAAGTGCGGGTCTCTCGAATAAATCACCAAGAACAATTGGACACAAATTCCTTCCACTTCCATTCTTCTATTATGTCCTAGTAAATTATTGGACTATTCAAATTTCTAGAAAAATCAATCCCCCCCCCCTTTTTACCAGGAATAGAACGAAATTTTAAATCCAAGCTGTGTTCATTTTTTTTTAAAGTGAGAAATAAATATCAATGCACATTGATAACACCTGCCGCAACCCAAAAGACATTATTCTGAGAGCTCCCAGACCACATTTGTTTAGAAAAATATTTATTCCCATTAGCCAAGAGTATTGCAATCCAAATTAAAATATTATTCCATCCTGTCTACCTCATTATTCATCATTTTTGACACGTGTGAATTGTTAAACCGAGAGATATTGGTTTAAAAGACAAATGCATGATTTATAATCATTGCGGTGGAACATAGCTATTTTATTAGCTCTATAAACACCGCATTCAATAAAGCCTAGCATGGTGTTGTGTTATGCAAGATTTAACACAAGAATCTGTACTATTAAATCCCGCGTAGAACTTTGTGGCACATTCAATAAAGAATTAAAAATACCTTGCAGGCGTCACAAGGTCCGATACGCTGCATCGCCAATGGTAAGCCATTGACCGCCATCTTCTTCGACGTATCCAATATGCTGTCCATGCCAATATGGCCAAAGCGTTCAGTGTGTGGGGGTTTGTCTTTGAGTGGATAGATAGTTTGCGGGATGCATTTTCCCCTTATTTTTCTCTACGTTACACTATTTTAGTGCCATATCGTAAGGGAAAAATGTTTAGTGTATCGTTTTCAACACTAAATTAAAATATAGCGCAGCCAATCAGAATTGAGAACACTGTATTGTTAGCTCCGCCCATTGCAAATGGCGATTATTTTGTTGTCCCGATCAAACACATCACAGTCATAGGTACGTAGATTGAATGATAAGTGAGGCCCAAAATTGAATTTTAGGCCCAAAACCATACTTTATAGGCATAATAATAAAATTTTATGCAGAAATTTGCACATTTACGCCCCCAAATTAAATTTTTAGGCCCAAAATTACCAACTGTCAGTAGTTGGCTGAAATAGTGTAGTGATAAGGGAAAAATGCAGCCCGCAAATACTTAATTTATCATTTTTCCCTTACACTATTTTTATACCTTATAGTGTTTAACTGTAAGGGAAAAATGTATCCCGCAAACTCTATTGTTGTACTCCCACTCCCTTATTCTACATTCTAGGAGTCAGGTGACTATTTGTGTTTCCCCATACACGTCCAAAAATTGCCAGGAATACGAAACACGATAAAACTTGTAGCACGACCTTAAGACGACCCTCCGAAGGTCGTGCTATTTTTGCCGTGACACAATATAATAAGACGATCGTGTTACCACGAATTTCATGATGACATTCATGATTGCATTGAGAACAATCCTATTACTACCGACTCATATGTCACAATTTCATATGCCCACACCGCCAGTTAACCTCCACAGGAGAATAAAAATAGCACGAATGCCAAGTAATTCCGGCTTAAAATTTTTTCCCACCAAGTCAGCAGTCAGCACAAAAACCGGAACAACACAACGTCGATCTCGTTGGAACTGGTGAGGTGCGCGCACCAATTTGGACCAATAATCTCCCGCCGAGAATTCCATAACTAAAATCACCAAACTCGCAGAGCGCCAAGAAGCGAAACTTCTCCCTCCTTTGTAAACCTTATGACCATATCAGCGCAATTTATAGTCAGCCCCGAACCCAACCATTTGGAAACGACCGATAACCAAGTTGAGTACGAACGCTGAATTTCAATTAAGCCATAAGCCACTAGTTTTAACAGCCATGATGAATGACTTGGCTTCACCTCCAATACAACACTATCTGCACCAATTGCCAGATAGCATCAAACCAAGATAATAAACCCTAATAGCACCAATAATTGCCAGATTCAACTAACACCGGTCCCGTGTCTGCAACTTGATAAATAATTCGTCTCCAGACAATTCCTTCCGCATCTACATGCGTGTAGTCTTGCACCCAGCCCGTCCCGGCGCAAGGAGTAAGGCAGTGAAGCGACATATTTCTAGGGGCGGCATCTTTGGGTGCACAATCCGATTTTTTTCCAACAAAAAAAAAATTTTTTTTTTACTGTTCAAAAGGGCGGTATAGGCCTTGCTCGCACCGGCCCTGCACCCAGCCATCTCCCGACCCCGTACCACTTCGATCCGCACCAAACTGCATGCAGCTTTCAGATTAATTAGTGTGCACAACAGCTTTGGCTACAACGACTCTGCGCAGACAAATCAGCAATCGAGGAGCTTATTTGGACGCCAGCTCCGTGCACAATCTTTTCTCTAGTCACGCATATCTTCCTATCCAACACAATAAGCCAGCCGCCCACTTTTTTTTCTTCGTTTGCTTCGAGAGAGTGGAAAAACAAAAAAAAAACCTAATCCTTGTAACTATCAGCACGAAGCTGCGTCGATAAATCGAGATTTGATTCAAAAGCAAACACCGGCCAAATTAAGACACAAACTGCCGTCTTACGCCGGAAATAACACAATTCTGTTGTGTTCGAATTTCTTCAAAAACCCGCATTTTCAGACGTTTTTCATAAAATTCGATTAAAACACTGATTTGAAATGTCGCAGGTCGAATTTATGCTTTGAATAATTGAAAACTGGTTATAATTACGGAGTACTATTTTTGCTGGTTTGGCTGCTGCTCGAAATAAGACATGTTTTAAGGTTGAAAAACAAGTTTATTGTATCTAATATATTTGGGGTCTACAGAACTAAAATCAGGCTAAACAAGGTCAAACTCTCCACATCTGGACACATGTCACACCCTCATAAAAGTGTCCCCTCAATGGTAAAAACTCTCCCATTGCAAACCCACCCTACTCTAACTAAAACTCCAGTTTTCACAACTGATGTGTTTTCAATCAAAATTGTACCTTGGTGGAGAGCGGAATGAAACTGGGACTCATTTGTATAAGACATTTGGTTCTACGTGTACATCTCGCCCTTAAAAACATTTTTTGTCGGACCGCTTCAAATGCTATTTCACTTTTCTGCTTTGACAATGCGCATTTAAAATTTACCGAGTCATTTATTGCGGAAAATAACAAGCACCTGGCCACATAGTAATGTGCTCATTTCCAACCTTCACTTTCGACACTTGTTATTCCACAAAATCTTGTCTTAATGTTAAAAATCGACCTGTGGTTCGCAGGATTCCAGTCCTGGTCTCATTCTGCTCAAGGAAATGCAATGTTAAATTATTATTCAACGTGCTGATGTGCAGTTTTGTCTGCCAGAGCAAAAACGACCCCGAGTCTCAACAAATTAGTGAATTATCATCATCATCTGGGGAGCATTAAACAACACAGTCCTTGTACAAACTTTCCACACATAACAAACCCTCCGGTTGACGCCTTAACATGCAAAAATACGATTCCAATACTGCAATACGCAATAAACGCCCGGCATGCAAAAGCTCCTGCACGTAGAGTCAAGCGAAATCAATGTTTTGCCTCGTTATTCACACCCAACTCATTTAAACCATCGATCAATACTGCGAAAAAGCAAATTCCCAAGGAACAACTTAAGCAAAATATAAAAAAAAAAAAAACGCCTCACTTCTTTTCTTCTAGCTAACAAACCCGTCAATGTCACAATGCTACACACCTTTAATGATCCTTTTAAAAATCACCACTCAACCTGGCCCCTCGCCACCGACACATGCAACAACGAGCAAAAAAATCAAACACGGTTCACGAGTCATCGCTGAAAGATCCCGACACCTTTTTCCCGACAGCTTAATATTGTCAGCTGCAGGTATCGCGCAAAAAAGGGCGACGAATCGCCGGGCTTTTGTGCGGTGCTGTACGCAACTCTGATCGGGTCGCGGTCGATGCATCGATTCGAGTCAAAAAATGTAATCAGCAAAGTGTAGACATTACTGCAAATCTTTTGCACTGCCAGATGTTGCTGATACGTGACACGGGATTTTTTAAAAATTCACAATATCTGCCTATCTGAGCCTTTAATGTCTCAAGGAGAGACACGCTGGGCGTGTTTAGCAACAGCACGGTGCCGCCTCCAATAAAACTCTCCCGAGTTGCTTTGTGTTTGGATTTCTCCTCGAGTGAAATTCCTTCAAGTATCCGCTTTTAAAATTCCAAGGAGCCGTCGAGACGGATTTATTATGGTCAATCTCGCTGTCCGTCTTGTGTTTTTTTTTTTATTTCTTATTTTTCTGATTTATTTTTTCATTCTTTCGAGTTTGCGCGCGGCGCAAGAAAATGAAGCGGAAAGAAAAACAATTTTGAAATCTGCGGATCCAAAGGAGCTCGCTCGCTGCACTCTCTCTCTCGAGGGAATCGTTTCGAGGATGAAGAAGTTGACTCCCACTACACTTTCCCCAAGGCTTCATTTATAATTTACGCTTTTGAGGCTTTGCACATCGAGATCTAGCAAGGCGAAGAGAGACAAGCTCGCGGTTCAAGCCCATAACGTAGTTACGTGCACGCCAACTCGTTAAGCCGACGTCAGTTTTAAAACTGATTTGTGACTTCCAAATGTGTTTTGCCCCCCGCGTGTTGTTTTCCCAGATAAAACAAGAAAAGAAAAGCACAAACAACCGAAAAAAAGAGAAATTAAATCCGCACGCGAATTCTCTTTTTGCCCGACGACAAAAATCGCTCGACACGACTCACTTAGGTTTAAATTTTCAGACTTCACTTTGCCGCACGGTTCCGTGTCGACAACTTAATAAAGAAATCTCACCTCCGCGCAAAAAAGAGAGAAAATATTAATAAAAAAGGAGAAAAAGAAAATCTAGCAACAAGATTTGTCACGTCCTAGTGTCGTGTTTACGTCGCAGTCGTCGCTAGCGTGCAGCGTAATGACCAGCTAAATCATACGCCGCAACATCAGTTATGGTTAAATGATAAAACGTTGGTTGCGGCGCTTGGTTTAGAACAGTTGGCTTTGGCTTTCGGGTCGATCGTATTCTGCATGTTTTCCAAGCTATACTCTGTCCCGATACAACGTTGTCCTAATTCACTGGTGTAGTGGCACAAAAAAGTAGCCCGTAACACCAAAATTGTTATCTAACTAGGCAAAACAACCAATAAAACACTAAACCTTTGTTCACCTGCCAAAAGAAACAAATAACTTATGCTAACATTGTTTGATTGATTGTTTTGGCAAATAAAATAAATATTTTATTACCAATTAAATAAAATCCATCCTTCTAATCACTTTTTACACAAAAATTCATTGAAAATAAACAGAACTACTTTTCCGTGTAGTAGAGCACAGTCCCATTGGAGTTAGGACATCGTTGTGTCGGAACAGAGTATAACTTAAGTTCAAAAAGTCGTGGTTCAAGTGTTTTGTTTAGTCGTGTTAAAAAATATACAAACTGTTGTTTTTGTTCCTTGCAGTTGTTTATTTTCTTCTGTTCAAAGGAGTAATACCATGTTCACACCAACGGATCAAGTTTGGCTGGATCTGATCCGCCCGATCACATCCAACTGAACAGAGTTCTCCATATTCACTTGGATGTGATTCAAACAAACAAACAAACAAACCGTGTGTTTTGATGCCATTTTATGCACAACAATGGAATGCTACAGACTGCTGACATTGTTCCAATTCGAATCCAAACGTGAATCGAGTTGTGGGAACTCGATTGACGAACGGAGTTGTTTGGCACACGGATCTAGATCCGTGAACGGAGTTTAGTGTTCACACCAATCTTGGATCTAGATCCGCAGCTTCGGATGAGATCCAAAAGCTTGGTGAGAACAGGGTATAAGACACCCCAATTATTGTTTCAGCTAAATTTTCATCTTGCACTATTGTTTAACTGCCAAACTTCATCTGAGATTTCACATCAAGTTCTTGGTCAGTAGTAAAAATGGCAGCTGATATTCGTAGGGCTTTAGAGTATGAATTTGTCTACTTACATCATAGTTCTAACTAAAATTCAATATTGCAACCAACAAGACGTGATTTCAATAAGAAAATTCGTTTCATGGAGATTTAAACGTTGTTTCTGCCCATTAACATGTTTAAACAAACTTTTAAACGATAAACTCATTCAAAAATACACCCAAATTGGTTTAAACGACTATTTGAACCCCCTAATGGGTAATGGCATTGTGAAGCTTGACTGTAATAGTAGTAGTTAACGTTTAACCAAGAATGACTTTATTCGTACTACAGTAATCCTACTAATAAATTACGCATGCCCTTATAGCCCTCTAGTAGCCATTTCCCTTACAGGCACTAATCACTTGTATGCAATCAACAATTTTAGACTTTCATGTTCTCGTGTGCAAAATACGAAATACGCGACAAACTCAAATTAAGATTATATTATTAAGATTATATCAATTTAAATGGTCATAATAACCACAGAAATAAATAAAAATAAAAACTACTTCTCCTGGTGGTAGTATACAGTCTAGAGTTATGAGTAATGAGGCTCGGCCAATGGGAAAACGGCTAATCTTTGAGTTACCAAGAGTATAGCACGATCATGACGCCATAGGCGACTGCCCGTGCCGGGTATTAAGGCTACTAAGCCGCAATCTATGAGAACCCAACCTTGCATTTGCACCGAGAACTGGGAAAAACCACAGAAAACCCAGTTGGAGGCGAGTGACAGATGTTCTTGTCCTAGAAACAGTACCTTAGTCAGACAAGAATGAAAAACAACTTCAATTTCCAGCCATTGACCCACGCAAGAACTGATTTGGCACAAGACACCGCCCACAAGATCGGTTCAAATGAGACGGTTCAATTCACGAACACTTTAGTGATGTATTTGTTTTGGAGAGAAATGCAGTTTGCAAACATTCATCAAGAACATAAAGGAGACTGGCCACCTTCAATAATCAGATTTGCGCCCTCAATTTCATTACTTTCACTCCAATCTGTAATCCGAAACCCTGTTTGACCACCCCAGGTGTACGTTGTTGTGTGTTTGGTACCTTTTTTCCTCCCCCGACTCATTAGCCAACTTCATCACGCGTCTTGATTACGACGACCTTCCTTTCATCTTCACGCTCCAATTGAAGCCCGGCCTTGTTTCTACAACAACTCGAGAGAAAACGAGTCAACGGTTCTTCGATACTCGCTGATAAAATATTATTAACGCTTAATTCACGCGAAAAATCACCGGCGCTTTCCCTCACATCGCGACAAACTCAAATTGAAAAGAAAGACTTCTTCCTTTTCTTGGTACTTTTGCTTGCTAGTGTGAACCAGGCATGTGTGTTTTTACACTAAAGCCTAGTACTCATAAGCTTTCAGAGTCTAAATATTTTTACAGTCTTAATTGTTCAACAGCACCATTTCAAGCGGAATGTTTTATCCTCTTATTATTCAGAGTCTGATAAATTTGTGGTACTCATGAAATTGTCACCAGAAAGTTTCCGTACTCTTAAACTGTGCGAGTCATTGTTGCTTGTTTTGCAAATGGCTGGCAATGGCAATGGCAATGAAGCTTTGTCCGACTTATCTGAGGCTGAAGATGACTATGAAGATGTTTGTTTGGGTTTAATACTGGCTGCTGTCGGTGGTGTGTATATGTCATCATGCGCAGAAATTAGAAAAACAAACGTGTTCAATTGTAGTAGTTGGGTGTCTTTGTTTGCAACCGGTTGTGACCAGTTGCAAATTTTAGATGAAAAACAAGGGAATTCTGAGTAAACAAAATTTATCCAGAGTCTGAAACAATTAAATTTTTCAGTGCACTATCGGGGCCGGAAACAATTTGTTTCCACGTGCAAGGGTGATTCAGAGTCTAAACAATATTTTTATGAGTACCACCCTTGGCAGGAAACATAAGACTTTGATTCCTGTTACCATTCCTAGGACGGAATGGTGATATGAGTTCTCGGCTTAAGCTCTGATTAATACATCAGCAAAATAAAAGGACAACTGGGTGAGTTGTAAGTGGACTGAAGAATGTTTTATTTTAAGATCAAAAATAGGGAGTGCTGGTTGAATGAACTATCCAAACTAAGATTCATGAGTGACAATCAACTCCCCACTGTGGAGGCCAGACAAACTAAGTTGAAACGAGAGACCCTGACGAACGAATGTTTTGGAATGCACCCAGGGACTCGCCGGGTTCAGAAAGTCGTTAAAACACGAGGAAATGTGCTCGTTCGCACATGTTTCAGACATAAATTATTCACTGAATTTGTGGAAATGTAGATTTAATGTGTAGGTTAATGTTACACACCAAAACATATCACATGACTACATTTTTGTGGACCGTGCAAAAGCCTGCAATCTTGAATTTTAAAATAAAAATTAAACTCACTTTTCTTCTCGGAGAAGAAAAAAATCACGCGTGTTTATTGCTAAAAACCTAATATTCCTGAGGAAAACTGTAAACAAGGTCAAGATTTAACCCCTTATCTCCAAAGTTCAAAGTTCAAACAGCATGGCCAACACAAAGAACAAAAAATGGCGGTTATTTTAGACTTTCAACAATTCGAAATATTGACAGTGGCATGGGAAGTACCGCAATGCGAAAAGTTTCGGTTTTTACGGTTTTTTACCATTTCTATAAATGGAATGGACATCAAAACAGCCCAAAAATCATCATCAAAAACAGCAAAAACCAACACTGGAGTATTTTATGAATCGGTTTACGCCGAGTTTTGGATTTCACAACCAAATTCCAAATGTCCGCCTGAGAAGTTAGACCGAATAAATTACCTCTCAAAATGCGAGTAAATGCTAAATTATGTTTAAATAAGGAAGCCGCAACCGCAATTCGTTGGTTAAATGAAAGAAAATGAATTTTTATGCACCATGTACTCGCGCGATTACGACGCAAACACATTCACGGTTAGGCACGTTTTAGCATACAATTTTAGCCGTTTTTATAAACAGCATAAACCGAAACTTTTAACTACTAATTCGAGGTCTGGTCATTTCGTCGCCATTTTTTCGCAAGAAAATGCTTCTTACTTTACTTTCTTTCACAGTTTCACTTTGTGTCCCCCTGTGAAAACACCGTGAGCACAATCTGAGCATGGGACTTGCCCCACCGCATTAACAATTCTGTTAGAAGCCTGAGTCGACTGCGGCGACAAAAAGAACCGACCTCATTAATCCACTACACCTCGCAACCTAAAGGTCCTTCAAGTTTCCCCAGACACATCCAAGATACTTTCTCTGCCGCCATATTTAATGGGTATACATTGACATCCTCCACACGTACAGTAGTCTATCTCTACTTGATCCACAAAGGCATTCGAACAGTTGACATTGGCACAGATGTTTACCCACACAAGTTGACCGAACCGCCTATTGGTGGCTTCCGATGTCCACAAACTCAGAGCAGCAGCATGTTGTTGTAATATATTTTACTTTCGTTTCCAACTGATTCAATTTAATGCCAAAACTAAACAGGAAAATCCCCGGCTACAAATACCGTATTTTACCGATTAAGAGTCACCCTGGAATTGTAGCCGCGGCTGAGACACCAAGCATACTATTACGTGGTTTTATGTTCTTAATGGATCTAACTCACGTAATGTGCTTTGAAGAAAGAATGAGAGAGACTGACTCAGATTTTTAAGTTTTAAATGCAAATTACGATCCGTACAATACCGTATTTTTGCAAAAGTACGGTATTGTTTCCGTATTTAACCTCAGGAACGATGAACGTACGCTTCGTTTGTGACGTTCAGACTTTCTTAACGAAAAACCGAAATTTTAATTGCTGACAAAAATGGCAGTTTTGAATAAGAGCCGCGGCTCTTAATCGATAAAATACCGTAAATAGAATAATTTAGTGTTTGAATTTGTGCATGAAGATACCAAGCGCAGACTGCAGTTAGGAAGAATTGCTGATTGCCTGGCAATACAACACTGAAGAAAGAAAAGTCTTTGAATGTCCTTGAATGCAGAAGAAGGGAAAAAACCTTGATGAATTGAAGAGGCAAACAATTTAAGCCCACAATAAGCGAGCTTTTAAGAAACGGAAGTGCGTCAACAGTCGTCTAGGAAACCGACAAAGACTCTCAACCGTCTTCCATCACAAAACCTAGTTCATGGGCACAAGAAACGTTTCGCTTGCCGGTGTTGTGTGTTATATGGTGATGATGCGCTACTGAATTCCACTCGTTACAAATTCCCACTAAAGCCCGAAAAATTCCCCCGAGAAAAGCAAGAAAGGAGACGCAATTGCAACCAAATGAAAAAGAAGTTACATCTTCGGGCAGAAATCAATAGGCGGCTGCTGTTGTGCTTCACTCCAATGTCGTCAAAGGGTAAAGGAAAGAGAGAGAAAAAGAAATTTACTCGCACTCCTGATATACTATCTGCAAAGTGCTTTCTTTGTGCACTCACTTAATCGGATGATTGCGCTACAACAAAGACTTTAAAAAATATAAATAATAAAGAAAAAGGCAGGCAAAAAGAGAAGAAAAAAATTGCATTTACACATTAACAAGATCAATTTCACTTCTTTTTTTGCTGCACGAAAATATAAGAAAAATTACACTTTAGATTGAATTTTTGTTTTTATTGGTCGAAAAATAAATTATAGATTTTTTTTGGTGTCAATTTGAGTGGTGTAATGAGCGATACAAAAGTCGTCGCTCGGTAGCAGGAACTGTTTGCGTCTTATGTGTTTTTACTGCGTTCTGCCTTCTCGCCTCGTTTGCTGCACCTCGTCCTCGTAAAATGGAGGCGGTTGGTCAATAAAAGACTATAGTTCCGAATCGAAAAACTCGCAAACGTCGAAGTTGAGAATTGAAATTACTGTTTAGGGAATCGTGTGCACACTTTTCGTTTTGCACATTTTTCGTCATTGATTGTTTTTATAATTTATCTTTTAGATGAAAACGAGTTAGCTTCACTGCACACGTCGACATTGCAAATTTCACGTCCAATAATGATAGGTCCACCCCTCCATTGTTACATAAAATAACTTCTGTGATTGTTACAGAAATGACAATTTCTTTCTGATATTAGTACAATAAAATAATGTTACCCCTATATTTTCGATGTATTTAAACAATAAATAAATAAATAAATGGCACACTTGTGTGGACAATAAATGTAAGGTTGAATAGGTTTGGTCTCGCACCAATCTGAGCTCGACATGTTAAGTTTTTCCTTTCTTTAGTTGGTCTTTTTCCAGATGCGAGAAGACATTCCCCCAAATCTTTCTGCCAACGATGGATTTTGTTCGAATTCTCAGTTTCTTCCATCGAACATCGAACAAAACCACTCTTTCACGAAGAGATTTTCTGCAGCTCTCAAAAAGCTGACTTACGGAATAAATCCACACGGTTCAAAAATATCTTTTACAATATATTGCTTTTCACTGAATGCATTCCAAAATGTTCGGCATCTCGCGGAATTAAGTACAGACTACTATTTCTACATTAAATAATACATTTCATAATACAATTTAAAAATGCATTCGTTCGTACGACTATTTGATGAACTTTTACATTGATAAGTGAACAGATCTATATCCATACACATCAAATAAATCCAAATATATGATTCAAATAGTAAATATTGCAATGTAATTTCAATATATTTTTAAACCAAAAATTTATGCATTCAAAAAGCTGTTTTCAAAGTGTTTTTGTTTTAATTTCCCTACTTTTCTCGAAATTCCCCAACCCCCACCCCCACTCCCACCCAACAAACACCTGATTAGGCCTATCTGCATCCAAACTGTCTTAAATAATTCATTATGTTAAACAAAAACTTGGCAATCCCTGATTAAAATACCCCAGACGCAGCCATAAATACACAATAGAAAATGCACAATAAAACCCTTGATGCCCATAAATAGTGACAAATTAACATAAAATTGTTGAGAAAAAAAAACAAACAACAATACCAACTACAACAAATCCTTTCCCAACAAATAAATGATTTAAAGTATCGTATTTCGTGCGTACAAATTCGCAAACACTAAATAAATCCCGTATCTCTAATCCACCACCGCTTATGACGCATCACAAGTATTTTTAACATCTGAACTGAACGTGCTGCGCCAAGTGGTGACCTCTGGCTTCAACAGATCAATCCCATCGTACTCGAAACTGCGTTGCCTCAACCGAATATACACACCAAGTGCTCTAATAGAACGCGGGATGCCCATTCAACCAAGTAACCGCTACAACACGAGTCTAAATTGACCAAAACGACTGAATCCAATATCTAAATTAACCAAAACGACTAAATTGAACAGAATGACTAAAATTAATGTTAAAATTCATCAAGAAAACTAAAAAAACTAAAAATAAAAAAATTAAAATTTAGGAAAAATCTAAATTTTGTAAATAAAGCATTGATGGTAACCAAATAGTTCATTCAATCCATAAATATAAAAAAAAGAAAAAAAACAAACAAGAAAAAGAAAAAAAATGCTTTCCTGCAGTGCACTTCCCCAGTATTAATCCCTTCGGTATGATGCATTAAATAAAGCCAACAAACTTAATTATGGATTGATACCGCCCAGAACAAGCTTTTTTCGCCGCCTACACTTTCAACTTGCCTATTACATTTATGAATCACGTGTCATTACATTGTGTACTTGATTAAAAAAGGATGATGGAAACGAGTTTAACAATCTCCATTGGGAATCCACTTTAGTAAATGAGTTTGTGATGCAAGAGATTTTACCTGATGATGTATGCCTTGAGCACAATCACTAAAAATTTAATCCTTTTAAGCCACCTGATGACAGATGTATGCAAATAATAAATAAATAAACTCTTCTTTTGCATTTTAATTATTAAACAAGGAAATGCCCGCAAAAATCCTTCCGTTCTCAACCAAATTCTCGACCAGAGAGAGAGAAACTTTAAGTTGGGCATTACCCGCCTGCTTTTATTATGTACATTATATGATTTTTCCAGAAATGAATAGTGGCACTGCTCACTCGACCGAGGCGTAACTCGATTGCACGCCAACGCCAATGTGTAAATACAAAGGCTTTATGACTCCAGTTGATCGTATAATGTTCTATTGTTGATTACCATTCCAAACACCAGATACATTTAATGTAGCATTAAACCTTTAATCCATCTCCAATAAATAATTAGCTACTGCGAACTCCACAAATCTATTCGCCAGTGCTCCGCTGCTTATCTTGCTCTTCGAAAGCAACTCTACTCACTTTAGCGACTTGTATTAAAAGGACGGTCTGATTCCTACATATTTACGGTATAAAATGCACGTTAGTTGTTCTAATTAATGTGGATTTATAATTATGCAACACCTAAAAATTAAATTTTTGCTATAACAATATAAAAAATAATTTCCTTTTAACGAAAACTTCTTAAAATCTTGTAAAAACACATTTTATAATCAAACAGTATAAAGAAATTTTTGTTGGGAAGAATTTTTGGCTGTAACACAGAATTTGTAGGTGGATTTATAATTATGAAACGCATCTTATGTAACATCAACAAATAAATGATGTTATTTAATGGAGGGAATCCATACAGCATAACATCATTTATTTGTTATTCATATAATTATTAATTTGTTTCATATCTTAGCAATTTTTGTAAATTTGTCGTAAAGTAATTTAATTTTATGGGACTCATTTTTCTTAAATTCATGTGCGCGCGTGAAGTGTCTCAGTCTTTCGAAGGGATGTAGTGCAGGAAAAACAACAGCAACTGCTGATGTAGACACATTGCATGTGCTCTTCTATTTTGCTCTTCTACTTTATGATATTTCTCCCACTCGAAAGCACAGCTTTATTCTCATTGGTAGCCTCCGAGGCTCTACGACAAATAAATGACGCTCGTTCTAATCACATGACTGTCATGTCAGCCTCCATAAAAATTGTTTTAAATCCAATATTTAAATTTGTGTACATAATTAAATTCTTATTTCATTTCTATTTATCAAAGTAAAATATATAAAAATTTGAATACAAATAATTCAAAATGAGCCAACAATCCCTCTAATCATGACGCAAACTGCACCGTAAAAGCAACCGAACTCACCAAAGTGATTAAACGCATTCATAAAGTCATTTAGACTTTATTAAAAATGCCTTTCAAACTGCTTGTCTCACTCTGACTGCACTTAAAGAACGAAACCATTTTTTAAAACAATTTCTTTGCGGTTATGAATTTTTTTTGGTCACATTGATCTCACAGCAATGGAACTGTTAATAGTGATTGGCAGCTGGAAATAAATTCCCCATTTTTGTGCTCGTTTGAATCCGAAGATTGGCGGCCAAGTCACTCACTTACCATGAAACTAAGAATTTAAAATGAGCGAGTCTTTTGAGTAAATTTGTTTTAAATCTTTTATCAATACCAGTCCGGACTGCTTTTATGTTATTGTTCCTGATCACTATCTCCTATCTCGTCTCTAAGTATACGTTTGTGTCGTCATTAGCCCTTAATGATTTTTAAACCTAAATAATGCATTAAGCAATTACAATGCCTGCCTCTCAGAAATAAAACGTGCGCGCACACAGAAATAAAATCAATAGAAAAGTCAATCTTCGCCCGCAAAAGCGAATTCTTTCCGTTTTCCCTTACGCGTCGTTTCTCTGGTGGACAAGAAACGTCTCTGCCAGGGGGTACGGCAATCAGAATCTGCGTGTCAGAGATTCGAATCTTTCATGGGATTCGGTTGGGATTCGGTTGGGATTTGGAAAGTGAAGTGTTTGATGGATTTGTAGAGATCGATAGTGTTGGATTGAGAAAGGACAAAACTCAGAGCTTGACCATCACCTTAAAGCTAGTTAGTCTAAGTGTTTATTCAGGTAGCAAAATAGGTGGCGCTGCAAATTAACATATACAGAAATGGAGTACGAGGTACTCCAGAAAGATTGAGATGATTATTTTAATTAAAAAAAAAGTCGAAAATATTTTAACTTTTGTCCAATTTTCGACAAAAAATTCAAAATTTTTATAAAATGTAAAGATTCGGGATTCGGGGATTTTTTAACGGAATTCTAAAGCCCACGTCAGAGATTCGGTTGAATGTCGTACCCCCTGGTCTCTGCGCATGCACAATACTCGAATTTCAGAAATACCTAACCTTAAATCTAAAATTTGTCATTTTGCAAATGTAAATTAGCATACACCTTCCTGACTATGATATTATCACATTCCCAACCATACAAAAATAAATGGAATTGTAATAAACAGGAAAAGCTTTTAGGAACTAATGATGATTTCAAGCATAGTCTCTGATGCTCTTCAGCCCCATTCCGCGATGGAAGCTCTTATAGCAGAAGCCCACACTTCTTAAACTCTACACAATAGATACTAGGTCAAATAAACCGGGTAAAAACTGGCTTAGAAAACAATAAATGGCAAACTACCGTATATAATCGATTACGAGCCGCGGCTCTTATTCAAAACTGCCATTTTTGTCAGCAAATACAATTGCACCCACCGATTGTCATAACCAACCATCTTTAATTCAATCCATTAAACCATTACACGCCGTATCATTTCGCTAACCCCAACTCAATTATTCATGCAACAGTTCAGCTGGTCCTTAAATTTGAATCAAGCCTTTGACAGCAAAAACCGAACGAGGAGAACATTTCCATCAAAAACCACCCGATTCATCAATTATTCACGTACAAACACAAAACAGACCAGCATTTTCAATTCTCAAAACAACTTCCCAGCCTCGATCTTTTATGCATTAATCCAGCCGTACGTACAGAACACCACTATTACATATTTAAAACGCCATCTTACAGTGCACACAAACAAACATCCTTTATCCGACTTCCATTACCCATCTTCTATTTCTACCCAGAATGGCCGCACAAACCGAGGCAGGTAAATAAGTTAACGACGTAAAACTTTTTATTTTGTGCAAACAAAAAGAGAATTACACAATTTACAGTCGACATAAACCTAACTTAATTCCTTGCTCTCGATTTTCTACACTGCCGAGCTCCAAGCCACCTCTTGGACGCACGCGCAGCTCGTTTGATGGATCCCCAGCCCTAATCCCACCGCAACTTAATCTAGAACGCCTAAACGCACCGAAAAGACGAGTAAATTACCACGGTATCAAACCAAAAAAAAAAAAAAAAGAAAATGCCAGTAAAAAACAACGACTCGAAAAGTTGCGTGTTTTAGTTTCACCAATTTGCTTCAGCGCACAAAAGAAATCACCAGCTTCATTCGAAAAGTGGGGCAGTAATGGCTGCCTAAAAATAGTCGCTGACAAAATCCATTGTTGGGCCCAGTTTTGCCCTGAATTTTTCAACAATTCGTGATAGACGGCGTGGTTCGGAAACCGTTTCGTACCTCCCACCTCAAATCAAAATTCCGCTCCATCACGTCGTTTAAACCACTTACGGTGATTACAAATCACGACCAGCTGGCCCCATTGTTTTTGGACAAACTGGAAGGCTTCCCTGCACGGCAACCCGGGATTGCCCTTGAAAACAGACTCTAACCTAACCGCAATTTAGATATTAGAGAGTTTGCGGAATGCATTTTTCCCTTATTTTGTGCCACGTTACACGATTTTAGTGCCATATCGTAAGGAAAAAATCTATGCATCTAATCTAATAATTAATATTCTTTGATTTATTTAAGAAACACTAATGTTTGGGGCGTTTAGGAGAGTTTCCCGTGATCAACGAGCACATTTACAAAATTTACATTCCAAATTTCTCGCTAAGTATATTTAAGCCCTAAAACTAAAAAATACAAACATTAGAAAAATTATAGGTTGTAAAATCTGATAATCAAAATCCCATAAAACCCAGTTTACTTCTAAACTAACAAAAGGGCCATGTGTTTCAGCCGTCTGCCCAATATAAACTGCAGCAAACTGTTTCAAAAGTTGCAGTTTGTATTACCATACACGCACTGCTTGTCCCTACATATTTTGACGTTTATTATTATTATTCTGTGGTTAAACTTTTAAATAAAACTCCATTTGGCACGAGTATCGCGAAATAAAGAGGTTAGTGCCATCAAAACCAGCATTGTAAGACTCCAAAGACGAACATAATAAAAACTAGGCAAGTTTCCGAATCATCATCTTTGCGCTGTGCAACTCAACTCGACTTGTTCACACAGACGTGAGTAATAAAAAAAAATTCAGGGTGCCTTTTACGAGTGCCCATACTATCTAATCAGTCGTTGAACCCCCCCCAAAAAAAAATGAAATACGAAAACTTCTGTGCCCAGAACAAAGAAAACTTAGCAAAACTCCGTCGGTCCACTTCCCGTTTTATTTCCAAATTGTATCCCATTACTATTCATCAAATCCAATTGTGTCCTCGGCGTCGGAGGACCGGCAACGGCGCTGGTGTCTTAATTTGCAAATAAAACCAACAAACGTGGCCTGATTTATCCGCCGCCATTTTTGTTTAATGCGATCGCTTTGCTCGCTCTGGCATCGCTCGATAATTAGAGAAAAGGAAAAGCGGGAGTTTAATGCTCGCGTAAATTGTCCACGATGACACTCATATTTCCTAACTACCTTACCCATCATCCACACAGCCGAAACGAAGGCCCAGCACATTTAAATATTTTAATCGAACACAAATCTCTTATACACACACAAAAAACAACCACGAAAAACCAAAATGGCCGACAGTACCGTTTGGCGTAATTGCTAAACGACTGCTTTCCAGGAGACATCGAAACGTATTTAAATGTAGCGTTGCCACCGGATATTCCCCGCAGCTTTGCACCGATCACGTGCTTAAAACTCTATTCAGTATAAAAACACTCACCAATCAAGATGACGACCGGATGTTTACGAAAATGGCCGATTCAGTGAGTGTTTTTACATAGAACTTCGATTTACTTCGATATGTGAACAGCTGCCCCTGCGCGCTGATCACTTCCCTGCAACGCAAGCCACTCGGAGGGTGAGAAACACATGAGCTGCACCAAGCGCCTTGCATTGCAGGGCAGTGATCAGCGCGCAGGGGCAGATGGTCGCAAATAATCATCTGGGAAAACTTATATCATACACTGCAAACTGAGGAATTGTGGATAAGAAGCGTATGCTTACAGGAAGTGACACCATTTAAATTCTCTTTCGCTTCCTGTCAACGTTATTCACATCCCAGATGCCGCCAACTCACGCTTTGACACTTAAAAACAAATCCAAACTCAAAAAAGAAAAGTAGGAAGCAAACCAAACGAAAAAACAAAGAAACAAACTACTCACAGAAAAAAGAGTTGTAAAAAAAATGGCGAATGAAACTTACGGTCTGCTTTGGTTGAGCTCCTTCAGCGCCCCCCTCAGCATGATTCGTCTCCGAGGTGCCGGTCTTGCGCTGTTCGGCGAGTTTCTGGAGTGCTTGGAGTCGAGATTTCCTCATCTGAATCCGTTTTCCCATATAACCTACAGTTGCATACTCCAACAGGGACGCGAACACCATCACGAAACATGTTCCTAGAAATACGTCGATACTTTTCACATACGAGATTTTCGGCAGTGCAGCGTTGGTGCTCGACATTAAAGTTGTCATGGTGAGCACAGTTGTCACGCCTAGGGCTACACGGGCTGGTGTTGCATTGCGATTGAGCCAGAATGACACCCACGAGATGATTACGATCAGACTCGAAGGGATGTAAATTTGTATCAAATAGTAGCCCATGCTGCGAACGAACTGAATCTCGCATACCAAGCGTGAGTAGTTGCCTGCAACGAAATAAACAAAGTAGACATCATTTAATAACAATACAGCATATGCAACCAAGCTTATTGTTGTTCTACCTCCAGCTGTACTGGCAAATAAGAAAACAATTAACGTGGAGTTTACTTTGCCCAATGGCACATCTACTTGTTTGCAATTCTAGACAATAACTGACCAGACATTAAAGAACTCGAAATAATATTTTCTCGAGCCAGATATATATATATATATATATGTGGTATAGTGCACCTTGTAGTATAATGTAATAATATTCCTTCACCAAGTTAAGCTAGCTTCACTCTCTAGTGCGAGCCGGGTATAACTCGCACACCTGTCACCTCCAAAAAAAATAAAACTGAAAGGTGATTGGCCCTATCTCTGAGTACACCAACGATTTCATTGGCTCTCATCGAACCAAAATTTTGATGCCACTGCCAGCATCCATCTTGGTTCGACCTAACTAATGAGTGTTTACGAAGTACTCGTATTTTGAAAGTTTGCGGGATGCATTTTTCCCTTGCAATGGGTGAAGCTAACAATAATAGTGTTCTCATTTCTGATTGGCTGCGCTATATTTTATTTTAGTGTTAAAAACGATACACTAAATGTTTTTTGCTTAACGATATGGCACTATACTCTGGCCATGTGTAAGTTGAGCCTAAATCCGAGCCTTTTCTCTGGTCTAGTGATACAAGAAAATAGATCCGAACGCCAGGATTGCAACCGATCTACTGAAATAGTAAGCGAACATTCTAAGATTTCTGGAAGAAGCAAGCAATAAACTCTGAACTATTTTTCCTGGTGGCAGCACAGAGTGAGTTATGAGGCTCGGATTTAGGCTCAACTTACACATGGCCAGAGTATAAAATAGTGCATCGTGGAGCAAAATAAGGGAAAAATGCATCACGCAAACTCTATATTATCTGCTTGGATAGTTAAATAGTAAAATACTTTATAAAATAACAATCAATTAATACAACAATGATTTTGGGTGTTAGTTTGGTGAACAAATAAATAAAATGGCCTTCTAGCTAAGCTTATTTATTTAGAAGAAATCGTGGCCAAATTAGACCGGAATAAACGTGGCCAAATTCCACGTCCACAGATGACCAGATTAAACTGAAATATTCTCCATGAAATTGCACCTTGACAAATGGTAACAATACTTGTGGTTATTGCATTTATTTATCTAATTGTCGTTTGCATTGGCAGCCGCGCTCGAAATTGAGATCAACATCCTGTTAGTGCTGGTTGCTGCGACAAACCCTGTGATATTAACCAAAATAAATAAAAGCACGGTCGTGACTGAGCTCATCCTAGAGAAATTTCATGTCATCAAAACAGAACGATAGCTCAGGGACACAAAACCGTAAATATAAATCGAATTTAATACAATAACAAATCCGCTTCCATCCATTCATCGCTAAATCTAATTTCAAATTTTTCTTTAAAAAATAATCATAAAAAAATAAAAATAAAAAAAAATTTGAAAAATTAATTCCAGAATTCAAATTCAGGAAATATTTCATCAAAATACTTCCTGCAATATTTAATAACTCCGAGTCTGATTGGCCCAGCAAAATCAGAGTTAAATAATAAATCCAACCTTCTCACAGTTTCCTCGGCTGCAATAATTTATTATCCATTTCCAATGATTTTTCAACACAAAACGAAAAAGAAAAAAAGAAAAAAAGAAAAAAAAAACCATTCGGCTCAAGTCAGAAATTTATTGCTACATTTCAACCGACAGACCGTCTATTTATACAACTGGCCACAAGGTTCAGTGACCCCTTGTCGGAAAAAGAAAAGGCTGCGCTACACTTGACACAATCAACGGACACAGATCTCAAAGAGCGTCTATATCGAGATACGTCGCAGGCACAGCTTTGCTAGACAAAATTCGGCAAACAGCCAGCCTGGATTGAATTACTCACATGCCAACCCATTTTTGCTACTACACAAACTACCAAAGTTGAAACGTCTTTTCCGAAGGCCACTTGGATCGATGTATCCAAGACCAACCGAATGGATTGTTTAAGGGTGAACCAAAGGGAAAGTAATGAGCATTAAAAAAAAATTTCAAAAAAAAAAAAAGAATTGAAGAAGAGCGGGTTCGATTACCCCATACATCAAAATCTTTTTTCCCTTTCGTATGCAATATCACTTTCACTCGTTTCCTTTCTTATCCTCAATTTTAGACTTTTTGTTCCCAATATTATTACCGTACATGCTCTAATAGAATGCGGGATATCGATTCAAAGCGACATCCTTTACAACGAGAGTCTAAATTGACCAAAACAAATGTCTAAATTAAATAAAAATAAAATAAATGTCTAAATTAAACAAAACGACTAAAATAAATGTCTAAATTAACGAAAACGACTAAAATAAATGTCTAATTTAACCAAAACGACTAAAATAATGTCTAAATTGAACAAAATGGCTAAATCAAATGTCTAAATTGAACGAAACAACTAAATTGAACAAAATGGCTAAAATAAATGTCTAAATTGAACAAAACGACTAAAATAATGTCTAAATTGAACAAAATGGCTAAAACAAATGTCTAAATTGAACGAAACGACTAAATCGAATGTCTAAATTGAACGAACCATCTAAATTGAACAAAACGACTAAAATAAACGTCTAAATTAAACAAAACTACTAAAATAAACGTCTAAATTAAACAAAACGACTAAAATAAACGTCTAAATTAAACAAAACGACTAAAATAAATGTCTAAATTGAACAAGACAACTTAAAAAAAATGTCTAAATTGAACAAGACAACTTAAAAAAATGTCTAAATTGAACAAGACAACTTAAAAAAATGTCTAAATTGAACAAAACGACTAAAATAAATGTCTAAATGACTAAAATTAATGTCTAAATTGATCACGACCACAAAAAAAATATTGCGGGGTAAATCTAGGTTCTGTGAATAATACACCCGCATTCCATTAGAGCACCTATGGCAAACCAATACCATGGATTGAAAAATTAAAAAAAAAGTTGAATTAATGATGCAGTGGGTTCTTGTGCATAAAAGTAAATACAAGGAACGTCTGGTTTTATTATTCCCTTCTGAAAGTTTGATTGCTTATAAAAATTGCAGAGATAATTTTAAACTGTGCCAATGGTTTTTCTCTTTAAGCGACCGCTTTTTTGACCCCTCGAAGGAAGCCCTTTGAAACATTTTGAGTTAAGAGCCGCGTGCGTGCACTCTGCTGCAAACGGCCACTTTAAGTTAGTTGTGACCATGATCTCGCAACCCCCACATCTCGTTATCGCCGGCGATAATGAAAGGAGATCGTTATGGCCATTTACCGACATGGCTAAACTAAACTAAAATATTTCATTTACGTGAAAATTGACCGTCAAAATCAATTTAACGCGTCTGGTTCGACGAAAACGAGACGACGTTAACATTTCTGACGTTAAAATAAACAAAAAAGAAAATTGGACGATCAATAGTTTAAAGAAAAGTCATTCAGTTGAGCCTCGTTGTAACGAATCGCAAGGGACCCGAAAAATCGGTTCGTTATAACGAAAGTTTGTTATATCAAAATTTTTTAACGTGGGGTTCTATGACCAATCAACCAACCAAGCCATTTTTAAGTGTTTGTTATAACGAAAAATTCTTTATATCGCAGTTCGTTATAACGAGATTCGACTGTACTTAAATTTTGAATAAAAAAAAAATATAAAAATGTTAATTGAAAAAAATGTAATCCATTAAATAGAATATTAAACATCCAATAGTGCAGTTACGAGCTTGCAGAAAAGCTCCGCCTTAATGATAAAGTGGCTTCTCTGCAGTGTTTGGCGCAAAAACTACACGCATTAAGATAGGAAATAAATAACAGAGAAAAAATTAATTTATTACCTGTGCTGAGCAAAATTTCTTTTGCTTTTTGCCTGTGACCTATAACTCTGAATTGGGGCAATTGCACGTCGGGTGAAATACCGACGGATGCAACGCCTTTGTGCCAGTTGTATCTAATATCACTCATAGTGTAACCAACTGCAAAGAGAATAAAATTAAAAAATTAAAAAAATTAAAAACTGAATTCATATAACAAAAGTATAAATATTTCAAAGCAATTTCCCAACCCAACTTCCATTTGCAACACAGCAAACAACAAGCTAAAAAGTCATTTCATTGATTTTTTCATTAAATATTAAATTTTTTACGTCCATAAATACTTGATGGAAATACAACCAATTTTTTTTCTTCCTGTGTATAACAGCAGTCCCGTTCAGTTCCATTTTCTATTTTCTCCCCCCACAACCTTTCATGCCTCAAATAATTGCAGTTCGTGAATGCACTCGGACCGACTCTTATTGCTACTTGTATGCAGCCATAAACCCAACACATTTTCCGCCAAGTCAAATTGCAGGAAATGGATTTTCAAAGAAAAAACAAAAAGAAAAAAAAAATATACTCCTCAGTTATTTGCATCTTTACTACAACTTTGTAGGAAAATGTTTGGAATTTCTCTAATAACAAGACAGCTCTCGCATTCCTATATTCATCGCCGAATAAAAATACAACCAAATTCAGAGCACGTGCGCAATGTCAAAAACAATTCGGTAATTAAATAACAAACCAAAAGCTCGCTATTTGTCAGGTGGTCGTAATTAGCGATTAATAGCGGACGTTTGACACAAGGCAGTTAATAAAGTGTCATTTTTCTCGTCCGTTGCAATGTATTATTCATCATTAGGGCGATTTACAAAAATTTTAAAGACAAAAATAAAAATAAAAGCCCATTAGCGAGACAAAGTGCAAGAATCCTGTTATTTCCTAACAATAATTGGTGTGAAATGTGTAAACAAAGTCATTCAGTCACTTTTGTGCAGCAAGCAGCGAAAACAACATGAATATTAAAAGCCAAGACATAATTAAAAACTATTTTAATTAATGTTAGTTGAACACATCCCAATGGCTGCTTTGCTGCATTATCTCCAAAACCTTCTTCTCATTAAAAATCTTCAAAAAAATAAAAATAAAAAATAAATTTTCGTCTTCATTTCACGTGTTTTGCACGCGAAAAAACAAAGACAGTAAAATTCACTTTGTTGTAAATCATCGAGGTTTTAGAGATGACTTTCACAATTTTCCAAACACCAGTAAGCACGGTGATTAAATTACCGACATAATCAATCTTGTGCAGTCTTTCCGGTTGTGTTTCACGATTTTTATGCGAAAAATAAAAATAGAAAAATCTTTTCAGCAAATTGGTGTCGCAAATCTCTGATTTCTCTGCAAATTTGATTTTTTTCTCAAATATCTGGGCAGATATCCAATATCTGTTTAACTTCAATAAAAAAGATGACAATTCTCTATCATTGAGTGCAACTGTTATTATCCGAGTTAAAAGAATGAGAAATGCAATTGCAATTTCCTTTTCGCATCAAATCGAATGAATATTGCAGTGTAAAGTTAAAAAATGGCTATAATTAGATAGAATTTTTTTTTCTTCTCTTCCTTCTGTAACTTCATTTCGCCAGTTCAAGTTCTATGCAATGGAACGTCTCGAGTAATAAATCCAATTGTTTTCGCTCCAAGTTCAAATTTAATGTCACCACTTATCCTCCGCTCAATACCGGGGAATAAAACGCCACCTTGTTAATGTCAAAGACCATATTTCGACAAAATCAAAAGGTTTACACGTGGATAACGTGCTCTGGAATCAAATTTCGACTAATAAAGAGTGTGGCAGTTCAAGCGTAATTACACGCCACAGTCGCTCTTTGGGCAGAAATAAAAATTTAACAATACGGTATAGTTTCAATAACAATTGAAAAGTGAAAAGAAAAGAAAAATCAAAGGCAATTAAAGTTGTTTGTTACATTTGACGCCATGGTTTTGGATTTTTTTTAACGATTAATATTTACTAATGTACCGTAAATATTCTAATAGCATGTGGGGGAAGCCCATTCAATATGGTAAGCTGTAGCTGTGTGGCGCAGTGGAGACGCAAAATTCGTGCTAAAAGCGCGAGAAGTCAAATGCGCACGCCGAGTATTCAGGTCTGAATTAGGCCGAATAACGCATGTGCCACACTTATAGAGACGTGTGGCACTCAAAGTAACAATAATAATTAACAAAAATACAATTTATTATGAAATAAACTCACAAACTGATCCTAAATCCTAGGGAAATACATGATAGCACATTATCCGTGTGCGCGGCCATTTGCAATACAACCAGTACACTCTGGTGGCCGATATTGAAAACAATAATAATAATGATAAAACACTCAGAAATAGAGGATGCATGATGCCTAATGTATAAAATACACTCAAACTGGCATCATGTATTCTCTTCACAAACGAAACATGAAATCAATCACAAATCAACAAATTAATCACAAATTAACCCGAAAGTGAAACAATAACCGAAGAACCGATAAATAAACACTATTTGACACTATAACCCATTGAAATGAGTTCTAAAACGGTTCCAAATATCAACATAAGCGAATGCGGTACAATGCGAGTCTAAATTGAACAAACCGACTAAAATAAATGTCTAAATTAAACAAACCGATTAAAATAAATGTCTAAATTGAACAAAACGACTAAAATAAACGTCTAAATTGAACAAAATGACTAAAATAAACGTCCAAATTAGACAAAACGACTAAAATAAGCGTCTAAATTGAACAAAACGACTGAAATAAACGTCTAAATTGAACAAACCGACTAAAATAAGCGTCTAAATTGAACAAAACGACTAAAATAAACGTCTAAATTGAACAAAACGACTAAAATAAACGTCTAAATTAATCAAAAACACGACAAATTGTGGTTAAATCTAGCTTCTCTCACTAGAAACACCCGCGTTCTATTAGAGTGTTTACCGAACAAGTTAGTTTCACCAGTGCATGAAATTTTCAGCTAACACAACTCAAATAGTATAAATAATAACCCAGCAAAGTGTATATTTCCTAGTAAGAAATGCATTTTGGAAGCCGAGCAATCAAATCTGAGTCCGCATCTTGCCTACCTGCATTCTACTCTCTAAGCTCAGTCCAAAATGCTTGAATTAGATAAGAGTTATCACACTCACGCACCAGTCCATTTACAGAAAGCTTCACTCTAATGTAGGCTCTCCAATAAAACCTTGCACTCAGTTGTACAAACTTGCGCATGAAAATTTAAAAACGAGCCACACGAGAAGAAAAAAAAAACCCAAGAATATTTAATTACACAACAGAAATAAACGGAATTCCAAATGTAATTTAATTCAATAAAGGTGAACCCTTAGGCCTAGGTCCAAAGGCTCCAAACCATTTATTGAAAATAACTCAAAAGATAGTTAAGGAGGATGCACGACTGTAGAAAATTGATCGTCCCAAAAAAAAAAAAAAAAAAAAAAAACCTCATTGTTTTCTTTAAATTCAATGTCTCAATCAATGATACAATTTCACTTCCTTCTTTCTTCCCTCCCACTCTCAGTGCCACCACAAAAACACCATTTGCAGTTGAAGCTTAGCTGCACAGCTGTAAAACACTGCATTGAAATTTATTGCAACTTCTTGTACACCAGAAGAAGATAGCAACAGCAAAATATCTCGGACACGAGCTACACGAACTACTCCGGCTCGTAATAAAACGCATTTGTTTCCCTTTCCACCAAAATGAGAACAAATGTGTACAGAATAAAATACTCGACATGCTCGAATATGCCTAATTGAAACAGCCTTTTACATGTAATGTTGCAATAGGGCACCGGTTGGTTAATTAACAACGGCCATGTTTTAACGACCAGTTGGGATGAGTGGCCACTCACCTAAATTTTAATGATATTTCTCAGAAATTCAATCTCTTTCAGCATTAATTTAAACTTAAGACAAAAAAAAATGTCTATTTAATCTCATAAAGATGAAATATCGTTTGTTTTTCAGCCGTAAAGCACGAAGACACGACATTACACTAATGCGTCACTGTCGTAATGTGTAATAGTTTGCGACAGGTATTTCTTGTTATATTGAACTTCTGAATTGAGCTATTACATCGCTGGTTACATGGATATGTGTACAACAAAAAACGAAACTAAAGAGTGACCACGCCAAATATAGCTGCGCGTCACCACGTGACAAACAAACAAACTCTAATATTACTAACGCCATCAATTGTTGATTTTCTACCTTAAGATAATTCCCAACATTTCTCACTTATAAAAACATCCGTTATACGTGGAAATAGTGGAAAACTCTTTAACTCTGAACCTAACTCAACATACACATAGGTCCCTAGCCAAAAATTGCAAGATTTTTTTTGCAAAATTGCAAAAATGCAAAATTCTAAAATTCTAAAAATTGGAGCGAAGTTTAATTGCAATTTCGGTGTTTTGTGCAATTCAATTTTTTTAATCAAAATAAAAAGTCCAAAAATATATTTGACAAATAAAAGCAATGGGAATGCATTTCATAACACATTTTACAAAATGTATTATCATTTGCAAACCAAATGTATTACAAAAAGCATTATCGTAAAATTTCGATATTATTTCACTGGGTGCATTCAAAGTCAAATGAATTATTTGACTTATCATAATCTGAATTATCAACAATTCATGCAAGTCATTGGCTGATGTCGTAATGTGTAATAGTTTGCGGCAGGTATTTCTTACTTATAAAAACATCCGTTTTATGTATTACGAAAAGCATTCTCGTAAAATTTCGATGTAATTTCAATGTATTTTTGAACCGTGTGTATATGTCCATCAAAACTTGGTAGTTGTGAAACATTTTGTCAACAACAACGATTTTGCCACCCTCGATTTTAATAAATCTGTTTTGTTTACAATCACGTCAACACACTTAAGCGGATTCGCACTTTCGCTGCGGTGCATGCCACTCGGGATCCCAACTTACATTGTGAATTAATTCAAGCCCTTTCCCTCACATCTTTAAAGCTTTGCTCAACTTTTACGAAAACTGATTACAAGTTGCAACGCATTTCTTTACAAACAAATTGAAAAGAAAAGAAAGAAAAAAATGATTAAATTTCAATGTTTCACGGCATTCCCTTCACATTTCTCCGTCGACTGAAACTGACAAAAACCAATTTATTCAAACCAAAAAAAAAAAAAAAAAAAAAAAAAAAATTACCCACCCCCCCCCCCCATCAGCATATATTAAACCAAAAAAAAACTCTACTTATTTATTCCCTTAAAAAAAAGTCACCACTCGACAAAAAAGTATCGAAAAGTACTTACAGCTTTCAATTTCGATGGTGCATAGTTGACGGTCCATGGGGAAATACTGGAGGTTCATGGGACATGCTGCGGTGACTGTTAACCTAAAACCAGAACAAAAGACCCGATTTATTATTCCAATAACGGTGCACAAAAGATAGAGGAAACAGTTGTCTTTTATACTCAAACTTAGATAAAAATAAAGCAAAAAAAAAAAAAATGTATAACATCAAAAGATAAAAACTGTTTTCCCGGCACAAAAGAGTGGAAAGAAAAGAGAAGAAAAAAAGAAGCGAAGACTCGCAAAAGAGACGACACAGTGGCATTATATCACCCTAAAAATGGTGCCATTGAACTCCTTAACTACGAGTTCTTTGACCCACCACTTGGTTCAGCTTCTGCTTCCAAGAACACAACCAAAAATCTCTTCATTTCCTACGACGCTCGCATTCCCCTTCATTCCAATACTTCATCATCTTTTTTCGTTGTTCCGCAACCCCATGTATGAAAAAATAAAATTGTTGAATGCAAATTTCTGATATTTACGAGCGATAATTCAAGATCTGAATTCAAATTTCATAATATCATCATTGGGTTGGCAATATTTAATACTTATGTTGACGAGGATCAGATGCGAGCGACATAAAACGGGAGAATTTAAATGGTCGCGTTATAAATTAAACATTACATTCTCTAATCTGTATTAAGTGCATCAAAACTTAAGATCGCAATTCAAGAGATAATTTTTTTCATTCATTAAAACGGAAGATAAAGCATGGTAATGCGAAAATATTAATCGGATTGTTTGAACGCATTTTTAGTAATGGAAAAACATCCAATTAAAAAAATTAAAAAAAGTCTTTTTTTGCACAATATTAAAAGAACTTCAAATCACAGCAATACATTCGTTTTAAATAATTTATCACGATTTCCACGCGTGTCGTGTTTTTTGTTTTTCGTAATACCATGTTCACACCAAGCTTTTGGATCTCGTAAGAAGCTGCGGATCTAGATCCAAGATTAGTGCGAACACTGAAGTCTGTTCACGGATCTAGATCCGTGTGCCCAACAACTCCGTTCGTCAATCGAATTCCCACATCTCGATTCGACGATTCGATTCGGATTGGAATTCATTCAAATAATGTCAGCAGTCTGTAGCATTCCATTGTTGCGCATCACATTTTGGTGTGAACACAACTCCATCCAAGTGAATATTAGAACTCTGTTCAGTTGGATCTGATCGGGCGGATCAGATCCAGCCAAACTCGATCCGTTGGTGTGAACATGGTATAACCTGCAAGTTAAGCCTAGTTCACATGGATGCGTTGCTGCTTCAGCTTCAACGCGCAAGCATGAAGCAGAACGCGCAAGCATGTGCTATCGCGCATTGTCAACGCAGCAACAAACAACGCATGCCCGTTCACATGTTCACATTGTTTTGGCAAAACAAAAAAGAATATGGGGTTGTTTGTAGCTGTAGCCATTTTTGTTGACAATGTATGGTGATAAGTAGGAGCGCCGTATCACCTAGCGGGATATTGTGGCAACGCAAGCTCATTATTGCGTTGAAGTTGAAAATTTTCAACTCGTGCGTTGTGCGTTACGACGCACGAAATCACAACGCGCTTCAGTCAACGCGCGTTGGCGCTGCATACCCGTTCACATGCAACGCATGTGACGAAGCAGCTTTGGTGCGATAACGCATGCGTTAACGCATCCATGTGAACTAGCCTTTAGAAGGGGTAGCTTTTCTGCATAACGTTATTGTCAAACTGGAAGCTAAGCTTAGCTACACTAGCTATGTTCCAAAACTAGCATTTTAACCATTTTAACTGTGTCGTGTTAATCAATATGACGTCAAGTCCGGAAAAAGTACGTGTCTGTGGTGCTAATATGGCTGAAACGGTAACAAACACGATGTTAGCCATCGTTCTATTTTCATCGTTTTATGATAAAAAGTAAATATAAGTTATAAGTTAGATTGAATTTTAACAAGGTCAAGACGATTTTCTTGTTTGGGCATTGCCAAACAGACAGGAAACACTTAAACGTCTAACACGGCTTTTCGGAACGAAGCTACTAATAACCATTTGTTGTTTTAAATGGAGATTATCAACTTCTAAATTTATAAATGTAGTAATTTTACCCCTCAACTTATAACAAGTAAATATAAAAAAACCAAGTTTTTAGAAAAAGGCTTTAATATTGGTGCTTCAAATTGCCACCAGAGTGCGATACTATCGCAGATTATTTCGTGATGTTTTAAAACAGAACTATTTCTTAACAATATTAAAAAACAAAATATATGGGCAGATAAGAATTTTTATTTTAAACAGGTTTATCCTGGTTTCAGAATTTAACAAATCCTTTTTGATACCGAAACAATCGGGCCGACATTTCGACCTCCACTATAGTATACCGGTTCTGCCAGGTGGCGCTAGCAACACCGAAAGTTAAAACAAACAAACAAACACTCACCCCCAAACATTCATGTCAAGTTAAATAAAAGCCTTTAAAAACCAACACAATTGAGCATACAGTAGCACACTCGTGTTACCCCATGTTACGAGATTTAACACGAAGACCTCATGTAAAATCCCGTGTTAACCGTTGCGACACGATAAACATAGCCTGAACCAAGGATAACATGGGCACGTATCCACATGTTCAGTGCGTTTTGCCACCGAAGGCGCCACATAATCTATATAGCTGCACTGTATTCTGGGATGACAACAGGTAACAAACATGCTTTGGCAAGCAATGCATAACACGTGATTTCTGTCATCCAATCATCACACAGTACAACGAATCAATAGGAAATAACACACGGATACGTGTCCATGTTATCCTTGGGTCATGAACATCGCAAGAAATACATTCAACAACGTCATTTCTTGTTGACAAGTACTGTTGTTCCTAAGTCAAACACAAACTTCAGTATCTAATTTACATTTTGTTTACCATTAAAATGATTTATTTTTTATAACTATTCATCCAAATTCCTAAACTTCCTATACAAACAACACACACAAAGCTTTCCCAACAGTATAAATTAAGACATGTTAATTTGCGCTTCTTTTTTGCTCGAATGAACACATTAAAGAAAGCAGCAAAATGCTTTTCTCTTATTAAAATTTAAATTTCTCCAAATTAAATTAGTCCTCGCATTCATTAAATATAAAAATTGTAAAACAAAAATAAATTAATCCTCACTCCCATAAGAAAAAAATAAAAATAAAAATTCGCGAATTCCTGACAGCATCGGAAATAAATAGTTGCGGTTCGTTTTGTTTTATTTTTTGACACAACTAATTCGTTTATGGTTGAGTTAAATTATCGTCAGGGATAATTGAATTTCAACAACTTTCGCAACCAATGGATTCAAAGCGAACACAGGCCGCTAATTAGAGCTAATGTCACAAGTGCATGTACAGAGTTCATCTACAACTCTGTACCTTAAGCATTGAGAAATTAATCGAAAAATCCACCCAAAATAATTATGTTCCCTTCTCCCCCCTCCCGGAACAAAAGAAGCGACAAACTCCCATCGGTTGAACTCATCCGACAACATTTTTTTTTTTAAAATTAAAATTTTTATTTTATTTTATTTTTTATTCTTTAAACTAATAATTCACCGTAAATATGCATCGCATTCCTTAGAAATAATGAAGATTTATGTGCCATTTATTTCCCCTTGGCCAAGTGAAGTGAATTTGTTTGCGAATTTCGTTTTCGTCGCACAGGTGCAAATTCAGTCTACCAGAAAATGTAGTTTGCACTTGCACAAAAGAAAGAATTTACAGTGGAACTCAGACAATATCCATAAAGAAAATGCAAGTTTCTTTTGTTTTCAATTTCTATTTCCAACCGAGGAAAGAAATTGTCTTAAACAAGCAAAGTTGAAGGACGACCATCAATTTTGATGCCACTTGGCTCAAACTCCAATTTTGTTAACAGTACCGTCTACCCTTACATTTTCAACAATTGTACCCTATAAAAATAGTCCATAATGGACTGAAAAACGAGGATTTCAAAATACTAGTTGCCATCTTTTCATTCCATCAAAATGTTCGTCTCATCGAGACAAGCACTTTGAGCTAAGTCATGTGCAAATATGTCAAAATGACGTTTGAAGTTTTAAAAAATCCAAAAAACAAACTCAAAACCACACTCAGCATGAAATAGAACAAAAATTAAGTCATCTTGCCATATGTGCGCATGACTTAAGCTAGGTTCACACTTGTGTTCAGACTCAACGCAAAAAAACTGACGCAACGCAAGCTGCTTGCATCCAAAAATTCTTGACGGCTCCTACTGAAAGTTGATGAAATGACGTCATTTCACACAGCTCACGGATTGGCTGCGACATAAATCGCGGGCAAAATAGTACTTGTCCCAAGTACTATTTTCGAAAGTAGATTTCCAACCGACGTGAATGAAATGACATCATCTGCGCATGCACAATGGAAACTCGATTGTGCCGTGATGCAAAATCGCGGTATTTGTGCGCCCAGCATTAAAGCTAGATTCACACTTGTGTTCACACTAAAGTCCGTGCACGGTATCTTTATGCTAAATTCGTACGGCGCATCCCATTCTGCGCAGACGATTTTCTAATTCCAGTTGTTATTTAGCAGTATTAAGTATAATATTAGGCCTAATAATGCTAAAATAAAGTAAATAAACAACAATAAACTCGTAATTAGAAGTAATTTACAACGTAGTACCAAAATATTTTTGTTTATTTACCTTATTTTCGCATTATTATGCCTAATATTAGGCTTAATACTGCCATAAAACAACTGGAATTAGAAAATTGTCTGCGCAAAATGGGATGCGCAGTACGAATTTAGCATCAAGATACCGTGCACGGACTGTAGACGCAACGCAAGAAAACTGACGCAACGCAAGCTGCTTGCATCCAAAAATTCTTGACGTTGACGCCAATTCCTGCTTCAACTCCGAGTTGAAGTCAGCGACGCAACGCAAGAAAAGATCTTGCGGCCAACAAATCACGATCGACTCCAACTCTCGTCGATCCACGTCTGGTTGGCGAGACTTTGCCACACGCAAACAGGCCGCCATTTTCGGATTCTGGAACTAGTTCTAGAACTAGATCCAATTCCAGGTTTCATTGAAACCATCTGCTTGACCAGACGCAACATCAATTGTTTCAGCTCTGTTTACACGTGCACTACAGTGTGAACAGACTGCGTTGCGTTTGACTAATTTTTCCTTTGCGTTGCGTCTAGTGTGAACACAAGTGTGAACCTAGCTTTAGACGTCCAAAAGAATCACTACCCATTCCTTTGTGCGTGTTGTGAAATTAGAATTTGTTTTGGTGGAAAGAAAGACTAGCAAAATTTAACTTTTGCGCTAATTTTGGAGCGAAGTTTTCACTCGTTCAATAGTGAACACCCCGGCAATGCAAACGTGTATAGGAGTTGCTACCAGATCAGGACTGCAACTGAATTATTTAAAAAAAGAATCAAGTTTTAAAATTAAAGAAACAAACAAATGAAAACAAAGCAATCGACAAAAATTTAAGATGAAGTACCGGTATGTGATATGAATTTTCATAGTGAACCAGTCAGTAAATTTCAAGAAAAATCATCCTTTACTATCCACAAGCAATCATTATTCATGCTGGACTACACGTGTACTTATTTTCTTATTTACCTTATAAATCCCAGACTTATTTTGGCCAACCCACCTCTAATTTAATTGAAAAATTTAAAATTGACATTCTAAAATCGTATTTCCAAGATAATTGAAATCCACTCATGGAACCTAGGAGACTACACCACAAATCTCCGAGTCCTTTGTCGCATCTCAGTTTATATCATTCCGAAATAACAACGACAGCAATCAATAATTCATCGTGCACCGTAAGGACAACATAAAAAAATATATAAAAACAAAAAAATAAAATAAAAATAAATAAAAATAAAAACCATTACCGTGCAGTTACTTATTTATATAGCAAAAAATAAAAATAAAAACGAAAACAAGCAACGAATTGAAAATTTCCCCAATCTCCGAATCTTTTGCACACAATGTTCGAACAAAGCCAATAAAACCTTCACTCCAAGAAGTTTTCAACCCATGGCGAGAAAAGGTAATAAAAGAAAGAAAAAAAAATCAATATCGCTTCGGAAAATAATGGAAGAAAATTTCCAATCCATCAGACTGCAGCTTAAATTTAACTATCAGTCAAATTCGAAATCCCTTTGCAAAAAATCGATAAATCTCCTTCAGCCGTTCCAGGTGATGAAACCGGCTAATTCCTCAGCTTTCTATAATGGTCATCAATACTGACCGCTTTACCAGAGAGAGATAAAACTTGTCATTCCGTTCCTAATTAATCGACGATGTGACGGCGCCTTAACTCCCAACGTTTGTACTTGTGTCACAACACGCGTTGATTGATGATCCAAGTCTTAGCATTTTTCTTCTCCCTTCGTGTATTTCATCCCCGTAAACACTAACACCCCAATAAATGAATGACACGAAACTAAACAAAAATGAGAAATAAAAAAAATAAAAATAAAATAAAATATGACGAATGATCAATTCCAGTCATTAAAACTGTTGTTTTCCGAATACAAATCTACAGTGATCCCAATCTGATGTCACATCAACATTATTAATGCTTAATTTTAAGTAAAGCAGACTTTAATTGACACATTTTATTCCTTTCTCCAAAACCCATTCAAATGGCATTGCAATGCTAACAAACAAAATAACACCTGCCCACAATTCCACGTTACTTTTAAGCAAAATATAAATTACGGAGTAATAAATAAACAAATCGTCTCACTAAATGTTATTGCTATTCATTCTTGTGATAAACACATGCCAAGATTCTTCGTGGAAGTAAACCTTCTTTTGTGGCACTAACGATTCCAAACCGGAAATGACGAACGAATGACGGAAGTGACGTAACAGTAAGGACAAGGGCAGAGAACAGTACCTGGACACATATACACATATACAAAAGAGCAATAAAAGTGCAAGGTTACTTAGGGAGGCAAATATAGCACCACGTTTCATATTTGTTTGATGTTAACGATCTATTATCGAATTGAGAATATGGTGACGTCATATTGGCGCCGTTTTTGTTATCAATTTTAGACTTTTAAACCTTATGTTTAGAAAGTCTAATCAAACAGTCATGTCTGTCTGTCTGTCCGCATCAATTCCGCAAAAACTATAGCAGCAAGAGCCAAACGGACAACTGCAATGAACTCAGCATACATACGATATTAATTATTAAGTTCCTAAGGTATTTTCGTATTTCTCCAACCTCCGGTTTAATTAAAAAACTTGTTTTAGTACACTTTTAGCCGTCTATTACATCCCGAAAGGAAATGACGTAATATGACGTCATTTCTGTAATATGAAAATTACACTGCTTAGACTTCAACAGAAGGACTTCCTGCGTGACCTCTATATCGCGCATTTGAGACTAGAAGGGATTTAGAAGTCTAATATGTAATGCGTCCATGCATTACAGATGTTTAGTTGTTTATTTTATTGTATTAATAGAGTTTAAATACCTAACAAATGTAATTTTTTTTTGTCAATTTCTTGAAATATTAGCCACGGCTTGTAATCAAGGATAACTTCTATTTGAAATACTAGCTGCATTCAAAAACTAAAATATTTAGTAGTTTACTTCAATTTTAAAACAAAAATGACATCATTTTCTGTTTAATCCCCACGTTAAAACTTAAAATACACTAAAACTAAAATTTTTATTTTTCAATGCAGCTAGTGAAATTTTGCTAGGGCGAAATACTAAAAAAAATACCGTATTTTTTCTTCTTTTTTTCAATTTTGAAAAACTGCAACTACAAATTTGATGAAATGAAAATCCCAGGCTCAGAATTATTGGTTTGAGAGTGTAATGCAGAAAAGCCGCCCTCATTATTCTTGTGCTTCTCTGATTGCTAAAACACTGCTGCGGATTTGATCGACTTGCTTCATTGGAAATCAATTCCATGCCAATAGTGTGCAACCTTAATTTCACCAGCAGACATGACCTCAATACGTGTCATTTCGGTCCCAATAAATTGTTTGGCATTGTCCAAATCCTCATCCAATACAATTTATTGCTTATCTAATCGACAATCAAAATTCCGTCAACTTAACCACAATTCTGCGCCGCATTTGTGACAACTCTCTGCAAATAACTCTTCGTATCACGAGCCAATCTTCCCTCCCCACTTTGTCTCCAATTTGAATTTAAAATGCAATAATTTCATCCATCGGTTATTGAAAACTAAAATTCCTATTTCCCAGCGTGTAACGACGGCAAACATTCACCGAAAGAAATGTCTGCGCTTCATTAGCGACGAGCTAAACTACGCATCCCGACTTCTTACGGGTTGCCATGGCAACGGGATTCTGATTACAGATGCGTATGATGCAAAACGCAATTGCGATACCAATTACTTGCCATTCCTTTTGTAATTTTTTTCTTAATTCCTAAGCATGAAATGCGAATCAGCATGACATAAAAATAAATGAGGAACGACACCGTGAAGCTAAAAAAAAAACGTTTATAGGGGTGTGGTGGGTTCAATGTTGGAGGTGGAAACTCAACCATCCCTTATCCAGATTAATCAAATCAAAACGCTTGACACAAAACCATAATTGACAGCTGTAGATGAACTCATTATGTCGGGCATTCGACTTTTAAAGCCAAATAATAATTTAAAAAATATTTTTAGTTAACCGACCCCATTACTATATTACTATTACAGTAGAACCTCGATTATCCGGACTAATTGGGGACATGGGTGCTCATAAAACCGAATTGTTTGGATAATCGAACATTAGATTTATACACATAAGAAAATAAAAAGTCATTCAAGTATAGTTAAAAATCATTAAAAACAAACCAAAAATGGATTAAAATTGTCTAAAAACATTAAAAACCGATTAAAATTATGCGAAAATTGTCAAAAAACATTAAAAACCGCTTAAAATTTTGTGAAAATTGTCAAAAAACATTAAAAATCAATTAAAAAAACCGATAAAAATCAATAAAAATCGAAAAAAAATCGCTTGACTGCTGTTCGTATAACTGAAAGTTCGTATAACCGATGTTCCGATAATCGAGGTTCTACCATACTACATTTCACTTCAAATTGCGCATTTTGAGTCAACCGATTACCCGGACGGCTAGTTACATAGCAATATGTAATAAAATGCACAAATAAATGTTAGTTTTGCTCCTATTGCTGTTCTTTCACCAATTGTTTCTTCAAACAATGTGCCGAGATAAAACGATGATGGGCTTGTTAGGCTTCCGTCCAGTCCTGTCACGATCGCCAGTAACAGGAGACTGTTCAGCAATTTCGTTACACGGTAAATAGACCCTTGGAGCTGTCAGTGGCAGTGCCATTGCTTATTCAGTACGAAATTCAAACAACAGAGTACCGGCATTGATTCCTAATTCAATTTAGCGCCGATGCAAAGCCGAAATTTTAAAATTAAATGACCTTTTCTAATTTAATCTTTCAAATTCTGTAATTTAATTTAAAATTTTTCTCTTTAAATTTTTTAAATTTTATTTGAATAGAGATGGCATTAAAATTCTACATTTTTCACTCAGTCTAACTCGATGTAATTAAATTTTCCAATTTCTGCCTCAATTTATTGCATTGACACCTATAAAAATCCAAGTTTCACTTTAATCTGAAAATTTAATAAAGCCGTCATTTTAGCACACTAAATCCATTTAGATAAATAAAATAAAAAAATATAAGAAAAATATAAAAATAAATCTGCAACGGATTGAATTATCTAAAATACAGAATTTCTAGTGTGCACATGCACAACTCACTCCATAGAATAACATGGACACGTATCTGTGTGTTATTTCCTATGATTTGTTGTTCTGAGTGCTGAGTGGATGGCAACAATCACGTGTCATGCATTGCTTGCCAACTAAGCATGTTTGTTACCTGTTGTCATCCCAGAATACAGTGTGGCTATATATTATATGGCGCCATCGGTGGATAAACGCATTGAAGTGTCCAATTTAAAATTCATTCGATTAATTTTGATAAATACGTAAATCAAACGCCTAAAACTCAACTTCTCGTGTCGCCAAAGAACCAAGCGAAAAGACGTTCCACCATACGGTTCAAATTCTGATTGTAAGACGCACCCGCCACTTTTAGACACAAATTTTAAGCAAAAAAGTGCGTCTTAGAATCGGAATTTTAACGGTATAATGCAGGAGTCGGCAATTAATTTTAAGTGGGGTCCGAATACTATTGAAAATTTTTATCGAGGTTCAGAAAAAAAACACTTAAAAACCTAAGAAAACAAAAAAAAAAACACTTGCATTATACTATAACGCAATGTATTTTGAAATGCAACGGGTTTCACAAGAACGCATTTTGCAATAAATTTTTGCATGCTATCGGTTTTACAAATCGTAATACATTTTGTATGTATTCCAAAATGCATTCCCAATTCCATTATTTGTCAAATATAAACACATTTTCGAAATGCATTTTTTTTCAATTCTATTACAAAATGCATTATTTAACTTCACAAACAACATACTCAATCCCCCAAAATTCCATCCACTTTTTAAACGCATTAACCGAAAAGCAATACATTGCAAAATACATTCTCCAAGCACATGGAAACACGTTACATCCAAAAAGAAAAGGAAAAAAAAGCAAAAAAAAAAACAGAAGGATAAAAAGGAATGTGTGGCGTCATCACAGCAGGTCTTGACATCAGCTTCTTATATTAAGATCTAAGAGAGGAACCGAACCCGATCCACACACCCAGTTTCTCACACCCGCACAGATAATTCTTCTTTTGCTAAACGAGCTCGTGAAAACGACATAAATGGAGTCGCGTTTGCGCATGCGACACTCGACTAACGTCCCTCCACCCAAACAGGGACGTGGCAACTGGCAAGCGCCATTTTCTAATTCCTTCAAGTGAATTTTAAACAAAGTAATAACCATATTTTTCTCTTTTTTTTAACCGACCCAACTTAGAGTGAGTTTAACGCGTGCAAAATTACCTGTGAAAATTGCCTTCACAACTTTTATTTTCTTATTGTGCCGCGCATGGATGATTTTCAAAGTCGATTTTTCGTCGTGGGTACGCAGCCGCCCCGCGCCCGTGCCCGTCACACGCTTGTGCGCCTTAAAGTAAACAAAAGTCGCAATATTCGAGGAAATTGCAAAGCCCCTGACGAACGCCACCCGGTATAACCCACTGGAGATATATTCATGCAGGCACATCACGCCTACGCAGCTGCCTTGAACGTTGCCTAGCAACAATCGATGATTAAGGCAGAGCGCATCACAACTCTACCGAGATAATAGCAAAGATGTCGTTTCAGAAGCATAGCAAGCACAATCATTAGCCATGTCCCTAAACACCATTTCGTATTTCATTTTTTTCATTAATTACAAAAAAAATCACTCAATTATTATTTTTCTAAATTATTTACACATTTTCCAACGTAAAGTTGATGTAAATTTGTATTTACACACATTTTCAATGGAAATTCAATGGAATTTTGTCTCGGATTGCAAATTTCCATTTAATTTACAGCAGAAACTTCAATAAAAATTACATTAAATATTTATCATCGAGTTAAAAATAAGAAAAACTTTGCACTTCGATCGTCTTAACTAAATAGAATTTTTAACACGACCGAACGACGTTAGAACGTGTTAGATAGACAGCATCAAATTTAATCGCATTTAAATCTGATTTACCAAAAACTTAACGACAAACTTCCATAGACAATTGGCCTGTACGACTGAAAAGTTCCAACCTGCATTCGACTTAAATCCTACACAAAACACTCTTTATTCCTAATATACCAAGTGGAATAATTTATACGACACAATCGAAAATGCCTCACTGTTTTCCAAACGAAATTGCATTTTTAAATGAATTGATGCAATCAAAATGGAACGTCTCCTTGACTGCATCTTTAACTCGAGCCGAGTTTTTCACGAATTCTCGTAAACAGTAATTTTATTACGTAGACAAAACCCATATAAATGTCTTGAAAATATCAAACTACACCGGTTCGCTTTCCGCTCAAATTGTTTTTGAATTTTAAAATTATTTAGTATTTACCCCGCCACTAACCTATTAACGAGCAATGCAGTGCAGCAAATAAAACGGGACATGACATTTGTGTAATCGACCAATACGAATAAAATTTCCTGCCATGCAGGTGTGTCATAAATATTTAATTCTCGCTTCGTTTTCCGCATAAAACAAAAAAAAAATTAAAAAAAAAAAAAAAAAAGATCCAATTTGCAATTCCATCATTTCCAAAGCCCCGTGTATCAAACAAACAAAAAAATTGAATTTTCCCATCAAAATAAAAAGAATAAAATAAACAGCTCTTTCAATTCCAATCACACAAACGCAACCTGAAATTCCACCTTTTAGCTATCCAGAAAAATCGACATTTCATCCCCCGTGTAAAACTCGAGCACTTCATTTCCGGTTTTGTCATGTCGGCACTTCTCCGTTGATGTTTTCCCACAACTCGGCCCTCCCTAAAGGTCGCACCTGTGTTGACACTTTTTGCATTCGCACGAACTTGTAATCGAGTCGACCCTTGGCCGCACGGCAACGAAAAACCCGAAATATTTTCCGCGTCGAACCTTAGCTTTAAGTTTCACCATCACTTAAAACGAAACTCCAGCGATGACCTTTAAACACCTTCAAGAAATTGCGCGCATCGCAGCAAAAATCCTCAAACGTGCCTAATATGCAAAACTACACGCTAAGAAATAATTTAATTGTGGCTTCGCTAAGACAAAACTTTAAAACGAGTATTTCAGGATTCCCGCAGTGTCTTTTACTCTTGTCATAACAGCTAATTACATTCACTGGTTCAAGTTTCTCTGCATGCTAAGTGCCGCAACAATTTTAATTTCCATCCCAACCAATCAAAATACAAATTTCCCCCCCCCCCCCAAAAAAAAAAAATTTCCGTATATCTTCGGGTATAATACGACCCCCCCATTTTCAGGCGCCATTTTTGTAATAAATGGTGTATGTGCGAATAATACGAGTTAGTAATTGCCTACCACAACAATGCAAAATAACAAAAGAAAAGTTGATTTATTTAAAAAAAATGTTAGATTGTTGATTTTATAACCTTAACAGCACATAAATATATAGAAATATGTATAAACATACATTATATGTCCATAATACGTACGTTTTGTGTCCATAATATGTACATTACATGTCCATAATACGTAATGTCCGTAATACGTACGTTAAAATTTTTTTTTTTGATTATGCGCGTATAGTACGACCCCCCAATTAAAGGTGCTAAATTCGTAATAAATTTCTCGTATTATACCCGAAGAAATACGGTAATTAATTAATTAAATAATTAACTAAAAAATAAGAAATGACCATTCGCTTTATCATTTCTACAAGGCAGACTTTGCTGGATCGATTTAGCTCGTTGGCACGAGCACATCAAGCCGAAATTCTTGGCGAAACTGAAGGGTATTACGATTTAACTCAGCTTTTTCCACTGGTCGTGAGAAAGTTGATCAAATATTAACCAAGGCGCGTCTCTTTTGGCCTAGTGTCACATTATAAATGGCAGCAGCCATAAAGAAACTTACACCATCTTAAATTCACTGGAAATAAAACGATAGTGTCAAATTTCCGATTCAGGACTTTTTTCTTTCTTTTTTTCTTTTTTCACCCAACCTTTTTTCTTCCCTTTTTATTACCTTTCTTCCCCCCTCGTGAAGAAATACGAGATTTCGACTTCCGGAAATACTCTACACTAACCACGTGAGAAATTGCTTTCCAACAAATATCGACCATTTTTTTTTTACACTTGGATACAATTGTAGATTGAGTTTGATGATAAAATTAAGATCCATTTATACCTTCAGTTCCAGAGCCAGATATTAGCCGTTTTTGGTGCCATAGACAAATTTCTGGTCCCTTTGTAGCATGAATTATGCATATGTAATAATTATTGGATTTTTTTTAGCCTAAAATTGAATTTTTTTTTTGCCTAAAATAGCATTTTTTTAGCCTGGAATAGCATTTTTTAGCCTAAAATAGCATTTTTTATCCTAAAATGAGATTTTTTGGTCTAAAATAGGATTTTTTGGTCTAAAATTGGGTTTTTTGGTCTAAAATTGGATTTTTTGGTCCTAATAAATCTATTTTTTAGTTTAATAAATCTATTTTTTAGTCTAATAAATCTATTTTTTAGTCTAATAAATCTATATTTTGGTCTAATGAATCTATTTTTTGGTCTAATATTCAATTATTTGGTCTAATATTCAATTATTTGGCCCAAAGTTGATTTTTTAATTCCGCTAGTTTGAGGGGCCCTGGTCCGAGTCCCTCCGAGTCCCTCAAAAAAAGCGGATATTATAGAAATTTGTCTTTATGTCTAAACTGGTCGGATCAGTCAATTAAAAAAAAAATCCAATCAAATTAAATTTGCTATTTAATTTGCACCATTTTCATTTAATTTTAAATTTAAAAAAAAAACTTTTCCCGTGTGGGGGAGTGTGTTAAAGGGGCGCATGAGGGTCGTGGAACTTACCGCAGGCTGCGTAGCACATCTCCAGTCGCCGAAAACCGCAAGAAAGAATTCATAGTGGTAGCTTTATGGAAGTAAGCACTTTTTTCGTTCGCAAAAAAAGTATCCGGGACCCAAATTTTGTCAATCATTTCAGCGCCTACTGAAAGACTTTCGATGCCCGGTCGTGCAGTGAATTGTAAGCGGTTGTCGTGCCAATACTGGCGAAAATAAAAATCCATTGTGAAATCCTAAAAAAGAAAAAAAAATATTAAAAATTAAAAAAATTAAATAAAATAAAATAAACGAAATACTAAAACCTAAAAAAAAAAAAAAAAAAAATACAAATAAAACCTATTATAACTACTACATTTAATTATCCCAGCTCACTGAACCAAATTATTAATGTAAATAAACCGTGCAAAAAAATATTATTAAAAATTTATTCTAAAAAATCTAAATATTAATATCATGCAAAAAGCCAAACTGAATCATATAATTTAATTAAACAGAGCAAGAAAAAGTTCAGAAGTTCTCTATTAATTAAAAAAAAAAAACCCAATAAATCTTACAATTTTCTAAATGTACGGTTCAAGAAACATTTACTAATCCATTTAATGAATGCTTTACTGAACGTCATTTTCCACTTCTGCAACCCAAACTCGAATCGATTATTATTATTATTATTACCGTATTTCCACAATTAAAAGCCGCATTTGAATTGTAACCGCCCTCGAATACCAGCCGCAGCCGAGAGCGCCGACGTAAAATAGAACCGTCCTTGAATAGTAGCCGCAGCTATTATTCTAAGGCAATTAAAACGATAAAACGAAACAAAATGAACTGAATGAATTCGTTTTGAGTCGTTTTGCGTTCGTTCCCACTGTTGTATCTCGTTAACTAAATTGTCAACGCGTTCAAGTTCAAGTTCACGTTCACGACCATGTGAACACGTTCACATTCACTAGCTGCATTCAAAAACTAAAATATTTTGTGTTTTATTTCAATTTTAGACCAAAAATGACATCATTTCCTGTTTAAACTCATTTTAAAACTTAAAATACACTTATACTAAAATTGTTATTTTAAATTTTGAATGCAGCTAGTGTAATTTTTTCCAAAGTGAACCAAGTTCAAGTTCATGAACGTTCATTCCAAATGCAAAATAAATTTAAAACTAACAACAACGGCCACAAGTTCAAATAAGAGCCGCCTTCGAATAGTAGCCGCAACCATTATTTGCGGAAACACGGTATTCTACATCTAATTATTAATACATAAACTCAGATCTAACTTCTGAACATTTGAAAATTTGTCTAAGATATTTAAAATGCGACTAAACTGTGTGTTTATCCAAAGCTATAGACAGCCTACAGAGTTAATGAAGCCAGGTTTATGGCTATACGTTACCAGAGAGCTGGAGGAATTCGCAGTTCTGCATGTTTTATATATTTTTTTCTTTTATATATTTTATTCACATATATTACAAAATGTTAACAACAACAACAACAAACAACAAGAACATCAAACATACCAGCACACATACCACACACAAAAGCCGAAATATAAACAAAAGTTAAAACATTTTTTTTCTTCTTACATTTTACTGCAATAAATCAATTTCAAACGAAAAACATAAAAAGAAAATACGACGCATAAAAAGAAAGAAAACGTTTTTTAATTTGACATAGCCGCTAAATTAATGCTCTATTAATCGCCGCGTCTTATTAAAATATGCAAATTAAGGACTGAATTATTCAAATCATCTAAAAATAATAACCAAAAACAAAAAAAAATATTTTTTTTTAAAAAAAAAATAAAATAAATAAAACATAACAAAAAAACCAATCAAATCAATAAATAAAAATCAGCTTTAATACCATTTGCACTTCTGAAACAGAGCTGATACTCAGAACATACATCGTTACGCCCACGTCTACGGGGTGACCTGAAAAAAGAACCAAATTGAACCGAACATTTCTGTGACGCATTCCTCAAGCTCCAATCCTTTCTTTCTTTTCTCTCTCTCTTTTCCATCTCTCTCTATCTCTCTAAATGTATTCCGTATCAGGATTCACATGTACGCTGTCTATGTGCTCTTTTATCTACAATTTATTCAAGCTAAATGTACGATATCTAATGAGGGAATGAAGGTGCACACTGCACGCAAGAATCAATACCATTTGTACTTCAGATAGTGAACTGATGCTGATAATATACATTGTGACTCCAACGTCTACGGGAACACCTGCAAAGATAAGACAGAATACATCGTCACGGAAACAGCTACAGCTCCTGTCACTCGCCATAAAAACAAAAAAAATACATCTCAAATTGTCAATAAATAAATTAAATAAATAAATTAAATAAATAAATAAATAAATAAATAAATAAATAAAATGCAAAGTTTCGCCCACGTCCATCACGTTCGTTGCTAGAAATAAGGGAAGCGTTTCGAATTCATCAAACGGCGATCGAATATCGATAGCAGTTGGTTGCATTGCAAACTTGCGTTTGATGCTCTGCCGAGAGAGAGAAACCCCTGCATGTCATCCAAAGAGTCGAGGACAAGTTGTATGATTGAGTGCATCTGTGCAGCTGAGGCGAGGCGAGGCTGTGTCATTCGCTCCTAGACGGTAACATTTCGGGGAATTGCATCTGCAAAAGGGAAGAAGACCTCATGCATCATGCATCAATCGCCGCACACGCCGCCGCCATTGCGATTATTTCAAAATCATTTTTATGGCGGCTTCCCTGCATGTTTTCTCCTATTTTTAAAATTTTTAAAAATTTTAAAAATTTAATTTTTTTTTATTTTTCTTAGATAAAGATGAAAATTTGCATGTTTTAATTATCTGAGAGGTTTTTGCACGTCATCGACATCGCATTTGACGCCACTAATCAAATCCGCACTCCAATCAGCCGAAATAATTTATCACCGCCCGCTAACTCGATATCAAGTGGCACTTGTAATCCCTTACATTCACGCCATTACCCGAGCAAAGGAGAATGAAAACAAATCCATTTTACACTACAATGCCACCGGATATCAATCTCAATGTCGAGTGGATCCAAACTATAACTCCTCTTTCTCGATTTTCCTATTAACCCGACTCGAATTTCCCTTTCGTTTATCTCCATTTTCTTCTTTATTGGCGCGGATTTTCATTCGTTTGGTCGCTCCTGTCACCGTATTGCAACGGAATGACATTGGCAGATAAAAATAAAAAATAAAAAAATATAAAAAAAAAATATCTTCGGAGTTGGCCAATTTTTTTTTTTTTTTATATATATTTTTCTATATGAGAAACGACTAAGCGAGATTGCATCGGAAAAGAAAGTTGCCTGCCTCGCAAGTCTGCCATTATTCATACAAGTTAGTGGACTGTATCATAAATTTGGTGGAGCAAACTCTTTGCAAAATCCAATAAGTGAAACGAACCGCCTCGTACCTACTAATACGAGCGAACTAGAAGAGAGTGAAGGGGCACTTCTTGACTGTTCCCAGGAGATAGAGCAAAAAAGGGTTAAGAAATCGTTCGAGAGGAAATTCCTCCACCCATTACATTTCTTATATACCACTCGTATTTCATGTTTAATTTCATTTCGCTTCAAATCCAACCCGTTTCAAATCAAATTTTTTTTAAAAAAAAAAAGAGAAAAATTTCATTTTTTCCCACCATTTTTTCTCCCCTTTTCACATATGGGTTTATATTTGTGTCTAGACCTTTTTTGCCCTCAATTTTGCATCGAACCAAAATCCAATACTCCGAGTTTTATTTTTTGCACTTTAAACTCCACTCTCGCAAGCGACCAATAAACGACATCTTCACACCTTTCCGAAACAAATAAAAATAAATAAATAAATAAATAAATAAATAAATAAAATATCTCGCCATCACTCTTCGTCGGCATAAAATATCGAATTTAAACTTTCCTCGAGTCAAACACTTTGTATAACTAGATGCAACCAAAATGCTCAAAATCCAGCGCCGTTCTCAACCAAACTATTTGATAAATGCCACTCCAGGGACCGAATAATGACTCCCACGACCAACTGCTGATACGCAACGCAGCCTTTCACCTGCAAAGCCAACATTTTCGATGGTCTGTGAAGTGAAACCCATAAAAAAAAAAAAAAAAAAAAAAAACTCCAAGACCACATCGGTCACAAAAGCAAAAACCAACACTTTATCTTGTATCCCATTTCTTGCTTCATCAATCAAAACTTCTTTCTATTATTATCATTATTAAAACCCTTCCATCGTGTCCGCTTTAATACAAATTGCCTTTTTTACTCGCACATAAATATTCACAAAAGAGCGAAAAATCAATTCCTTTTTTCTTCTCCCAAAAAATAAAAAAAAAAAAAACCGAATAAGCCAACATTCATATTCCATCAAACAAAACAAAAAAACAGTTTAACACGAACCAATTTAAAAAAAAAAAAAAAAAAAATCCAAAAAGGTCACCACGAAAACCTTAAATCCCTTCCACGTACACATCCAGCGGTCGTTAATCCGAGTGCGCACTCCAAAGCCCCTTTAGCCCGCATTTGAACGTCCAGCACTGCACAAAACGCACTTCATCAAGCCGGATGCACACTTTGTTAAATTCGTTCCATCTGCACTCCGGATTAATCCACACAAACGCTGAGACTAGCAAAATACGCACTTCCTTCGTTTTTTCCGTCAAACGTTGATCAATCCACTGTGGCAACTTTCCCCCGCGAGATGCTCGGCTTCCCAATCAAGCTCGGGAACAAAGATCGCGCGCCCACCCTGCTGGCCAATGAAATCATTGCTCGCCTCACACCGACCGACCGCCGCATCGATCGTTCTGCGCTCGCTCGGAGCTCACTCGGAGCTCACTCGGAGCTCACTCGGAGCTTGCTGGAGCGAAGTGGTGCAGGGCAAGGGCACCACTTTCATCCCCACAAGACCAAAAAAATCCTATCAAATGAATAAGACGCAACGGATATCCTCCGAGTGTTTGCACCCAGTCAACTAGTTGTTCTCCGCTCTGTTTACTCGCGGGATTTCGCACGAGACTGAAAAAAAAAAAAAAAAAAAAAAAAATGGCAGCTCGTCTCATCCGACATTTTGAAATGCACTCAATGTCTTCTTCGGTAATGAAATTCCAAATTTCCCTCCTAAAACAAAGAAAAACGGAAATTCCACGCGTCGACTCGGCACGGCCTTTTCAATCTCGTGTTAACGAACGATTTTTGGACACGAGACTCCCGTACCGTAGCACGAGTAGTTGTTCAACAGCCAGCAAAGCAAACGGTCGCATTCCGACTGTCTCCCAAACTGATTTCCCCTGACCCCGCATTTTCATAACAGAAACAGCCGCTTGTCGTCGCTCGTCCATCGAAACAAGACGGCCGAACTGTTTATTGTTTCTTCACCTGGCCAACCGTTACTAAGGGAAAAATACGGAAGCTGCATGATGACCTTCGTGATTGCATTCGTCCCAAAATATCCTATCGTCGCGTTAATTCTTCATCTACTGACCCACTTGATATCCAGACGTTATCCACGACTCGCACCGGCTGTCCAGTGAAGGTGAGCGAGCTTTAGTGAGATGATAATAGCGTTAAATTGACTTTACGGCCCATGGTGCACCGACAACGACCAGGGCCGGCACTTGGCATAAGCGCATGGAGGACGAGGTCCCAACACTCTGTCTCTGGACAAACGCAATAAAAACGATAAACCTCCAATCTAAGTGAAGTGGACGACCATTTTTCCCCCGGTTAACCCCACAACAGGTGGCAACACGAATCATAAATAACTTAAAACCAAACAAAAAGCACTTTTCATCCTCAACTGCCACACGACCATCGAACAACCAACCCCAAGCTTGACCAGACGACGTTTCCCTCCTCCGAGACCCAAACATCCTAATCAAATGACAAATGCGCACTTTCCGCGTCTTATATATTTACGTTTTCACTCCAAGTGGCACAAACCAAGATTGATAACCCCCCGTCTTTACCTAACATACAGTTGGACACACTTTCTCGGGATTCATATACAGTATAAACAATGGTTGATGAGCATCGATCGAGCCTTCTACTCAATTAATCCGGCACAATTCGAGCACAAAAGAAAACGGCTGGCAAGTCGAACCTCGCGAGACTTCTCTTCCTCCCTTCTACCGTAATCTCGTGCGTTTGCGCAATTAATTACGTTTTTGCCTCACGTGCTGCCACTTTCGAACCGGTCGTGAATCGAAGAAGAAAGCCAACTCTCTCGAGGAGTAAAGCACGGGTTCCTCGCGAGATAAGAAGAGCCCACGTCCAGCCTTCACTGCGGAGCGCACGAATTTTATCTGCAGCCAGCAAAGCCACGCCTGCAATCTCGCCGCTATAATAATCCAAAACCTTCACTGAAAAATTGTTACAACTCAATAAAAAATTCTCAACCACGTGACTGCATTCAGGGGTCCACCCTACAAACAACAGAAAAATTCATTTTTCAATTTTTCCATTCCTCCAAAATCGACGTCAGCAAACTCCATCAACTGCTTTATCGAGCGATTATTAATTCAAAACGAAAAAAACAAAACAAACTAAATAAATAAAAGAGAATAAATAAATGAAGTGACATTACCTCCGTAGTTGGGTCTTATCCTTTTATCGTAACCTTTCTGGATTGAATCCAGGATTGCAGACACATTAATATCATCCTGAGATGATGAACTGCAAAGAACGAACACCTTGCATTAAAATCCTAATGACTATTTTAAATGTTCAAATTCGCAACACGTCCGACCACTAAGCTTAATCACACGAGTACACACTATTCAGAGGCTTAGATTGTGGGTGCTGAACTCACTCACCTTTCTGCAACAGCATCTTCCCTGGGCAAGATGAGCAAAAGAAGCGTCACGATGAAGACACTGATATCCTTGGCTTCCTTTCCCATGGCGGCTGTTGGATTCGGGCGATCTGTTCGGGCGTTTGAACGAGTAGTATGCAGGTTCTTGTGTTGTACTTAAGTACGACTCGGCAGCTAAATGATTTTCGTATTGTATTTGGCCTAATTCTCTCTCGTAGTAGTCTGGATTCGGGCGGCGCTCTCTCTCATCAATGGAAAGAGAGCGTCGCGAATTGGCTTCTTCTGTGCGCTGCGTTCATGATGGCAGCCGCACTCGAACTCGACGTTGAGCAACCCCGTGCTCGTGCTCGCAACAACGACGGTGCTTTGGCGGCCGTCGCGCCGATCTCCTTGCCACTGGCACCGCCACTGCTGCCTGATCGATGCGTTTCGCTTAGAGTCCCGCGCCAAGATGCCGGCCTAGCACGCCGGCGACCAGCGCCCATTCACCGAGGAGACGAAAGATCGAGTCGTTCGTAGTGGAATGGTCGGTGCGGAATATCGAAAGACGCGTGTCCACAGCCCACACGCAGGCGAGCCCACTGCGCGCGCGCCGCTCCTGCCTCTCAAGGCAGCTGATCTGGAACACCCGTGCTGCCGCTTCTGCTGCGCCTGCTGCTGACGTTCGGGCCGGGCACACGTGATGCGGGGGAATAAGAAATCAATGGCACAAACTCTGCACTGCGGACTACAGCGCCGCCACCACCTCCGCCTGCGCTTCGCCTCGCCTATTCTAGCCTGGCCTCTGTACTGCTTCTCTCTTCTTCCACTCTGCCTCTGCCTCGCTGCCGCTGCTCATCGATCTTCTCGACCCGTTCTCCCAGGCAACATTCGTGCACTGCTCGCCACCTTTGTCTATTACGAATCCAAATATTTTCTCCGCCACACTCGAGGTATCTATGGAGCGAGCGACTTCAATTTACTCTTTTTCCAAAACAAATTACCGCCGCACCTGGCGCACGACTCAAAAAGGAGCGTGCGACACGGCACACACGTATCCCCGTGACTGGCAAATTGCCAGCGACCAGTCACTGCTATCATCATCGCAGCTAGCGCTGGCTGGATAAAGCCAATGCAATATGCATTCGGCTGACGAAAGCGAGGAATGTTTGCTGTCTGTCCTCCCACCTTCGCCGTCGCTCGCACGCACTCGCCATTACATGACCCCCTTTTTCGCTCTCCCCCGTCAATTTACCCCGAATAAAATGCGACAAAAGGACGAGCGGATCGCCGTTCATTCGATAAACTGCTGCGTGATTTAAAGTAATAGAGCGCAATTTGGCACATATCATTTAAAAGCGAATTCTCTCTTAGCGCTTGATGGATGCGCACTTTTCTCCAGATAAAGTCCAAATTCCAAAGGATGTGCTCGCTGCCCTTTGTGCTAAATTAAAAAATAAAAAAATAAAAATTCTATTTTATTTCTTTTCATTCCATCTGGTGGTACCTCAGCCTCAAACTCTCGAATCGCCAGCGAGATGAAAAATCATGCGTGGCATGCACGTATCGATTGGGAGCAAAGGTGACATCACTTCCAACACCTTTAGGTAAAATCTTAAGTGCACAGGAAGGTGCGCGTTTCCTTAAAAATCATGTCTGCAGACTCTGCACAGTCGAAATAAACACGGTTTCGAGAGGAAAACGCCAAAAGACTAATTAGTTCCGTTCACGCGCGATTAATCGGAGTACATCGGGTGAAATCTCGAGGGACGATTGTAAAACAACGTACAAATAAAAATAAACAAAAAAATAATTTTTATGTTTCCACCCGTTAAAAAATTGATTATCGGTGTAGCAAGTCGAGTTAGAGCCCCACGCAAAATTAAACTATCGATTTTTCAAGCGTAATACACAGAGCGACCAAGAAACATCCGAGAAAGACTAATATTTGAACACAAACATCTTGCAAAGTCGGGCTCGTAATGCCGCACCATGTGACACAAAAAATCGATACCCAAAAAAAATAAACAAAAATATTTTTTTCCTAAAAAAAAATATATAATTTTTTTTTAAAAAAAAAATCATCAAATCACTCGACTTTTTGCCTTTGAGCGACCTTCGATTTCTCATTATTCCATCTGTCATTCTTGCAATTTTCCAAATTCTTATCGCGTGTCACATCGATTGAGCGAACAAAATCTACATACAAAGTAGCGCGGCAGAAGAGAGAAGCCAAGAACATCGCACTCGCGACTCCAATCCCAAATTTCCAAACACAATTTAACCGGATCTCGTTTTAAACTCCACTTTTTTTATTTTATATTTCAAAAATATTTTTTTCGTCAACCAACCCGAACCCTCTTAAATATCGCTGCCAATTCCTATTCGAATCGCCACTGTATCGCGACCACGACAATCTCTCCACAAAGTGGATTCAGGTGACAAAGAACCCGAAAATCCTCCTTGGCTGCAATGTCGCACCACACGGATCGCATTAACATGGTAATGTGAACATCTGCAAAAGACGAAGCCAGCAAGTGAAAATTGAGAGAAAAAACAGAATAAAGTGGGAGAACCATTCGGTTGCCATAACAACCCACGATTTACAAAGTTTAAAGGTCACCACTAATTAAAAACCGAAAAAAAATCGAAATTTCTGCCACAACACCACCAAAACAAACCCATAAACAAACACCCAAACAGTTTTTCTATCCAATTTCTGGCTGCTCGATATCAACGCATAGACGACGTGAAGGTAAAATCCATTGAGCTGTGACGACGCAACCGACGATTGCACCACACACACACACTCGCACTCGCACTCGCTTCATTCCAGCGTATCGATTGGTCACGCACTTCAGTGCTCGGAGAACCCTTCACTTCCACCACTTGATAGTGATTGAGGCCTAATCAGCTACCGGACTTTGAATAATGTACGTCTGCACTCATCAATATCATCATTTTTTTATTTTATTACATTTTTTTTCTCTTAAATATTAACTCCGAGGTGTCGTTAACTCGGCTCAACGTGAGTCGATTTTTAACACGATATGCAATAACTCCGTGTTGGATGTTAATTGATTGAAGTGGATGTGGAATAACGAGACAACGTGTTAGCGTTAGCGTGGAAACGGAAGTGGTTCCTTAAAGTTTTATTACGATATTTATACACAGTGCGCTAGGTGGCGCTTATATAAAATGACATCATAGAATCTCATAATACTCTGAAAGTTGTATGCGCTATCGTACGAACCACACGTTATCGTAACATAACCGGAAGTTCCGTTACACGTTAGAGTTCCACGAGATTACAAAGACACTCTCCCTGGCGGTGTAGACCCTCGGACGGGATTTGCATAAACACTTGGCCAGGTGACACAAAATAACAACAATATCCGGGTGACTTATCAAACTCGAAAACGTTTGCTCGTTAATTCGACGGCGCTTGCACACAAGGTCACCAAATTATTTTTAGTTATGTGTGTACACACAAAACTCGATACCAACCGTGATCAATTCACAGCCTACATTAACCTAGACGCTTATTTCTCCCATTATTTTTTATTCCTTTATTACTTATTTATTAATCTTCCACGTGGCTGGAACAAGTATAGATCAAACATTTTCAACTTTTCTCTATTCATTACCAGCGAAAATAGACAATGCGCTCATTGTAATAAAGAATAAATAATAATAATAATAATAATAGTACGACACAAACCAGCGAGTGCTTTAATGTTCAAAAAGACAGACTGGTGGCGCTGTCAATCAACGGTGTCACAAACCATCAAAAAGTGACAAGAAAGCAATGCGGAGAAGCAAACACAGAAATAACAATCTCGCACGTCACAACACGCCCTCATATTGGTCATCTTACAGTTTTAACGCGAAAAAAAAATCCGCAATTACAATAATTGGATATTTTGCAAAGAAGTTTCGCAAAATTAATTAATTAATTAATAGGCAATAAATGTTGTTAACTCCAGGCTCGTCCAATAATAATAATAATAATAAATCTCATATGCAAATGCGATTATAGAAGAATAAAAACATTTGTCGGACATTTTAGTGCCCGGCCGTAAACTCGAGGATTGATTGCGCTATTTATACTCTCCGACTTATCAATTGGGCGCAATATTTACAGCTACGTCGCAACTCGCAAACCGCCTCTTTATTGGTGTAACAGCTGAAATTTCATGCACCATTAAACAACGTTAACTTGACCCTTAATTTAAACAATCGCTCCAGCTCATCCAAAATTAAAAACCCACTTTGTGCCACTCCAGGAAGTGAAGAAAGAATGGATGTTTACAAAACACTTTTCTCTAAGCCATGTCAAGTAATTTCCCTAAAACTTACAAAGTTATTAATATGTAAGTAATCTAACGTTAAAGTAAGCACAGTGTATAAATTATCGTTTCGCGCGCAATTATTTGTCACTTTTAATTTCTAATCGCATCCTGGCTGCCACTAATCGTCAAAATTCACGATAATCATTTTCCAATAGTCGACTAAACAACAAACACAGCCCCTGACCTCAACTCGCACACCATTATTAATATTAGTAAATAAATTCGAGGGAGAAATATGCAGTCGCCAATTACGATGAATAATTTATCACTCATTTATCAGCTGGCAAAACGCAACACGGAAAAATAAATAAATAAATTAAAGCAAAAAACGTCACTCATCAGCTTTTGCTGATTATCGAGGGCCCGCCACACCCCATAAACATTAAGTAAACATAAAAAGCAATAAATAAATCGCACATCACTGCAAATGGACAATAAAAGCGGATTGAAATGACCAATATCAAAACGGGTCTTTAAATCGCTTCTGCACTCACCATAACATTCAATTACGTTGCAATCCTCGATGCAACTCGATCTAACTGAAATCTGAACTCGTCACGAATTATTCATGACCTGCAATCACAAATGGCGCGCACTGATCAAATAAATAGATTTAACAACCGTACACGTTTAAATCTTGTAGCTGTAGCAGAATATAATAGGTCACTCGCAAATTTTGTTGTTGTTTAGCTGTACACTTTGATTTGTGCATCCTAAAAGTGACGTGTTGTGTAGAGCCACCTCAGTTCAAAAATAAATTGGAAATTCAAGTGCAAAAATGCATTCCTGGACAAAAAGTTGCAAATTTACGTGCATAAATGCATTTTTGGGCAAAAAGATAAAAATTTCTGTTGCAAAAATGCATTTTTGGATAAAAAATTGGAAATTCCAATGCAAAAATGCATTTTTGGACAAAAAGTTGCAAATTTACGTGCATAAAATGCATTTTTGGACTAAAAGCTAAAAATTTCTGTTGCAAAAATGCATTTTTGGACAAAAAGTTGCAAATTCATGTGCAAAAATGCATTTTTAGACAGAAAGGTGCAAATTTACCTGCACAAAATGCATTTTTGGACAAAAAACTAAAAATTCCTGTTGCAAAAATGCATTTTTGGACAAAAAAATTGCAAATCCAGATGCAAAAAAAAAAAAAATTCGATTTATAAGGGCACCTTAACTAGCAAGATTCGGGTCAGCAATTCGGTTGAATGTTCTGGGCAACTGGCGGCAAGTTTGGAAGTTGTCCAAAAAACAGAAACCAAAACCGTACCAAAAAGCCCGCAACAATTCCACTAAGGCGCGACTTTGTTGGATTCTTACTTGGCCCTGTTTTGATTTGAATGCTTTCCAGGCCTGGCTTTACTCAGCGTGTCTCAACAGCTTCGCTGTCTTTGAGATGATTTGTTTTTTACTCAAACGCATTTAAGGGGAAGCGACTTATTCTTTTCAATTTTCAACTCAGCCAACTTATTGTTCCAAAGAAATATTATTCCAACGTGCAAAAACAAAAGCTTAAATCAAACCAATTTTTATTCCCATTCCAACTGCGCAGTTTTTACCAACTCGTCACATTTTTATTTCCTCCGAGCTTTAGTTTAACTATACAATTAACAAGTGCAATTTATTCAAAATTGGTTTTGCGTGTGTACTTCAATAATATTTAAATATGAATTATGGCAACCACCACGCCCACTCTTTTCCTTTTTCACAAACTTTTTTGACAATTATTTATACAGATAAATCAAAATGCAAACTAGTAAAACAATGTCCACAAGAAGTGGTCTGTATGGCCAGCAACCCACATGATTCAAAAATATACAGGGTGAACAAAAAGTCTATCACTATAGTAAATATTTCTGAAAGTGCTGACATCATCTGATCTAATGATGGTAAAGTATTAAAGTTGGGTGGGGCAATCTTTTGGTGGCCCTGAAATTTGACCTTGGGATGTTCCTGAAAGGTCATTGGGAAATTATCTCGGAAACTGTTAGAGATAGACAAAAATTTCCAATTGTAAACTTGTAGAGCAACATTTGTTTAGTCTAAAAATGACTAATTCTCAAATCTTTTGTACTAAAAAATTTTAAGAAAATCGCAATTGCGATTCGTTATAAAGAGTTTCAACTGTTTCAACAGTTTTCAGGTCAATTAGTTAAAGCGCTGTATAGTTATTTTTTAGTTTGCAACCGGTTGTACAGAAGGCGCACTACGTAAACAATAAAAATAAATAATTTTGAACCATCTGGTGGTGGTTTTAAACACTACTGGTAAAAGCCAAAAGCCGTAAACTGAAGCTCTCTTTTCCAAAGCAGCAAAGCCAGCCTAAAAGTTATGCTGGAGCTTTAAGGGGCAGAAAATTTGCAAGTAGAATGTCTAATTAAATAAATGATGAATCACTCCAAATTTCACCCGAGGTATAGTTTATTATCACATAAACAAAGTCACAAATTTTCAAAAAAAAAATCAATAGAAAAAAAATCTTCGTATTCAAGTAAGTCGTTGACCTTAAACGCCAATAGCTTTATGTATTACAAAATGTGTCCCCCTGAGCCCAATGCATTTCTAAATGCACAATATAAATACACAATATTATTTCAATCTATTTTTGAACAATGTGGAAAAAAATAGCCACCAGTCAATCACAATATTTGTTATTTTACATCAAGCTAAGCTACTTTTTAATTGATCTTCCATTAGGCTGACATTTTGTGTTATTTTTTGGCTAAACCAAAAATATCTCAACCAATTCAATATTTTGGTTTGGCAGCCCAGCATATTGAAGTCATGTGATGTGAATTGATTGTCTGACTGCTCGACTCGTTTGTCATTTAGCTGATTGCTGACTGTCACTTCCTTTCCTTACTATCTTCTTGCTGCAATCACTACTTTACTCTCTTACTGCCTACTTCCCTCCCACAATGCACTTGGCTCTTTTGCATTACTGTTATTTCTTACTGCTGTAGTGTAAGCACAGTAGGTGAGTTCAAATTGCATGTTAAGTGGATTAACTCCTTCACTTCAGAAGCAGGAGATAAAACATTACAGTTTACTGAAGTGAGCCCATTTATGTTGCTTAACTTTAAGCAAGGACTTGGGTCACTTTAACCAAAATGTTCTTGGCTGTGCAGTACATACTGTATACTGTATTACCTCGCTTCCGAGGGCATGCCCTAAAATGCCAGTTTGACCAAACCTAGGAATCTGATTAGCTTCTCCTTTCCATTGGTGTGCCAAAAAAGTAGAATTCCTGCCGGAAAATTAGGGCTCATTTTATCAGATAATTCAAATTATCTGGCACCCTGGTCAGACCCACAATTCTAGGGCATGACCTCGAAACTGGGGTAATACGGCAAATAAACATTTCACTTAAGAGCATTCAATGCTAAGTCATTTATTTCACTTATTTTTGAAGTAAAGCTACCTCTAAGAAGAAGCGCCTGGTGACAGGAGACTCCGGACCAATGAAATTACAGACACAAACCAGGAATGACTAATGCATGCTAACCATACCGTGACTAAATAAGTGCCCAACACCCTATCACATTAATAATACCAGTTAAGGTGAGGTTCGCAGGGAAAAGAGGGTGATCAAGGGGGGGGGGGGGAGCGCTGGCCCCATCTTGTTAAGAAAAAACGCAAGAAAACGCAAAAAACCAAGAAACAGCATTAGTCACTCCTGACTGAGAAGCACCCTGTCGCCAGACGTTACTCCTCTAGGAGGACAATCCACCACCATCCACGTGACAGAAGTACTGTAATAACCAGAATAAACAATACCACGATAGAAACAATTCCAGGAATAAACACTGCCACAATAGAAAGCAATTCCCACCACGAAATGGCATTAAAAACACAACAAACAATCCTCTCCCCACTGCGCTCACTCTTTTCATCTCCTTAGTATCCATTTCGTCAAACTTTAAGTATTTGCTTTACCAATTTGAATGCACCTAGTGTGAACCGAGCTTTCGTCTACCCCAGTCATTTAAAGTTTTTAATTCATTTACCAAACTCAAAGTTCTTTCAGCTCAAATACCCCACCATCCAGTAACTTACAAACTTTATGAATAATAAACGCATATAGAAGAAACCTCTAGACCATCCCCTAAATAAGTTAACATTTAAGAAAATAAATCCACGTTTAAAACAATATTTTCCCCAACCCTTCATCTTTTTTTCATATAAATAAAAAATGGGAGATATCACACAGCACAATGAAAAAAAATTACCTGTCAGTTTCCTAAATACGACACCAGTGGGACCTCGTTTTGACGCGAAACACATTACCCCACTTTGTGGTCTACACTCTGCGATGTGAAAAAAATTAATCGTGGACACGAGAAACGCTGTTGAAGCGAAAAAGAGAAACTCGTAATCAAACTCCCCCTTCCAGAATGCAATTAGAACCGGGTACAAACGACGTGCCCATCGTCCAAGTCACGCTGTCAATTTAGCTCCAGGAGACCAGCACCACAAAAAAAAGGATTAAAAAAAAAAGTTCTCCAAAGGGTAAAAGTATCAAGCGACTCGCACAAACAAAAAAACCTCCACGAGAAACTTAAGAAACTTCTTCCTTCATCAACCTAAACTAATACACTGAGACGTTGCACAAGCAACTTGTATAAATGAAATATTCTTAAAACTTATTAAAACGACGGATGGAGTAGGATTCGGATCGAAGATTGTTGTAGACTCAAAGAACGTGTGTAAACAGTGTTACATTTGAAAAAACAGTAAATTTTTATTCTATTGTTCAAGTATATAAAAGCAAGGGATTAAGATAATCCCCAATTAATCCGGGTCACAGGTGAGTTTTCACTTGCGTCATGGTGGTCAAAACACAAAACTAAATTAATACACTTTGGAAACCACCAGTTTCCACATACACCAAAATTGATGCATCTAAGATTCATGTCTGCATTTTCAACAGGCTTTAATCACGTGGGCTATCTTCTATTCATGTGTTAATCAACTAGTTTATCCGGAGCAGCACTGATAAATTATTACGCACAAGTAATTAATTGTTGGAATACGAACTGCTTAAATCATGAAAAATGTATGCGTAATAACAAAATAAACTACAGGGACCTTGTATCAATGTATGAATTTCGCATTTATCTTGTGGGAAAGTGACTTCTCGTTGAACATGCTTTAGCAATAATTTACAGAGCAAATAGCCACACAAAATGTCTGCCAACCTGCGAAGCAAATAGCAAAATTTAATTGTTGCGCAAAGTTTCTGTTTACAATGCAGCAAAGCAAATTTAGAATCATACGCCGACAGGGGCATCTAAGCGGGCGTGCAAGGGGTGAACAACTTAAATGAGCAAGTTCTCGCTAAAATCTAAAAACTAAAAACTGAACTGAACTAAATAAACACATCGCAGCAAATTGCAAGCCTTTACACCCCATGTTGCTCACAACAGCGCTCCTGAGGAAAAGATGCTTTCTCCGATTTACGCTAAACGGAAACACCTAGCAACGTTTTACAAGTCCATTTCTAGGACACGTACATGGTGAGCCGACCTAAACAAAACTTTCCCCTGCGGATCAACCACCTTCACCACATGTACTAGCCCATCGTCGCCGGGAAAAACTTCGGTAATCCTTCCTTGGCATGGGCCAAAAGTAAGGATTTTGGCCTACTCTTTCGAGCAATACGACTTGTGCAAGCCATAACAGCATGTTATTAAGGCTAGTTCACATGCATGCATTGTGGCATCAGCTTCAACACACAAGCATGAAGTTGAAATACCGTATTTTACCGATTAAGAGTCGCCCTCGTATAGCCGCGGCTGAAACACTAAGAATACTATATTTTTGCAAAAGTACGGTATTGTTTCCTTATTTAACCTCACAAACAATGTACGTACGCTTCGTTCGTGACGTTCAGACTTCGTTTGTTATATTAAACAAACGTAACAAACAAAAAACCAAAATTGTAATTGCTGACAAAAATGGCAGTTTTCAATTAGAGCCACGGCTCTTAATCGATAAAATACGGTATTTCAGCTTCAAGCGTTGTGCGTTATAATGCACAAAATCCCACGAAATCTCAAGGCGCTTCGGCCAACGTGCGTTGGTGAAGCAACCTAGTTCACATGCAATGTATGTGGACGAAGCAGCTTTGGTGCGTTAACGCATGCATGTGAACTAAGCTTAACAATCGCCAATGGCAGATGTAAAGTGATTTCAATTCCACTAAATCTTAATTCTCTTACTTGAATTCTTTTCTCTGAGATGTCGCTTCCATGGAAGCACATGCACAGACGCCTTCGCAATCACCTCCTGACAATACAAAAAACTGCCTCATCTCTTTCACCTTTTTTCTCCTGTATTTTGCTCCTTGGGAGTGCTGAAGAACTTAAATAAATAAATAAATAAGTTGATTTCTCAGAGATGTGATGGAAAAAACATCATATCCTGTTTTTCATACCTTTCAGACAAATAAATCAATTCGTCTTTTGAAGTTTGAAAGCACCGAATTAAAAGCAACATACTGTGTAACAGAAAAGAAAAAAATACTGAGTAGTTTGGAACAACATTGTACAGAGGTTTGTTCTCTTGGGAACCCACGATGTCCCTCCACGATATGTGGATTCATAATTTGTTTTTATGACTTAGAATGACCCTCCTATTTGTACTCCCAAAGAACCAAACCAAACAGTTGTCCAAGTTGAAATCAAAAGACAAAGGAAAAACACAGAAATGTTGGAAAAACATGTTGGAAAAACATGTTGGTCCTAATTGCTTGTGCGGTAATGGCTTGGAAAAGATTTCACTCTACTTCTTGACAAAACTTATTACAAGTTTTTGACGTATTTGGCGAAGAACTATGTCTAGAAGGACAACATCCACCATTCATGTGACGGAAGTAATAACCAGAATAAACAATACGACGATAGCGTGAGTCAGAAACGTTAAGTAGAATGTACTGTGGTAGACTGAATTTATTTAACAAAATGATTAATTTAAATACATGCAAATACGGTCAATTTAATTGGTTAATGGCGAGATCGTCGGTAAGACGTCACGATCGGTCCAGGGCCGGTGCGGCACATATTTGCACCTGAGGCGAGCAAGGCTTATGCCGCCCTTCTAAACAGTAAAAAAAAAATTATTTCTTGTTGGAAAAAAATCGGATTGTGCGCCCAAAGATGCAGCCCTAAGAAATATGCCGCCAAGGCAACCGCCTCACACCTCGCGCCGACCCTGGATCGGTCCGAGGGCTATCCGGATTGGATGATTGGAGGTCACAGATAGAAAACAATTCCAGGAATTAACAGTGCCACAATAGAAAACAATTCCAGGAATTAACAGTGCCACAATAGAAAACAATTCCAGAAATTAACGGTGCCACAATAGAAAGCAATTCCCATCAAGAGATGACACTAAAAACACAACAAACAATGCCTTCCCACGTAGTTCTGCGCCCCCTCTGAATATTTTTATTTATTTTTCATTTGGAAACTTTGCACACAAAAATGTAGGCCTATTCAAAGACCAACTCAAATTTCACCTTCAAATTGACGGAAATTCATGAACCTTTAAAATCTCGTGCATTTTGCACCATCTCTAATTAATTAATGAACTTTACATCTGGCATTTTGTGCTAACTCTACTGCATAACATTTTACCCAGCAAAAAAAAATAATTAAAGGGAAATACAAAACAAAAACAAAAAAACTAAATTCCTGACATTCAATTTTATCTCTGCGCGTCTTGCCTCTAATCAACTGGCACCTCGATTCATTTTTCCAATTCCAATTGTCATTAAAATAAAAAAAAATAAAAAAATTATTTAAAATAAAAAAAAATACATAAATTTTTCTCTCCCATCCCCTTTCTTCATCAAATTCGATTGCACATCGAGCGCACGCACAATTCGCAATTTCGATTCCCAACGACTTGCAATGTTGATTAAAAGAGCAATTAGAGACTGCAGTTCTCCCCCAGTTAGAATTATGAGGTGAAACCGAGTCTCAATTGCACCTTATTCACCCAAAGAGAAACCCGACTCTTCTGCACTCACTTGTTCGTTACCAAATAATTACACCCTGACAACAACTCGCAAGCCTGACCGCATATCGATCTCATTTGCTCCCCGACCATTCTATTAACGACCGGGCATTAAATGTCCGACTCTGTAACCCAATCCGCAACATGGAATTCTACCCAATACTAACCAAACGACATCGAACAAACCGAAAAGAAAACTAACCAAAAACAAAAATTTAAAAAAAAAATTAGCTCAAGGTTGTTCATGCAAAGATTGGCAACTTGCAAGTGGTTTGCGTGCGTTTCTCGATGAAAAACAAAGCCTAATGAAAGGGAAGGATTGTTCTAGACCACGACTAACAACTCTGACACCATTCTTCCAACCTTGACCTTTAACTACAAAATATCACCCAACCTTTAATAACTGTAATTAACGACTCAAATGAAGCTGGCACAACATCATTACGAAGGAGAAACTTAAATTCTGATTGGATTGTACATTATGCAGGTACTATTCCTCGATATTCGCAATCTTGCATTACTTAATTAATCGCGTAATGCAAGGAAAACCTATAAGCAGAATTGGACATGCCATTTATTAAAAAGATTTATTCTCCTAGTATATCTCAGAGCATCGATTATCCAAACTAATCGGGCAACATAAGCTTAAATGCTCATAAAACCAATTTGTTTGCATAATCTGACGTTAGAAGTCTGTTGTGTTCAAAAAAACTGGACCCTTACTCTAGGCTGGCAATTGAAATTGTGAGTAATTTCGTGTTTTGCCACTAAACTCTATTCCAAAAAGTAATTGAAATACTCCCATTGGTTGGTTGGTGCTCTAGTTCAGTTGTGTATTGAATATGATGCTGTTTTCAGATTCCAGTAGACTTGTGCAAAGATTTTCAATGCATTTATACTGGTGTTATGAATCTCCCAACCAATGGGAGTATTTCAATTACTTTTTGAAATAGAGTTTAGGTTAATCACCAGACATCAAACGGTGATAATACTTGTATACCCTTGTCCACTATATAAGTATTATACAAGTTTTTGGTGGTCATTCCAGCTGCACATCATCGTGCATAAAATCAATCACCATCATAGCTCCTTACTGAAATCTTTACCCGAAAAACCGCCAACAAATTAGTACTTGTCGTTTCCAGCTGGTGTACTCATGTTTACATGGATGTCAAGTTCCCACACCTTTGGTGAATTATTAAGGATTTACCTAAACAATCTTGACCCCTTTCAGACTTGACAATATCACCGAACTAATCCGTGCAATGTCCTTTCCACTCCACGTTATTCTGGACAACTAAACTCGAATGGAAAATGCATTTATACCTGTAGCGACAGAGTAATTTATCCATTGTCTAACGGTCAAACTCTGTGCGAGACCAATAGAGGTATGAAATCAAAGTTGCCGCTCGATTGCTTCCGTGCCAGCAGTCGTTTATTTATCTAAGCCCTCGCGCCAGGCACGTGCAGGAAACCAAACAGAAAATGGCAATCGAATGGGAATTAGTGGATGGAATGGATGAACACGCGTTTTAATCATATTGACATTCCCAACTTGTGAGAAAATGTTTGTAGGTACACGATAAATAACCGTGCAAAATCAACTTGCCATACCTAATCCTTTTCCCCCGACCGCAGGAATTAACTTTCCCCCTCGGAAATTAATTGTTCAACCTCCGCCTCTACCAATTCATCAACTGAACAAACAAGACCATACCTCACAAGTTTCCATTTATTCAACTAATTTCAACTAATTCCATTATTTAACTTACAAATTTAATCCTCCTTTTTCTTTCAACAATTCCCCGACACATCCTATGGCTTTTCAACAGCAAAGCCCATTGGTAATTCAATAAAGATTCTTTGTCCGTTGTAGAAGCATTTCTTAGTTTCTTCAGTTCGAGAGAATTATTGTTGAAACAATTTTCCTAGGACGATTAACTACCGGACTTCCCCTTCTCATGCACCATCCACCGGATAGGAACCGCTCACCATGCTGATCACCTGTTCCCATTAGAACACCGCAGTTAATCAGCATTGGGTCTAGTCAATACTTGGATCGGTGACCGGCCAGGAATCTCGGTTGTTTCTCATCCTTGTCCGAGACCAAGAACATCTGCCATCCGCCTCCACTGGTATTCCAGTTTTTGATGCAAATGCAAGGTTGGGTTCTCAAGAAAGTTGTTCCCACAGATCGCGGCTAAGATGGCCTAATACCTTGTTCGCACCCGAAAGTTTGGGCTAGCCCAAAGTTTAAATCTAGTTCTGGTTCTTGGTGCGAATGCATCTAGCCCCAAATTATCTAAATTTTTAAACTAGATAATTCTAATCCAGTTGTGTGAACTAGATAATTGCCAAGGTCACTTCCCACAATTCTGTGCGTAACGTGGTCAGTTGATTGTCTATTGGCTGCATGCTAGCCTAGATATGTGGCTTTTTGCTTTTTGGTGCAAACGCTCTAGCCAAAACCTTTTAAGCCAATATCAGGCCAGAACCAGATTTCAACTTTGAGCTAGCCCAAAATTTCTGGTGCGAACAAGGTATAATACTGCCTGTGGGGTCATGACCGTGCTAGGTGTCAACAGAAAGCAAGATCCTAAGTTGCCTATGCCTTAAACTGGCATTGCACTAACCGGCCTCTTGTTACGATGCTGATGACATACCAATTTAGAGTTTTAACTCCAAGAGAGGTATATAATGGGTTTTGAGATGGGTCGATTGCCCACATGATGCTGTTGAGCTTTCATGTCTCAGCATGAGCAAAAATAAAATACTCTAAATTAACTTCAGTCTAATCCAGATAAGCACACACTCACAGCTAAATTGAAATTTTGTGATTTGCAGACTTATTTATTGGATTTGTATTCCATTCAGTACATGAAATAATTGAGTAATCCAAAAATCATCATTTCTACAAAGATTCTATTTTAAACTTTGAACGCTACTAATATGATTAAAAATAATTTCGAGAAATGGCCATCATAAATAATTTATTCAATGATGCAATTCTTAACGACTGCACGCATTCACAGACCACTAAACTTGATGTGATGTTTTCACTATGTCAATAGTGGTTTGAATGAACCTATAAATAAGTATTGTTTGTTTCTCCCTTTTCTGAAGAATCAACTTGGCCAGGAAGTCGGATCTCCATCTATCTGGATTAGTTGCCAATAACATAAAGCAAACATATTTGGATGAACACCAGTGGACAAAAAAACTTCTCTGCAGTACAAAAGGCATAAATAACTACAGTAGAGCATCGGTAAGCAAACGACCGGTTATCTGAACAGCAATAATCGATTTTTTTTCATTTCATATACAGTACAGTATGTACAGCCTTGGTTATAAAAATGGTCCCAGTCCAGCTTGAAGTTCACATGCAAAATGAGCATTTTCGGCTGTGTCCACCAGGTAGTGCAAAAATTCACTGTTAAGTGTTCATCATTTAAATGTCAATTTGTCACAACTAATGTCTCCCAATTAGTTCAGATAATCGATGCTCTACTGCAGCGGCCGAAACTTGGACCGTGGTGACCTTTTAGCGACATTTTTCCTTCGGTTTCTTTGGTTTTTCGATTTTTTTTACTGTTTTTTTACTGTTTTTTTACTGTTTTTTTTTGTGTTTTTTTTTTAGGTTTTATTGGTATTTTTTGTGTTGTGTGTGTTTATTGGGGGGGGGGGGGGAGTTTATTTGGTTAATAAGTGTTTTTTTCCGTTTTCTTAAGTTTTTAGTAAGGTTTTTAAGTGTTTCTTTTCTGGACCTCAATAAAAATTTTTCCATAGTATCCGGACCCCACTTAAAATTACTTGCCGACCCCTGGTCTACTGTATTGAGATTTAATGACAAGTATTTGACTGGTCGAATTTTTTTAATACTGTGGTCAAGGCAAGAGACTTGACAAGACCAGGCCAAAATCTCAATTGATTTTTATGCCACCTGGTAGATAGAATGAGAACAGCTGAAGAAAACCTGAAGAAAAGTTTTTTTTGGGTGCACGACTGCTTCCACTTTGCAATGGAAAAGAAAGCTGCAGGTGCAGTTGTAGTTGAGTGTCGTTTACATGCTAGATGAAAGTGCTTCCTCCTATTAAAGTACTTCACCCTCGCAAATCCTAATAGAAATGTGACAATTATTATGTAACTCCAGCCCAGTCTTCAAATCTACACCTCCATAAGTGAATTCTTTATCTTTCACTGTCGCAAACAATTCATTTTACACAAACATCACACCGTGTTCACACTAGAAGTAACAGTTAAGAAGTATTCATATTAATTGCAGCTATAACCAGCAACCAGCCAATCACAAGCTGCATTCGATAAGTCATTTAAACTGCATGACTGACTTGAGAGAATTTTCTCGACAACTTTTATGACCGCGATTCTACAAAATGTATTATCATTCGCAAAAATATATTACAAAATGCAATCTCATGAAACCCAATACATTTTAAAACATATTGCAATTCATTAACTGCATTCAAATACTAAAATATTTTATGTTTTACTTCAATTGTATACCAAAAATGACGTCATCTTCTGTTTAAACTAGACTTTGACCGATATCGATATTTTGCAGTATCGCCGATACCGATAATCAGCAACCGAATATCGACCGATACCGATACCTGCACCGATATTAAAATTAAAATGTCCGACCACCCCCCAAAATAAAAAAAATAAATTACCGTAGTGTCTTGGACAATGGCCCGGGTATTTAATTTTTTTTTCGATTCGCCCGCCAGGCGCTTATTCAAAACCAGGCGATTATTTAAACCAGGCCTCTATCCAAAAAAAAAGTTGCTGACTCCGAACGTTTCGTTTGTTGAGGTTTCGTCCGTCGAAGTTTCCTCCAAGAGGCTACTAAAAACCGTTTTTAATAACAGTTTTGAAAGTATTTTCCGGTTAGCCCGGCGTTTATTTGAGGCAGGCGCTTATTGGTTTTTCGAGTGGCAGTTGCCAGGCGCTTAATCAAGAGCCGGCGCTTAATTGCGCCCGGCCATTGTTCAAGGCAGTACGGTAAAATTGCGTTTATTTTATGTTTTAGAAGCGTTCCAATAATCTGTTCCTCTCTTTTGGTTTTGAAACCAAGCACATTTCATGATCACACATTGTGAATTAATTTGTTTGTCATTGTCTGGCCGTGAACTGATTGCTCACCATCCCTTCCTCACCCGTCTCTTTGTGCTATCTCCACTTTGCTTTCTTCCTGCCTTATTTCTGCCCCACAATGCACCTTGCTACCGTTATTTCTTAGCCCTACTGTCAACACTGACGTTTCAGTCGAATAACAACCAACGGCTCCGTCAATGCCAATCGACTAAATAAACAAAAAATGTAACCAGGAAGCCGACAGCCGACCTGGCCAGTGACACAAATTTATCCAATCGGCCAAATGTCATTTCGGGCCTTGCCACTATCGACCAATTTGTCAAAACATCTCCCGCCCACAGGTTTGTTTTCCGATGCCTCTACCTCTGGAGAATCCACTTTGATATTAAAGTCCCCTCATCCTTCACCAAACCATTCCACAATCCTCAATGTAGAGCCATAATGCCCTCTCTCTCTCTCTTGATTTATTAGTGCGCGAAGAGCATGTGGACAAAAACACAAGCCATATTTCTGGGGCCCGATGTGCCCAAAATCTCGCTTACTTATCGATCCGTTTTCACTCGCGTCATACTTCGCCTTCACCAGCACGAGTAATGTCACAAGCAAAAACACATCCATTTTCGAACCGAGTGCACTGTATGCTTTATAGGCGTGTGTGTACCTCGTTCCCAATGCTCAGATTCCGGAAAACTTTCTACAGCAAGCAAAATAAATTTTACATACAATGTTTTTCATTTTTTTTTTCTCTCTCTTCAACTTCTTTTATCGGTATCACTACGTGTCACGATTTGTCAACGATTTCGCATCGCAAGCAAAAAAATCATAAATCAATGAAAAAAATAACATTTTTTATCATCATCTACTTCTGGCACTTCATTTTGAGCACCATTTTTTTCCTCACAAGTCATTTTGAAGTTACTATCATCTAATAGTCTCGGATAGATTAAATTTTCAAAAAAATACGACAATTCAAGCTCTATTTTTTAAATTTTTCTATTGCTACACCTAAAGTTAGATTTGTCGAAGCCGTTTTCGACCTAGCCGTTACGATCGTCCTTATATTACGTCACTGTTTTAAGTTTATCTGTCATTATCTGTCATTATTTGCCCGGTCTATCTTTTAATACTGTTGTTAGGGCAAGACGAGAGACCGGGTCAAGATTGATGTCATTGAAACTCAATGGATTTTTATGCTACCTGGTAGATAAACTTAAAACCACTAAACTGAAGGGAAGTTTTTTTTGTCTACGACTGTACTCAGACGTCGGTGAAATGTCCAAACGCCGATTTTATTGTATTAATTGGACTAATAATCACATTCAGTGTGGTTAATTCAAAGACTTTTCATTTCTTAATAATTTACCAGCTGAGCATGCGCAATAAGAACAAAAGTTTCCATCAATTTTCCATGTTGTTGTTGCTGTTTTCTTTGTGCATTTGCATTTTACGTAGCCAAGCTTCGACGGTGAGTGCCTGTGCAATCAAATTTTAAAATTGCAAATAAAATGTCATCAATTCCCCACTTCTTGATTAGCCGAACAGAACCAGAATAAATTGAATAAACTTTTTATTAATTCAAGATTGAATGCACCTAATGTAATCGCTCATAAAATATTTCTTTTCACACTCGACGCGTGCCACTAAAACTAAACTAAAAAAATTAATAAAAAATCAAACATTTTTCATTGTAAAAAAATGAAAATTGATTGTAATAATTGAAAATTTAATAATTGAAAATTTAAAAACCTCAAATTGACTGCTCAATAGCAAATTCTGGCAGCAAAACTCAAAGCGCTCCCTTAACTTTCAAATAAAGCTGCCAGATGGCGATTCTGCATCAGCCATTTTGAATTAACTTTTACAGATGTTGATGTCAGCTCAAAATGCACAAAATGCCGCCTGCTTGATGAGCACACAAAATTGGACTCGAGTTATGACAGCACAGCAGGCAACCTTCCATTTAATCTCCACATTAACATATTTCAATTATTCTCGTGAAAAATTAATATTTTAGAAATTTTTAAAAAAAAATCCTGTTAGTTATTTATTCTCAAAAGGAAATTATTATTCAAACCAGAGGGCAATTGCAAATTAACTTATCGCGTTTCCATAAATCATTTCAATGCAAAAAAAAAAAATTTCTCCTACACTGAGAATAAAGCGAAAAGTTAGCAACAAAAACTAGTTCCCATTAGTTTAAATGTTAAGGGGGAAAAACACAATAGTGGAAGCAGATTTAACCATCTCCAGCGTGGATTACAAAGATTACAATTGTCGCAAATGTCTCGGCACAACTGCGCCTAATTACACAGCAGAGTATTGATTTTTCCCACACTTTTCAACGGACGTTTGTTTAACAAACACAGCTCAAAGTTAACACCTGGTGGCTTTTCTAAAATGGATTTGTGCATACCTTTTGTCCACCCATGGCACTTGAGCACGAGAAAAAGGTCAGTGACTGGTGGTGCCAAAAAAGGTGATCAATAGCGCGAAAACATTACCTGGTGACCACTGGTGTTACCAAAATCAAGTGGTCCTTCAGCTTTGGTTGCGCTAACATTAATCAGTCATTTACTAAGTTTACATGGACACAGTCGTTCGATATAAAGTGAAAATCCGAATTTTACTTTTCATGAACACAGTTGTCCGATACAGTCAAAAATCTTTATAACGAATCGCGATATAACGAATTATCGATATAACGAATACCTAAAAATGGCTGGTTTGGTTGGCTGGCCATAGATAGCCATGTTAAAAAATTTTGATATAACAAATTCTCGTTATAACGAATCGAATTTTCGGGTCCCTTGCAATTCATTATAAAGAGTTTTGACTGCATAAAGTGAAAATCCGAATTTTACTTTTCTGGAAAATTGATCATGTAAACAAAAAAACATGCCTGTATTGCGCAAGACACGATAATTTGATAAACAAAATTCAATTTGCGAAATATAGATTTCTGTTGTCTTGCAAAATTGCCTTTTACTAGTCGCACAATGAAATATCGTATTTTATCGATTAAGAGCCGTGGCTCTTATTCAAAACTGGGATTTTTGTCAGCAATTACAATTTCGGTTTTTCGTTTGTCACATTTGTTTAATACGCTTCGTATGTTCATCGTTCGTGCTTTTAAACACGGAAACAATACCGTACTTTTGCAGAAATACGGTATTCTTAGTGTTTCAGCCGCGGCTACTATTCGAGGGCGATTCTTAATCGGTAAAATACAATATTTTGTATCTTTTAACATCACAAAACAAAAACACAAACACCAATAAACACAACTAGTCTTTCTTACATGTTTTTTCTGAAACATATCTGCCGTGTAAACACAGAACAGGATTTAATTATTTTTTTTTTATTGTTTTCCACTTTCAATCAAATATCTTTTAATAACTCACGCACCATTAAAAGAAATTGATGTGAAAAATAATCTCGAGATTCTTACGAGATAAGGAACTTCAATCAACGTTTCTACTCGAGTCTCCTTATTAAAACAAGTTAATTTTCGGCTCCTTTAACTCGCTTCATTTCCGATATCCTCATTCGTGTTAAGTCGACGAGAAAATGCAGTCGAATTTCATCCAAAAAAAAAAAAAAAAAAAAAAATTTTCTTCTTCTTCATTTCCCTACATAAAAGTAAGGAAATGACTTATGTCCTCTCAGCTGCATTGCGGAGGTCCTTCCATATCTATACTCCCCAAATTCACCAACCTTTTCCCGATTTTAAAGCTGATATAAATCCTACACTCCGACAATCCTCTTTTACTGATTATTTCGCTCGACTAGTCAGTATCCAATCTCGTACAAGTGTCGTTTGGAAACAGAGCAACGAGTAACATTTGTCAGCAATAACTCCCCCCACCCGAAAAAATTCCAATTTTTCTAAAAAAAAAGAATAAAAATGCATTAAAATGTCGTAAAAAACTCGCAATGTCGCATTAACAATTTTCAGTTCCCGAGAAAATTGTATAATGACAGAGCACTCTTTTATTTCTGGGGATTATCATCGAGAAAGTCTTTTTTTCTCTCTTGTTATGATGCGGCCATTTTCTCCAACCTCATTCAGATCGTGTGGGCGAAATTGCCAACTCCGATAAAGCTAAAAAGCCACTCAACCTAACATTAAAATTGTGATAGTTTGCATATAAATATCAAGTGTGGAGGCGGATTTATAAGTAGGACTAAGAGTACGATATGCACAAAGGGTACAGCGGTTAATAAATCCGCATTTTACATTAATTTAATCAAGTTACGGTCGAGTTTGAACCACTTACCTAACATTTATCGGCCGTTGGTCTCCAAACACAAAGATGGCAGCCACGGAAAGTTTTCGACGATTTTCAAAGTTTTAAAACAATCTAAACGAACACCAGTTCGTTACCTACAGTGAAAAGAAAGTATAACTTGTTATTTCATCACGTATTATAATTCATAAAAGTCAAGGTGCTTAAAGTTATTCGTTTATTTGGTCTTGCTTGCCTTTACCGCCAATTCTCACACGCGGCCATTGCTCCGAAACAACGTGACGTATGCACGGAATAATATTATGTGACGTAGGTTCGGTTGGTGCATAATATGGTTGGTGGTGCTTGTGCCGCCATCTAGCAGCGCTTAATCTAACTATTTCGTATTGCAATAAGCCTAGTTTTAAATTTTGGATTTAAATTCTAGAATAACGAAGTTTATTTCTGATTCGATGTCAATTACTTGAGTTTTTCGATTGTAAGATTGATTTTTATTGCTGATTTTTCTACGGAAATTATCAAAAACACTGAACAAAAAAATTAGTATGAATATTTTATTACCAAAACTGAAATATCGGTTGGAAATCAAAGATTGGAAATGAGCACGAATGATTTGTTTTTATTTCCACTGATGAAAGAATTTGAAAAAACCCTTTAGCAAAGTTTTCCGCCCAAAAAACCAAATTTGATATTATTCTTCTTATCAAAGAAACAAATAACAAAAACCCAGCGTCCTTTCATACCCAATCAAACACTTTTTGAACGTTTTAGCTGCCATTTTCAATTCAATCATTTAAAAAACAAAAATTAATAAAACGTGCAAATCTAAAAAAAAAATATCACAAAGATATGTCAGGTTTAAATCAGATGAAAAAACCATTACTAAAGATATGATATTTTCAAGAGATCAAATTCATTTGTCCATTTTTTAAATATTAAAAAAAAAAAATTAAATTAATAAATTATTTAAAATTCAAATCTTCCATTCAATATTTTCTTCGTCTTAATACGAGGTCTAACACTATTGACACCTAGTTCACTTATCACCGAGATGATGTCCTTTAGAATTTGTGCATAAGTCAATAAAAACGTTAATCTCGTACACATCCGAAACAAACAAATATCTACAAAATTCGAGAGATAAATTCCGACCAATTCTTTATAACAAGTGCGAATAAACAGCTAATTTTCTCCGCAAATCGATAAACCAGAATCAAAAAATGCAATTCACCGAAACAAAAATCCAAATTTTTTCTTTTTCTTTTCGTTCTCGTTTTAACACCAAAAAATCTAGGCCTAGAAGAGTTATTATTTCAACATCAGATGAGGTAAAGTTGCTTCCTTCGTTATCAGGCACAGAAGGAACACTGGGATCCGCAGCAGAAATTGGATTGGAGCACAATCACGTGCCGTCTCCACTGGTCTGCACCGTTCTTTTCCACGTTTCATTCCACCAATTTGTTACGGTGACTGTTTGTTTCGCTCACCATTCGTTACTTTCATCCTGCGATTGACCTTAGTCCGCCGAGATTCCATCCGAGATTTGTAGCAAAATTCCAGCAGCGCCACACCCATCGCCGTCACCAGTCCCCCGATTAAAACGTAGAAAATTCCCGCCACGTTGCTCAAAGTCAATTCGTTCTGCGAGGAATCCTGACAAATTCAAATTAAAAATTAAAAAAAAAAATATAAATATATAAAAATAAATAAATATATTTCATTTTTCAATCAACCTTATCCACGTGCGCACATTCGCTGCGGTCGTACCACCACTTGTTTTCAAGACGCGCTAATTCTCCATTTTCTTTCATTGATAAAACCGCCAAATTCATATGTTCCCTGCGAAATAAAAATAAAAAATTGTTATTTAATTCATATTTCGGCCAACAGATGGCAACACGACTCGTACAGTAGAGCGTCGATTATCCGAACACTAAACAGTGGTGTTTTCACTCGATTTTTCACTCGATTTCATCGATTTTTAATCGATTTTTTTGTTTGCACACACTATTAGGTGCATTAAATTGATTATAGAATCGGTTTTTAACTTTGAATGAGTTAATCGACGCTCTGCTGTATCGATTTCATGTTTTTGTGTGTCAAATCCGACACTATTTCTCAATTCAAATAGTGAGATCTAAAGTTCTAGTAGCAAATGTGAATTTGAAATTCATGATTTCACGACTTCGTACCTCAGCGATGAATAGAGAGGGGTGGCTAATCCATAGCCTTTTGCATCTAAATGTCGTCCGACTTTCATCGTGTTGCACGGCATTCTTTCGTTGACGTAATCGTTCTTTGTCGATTCTATCAAAAATGCGTATTTGCCTTTGGAGTGCTGTACGCGTTTCACGCCTTCTTCGTTCGATTTCACAAAATTGTGTTGTCGATATTTCATAAACTCCCACATGCGCTCGTAAACCGCAATTTTTGATTTCTGTAAAAAAAAAAATAAAAAAAATAAAAATAAAAAAAAATTATAATTTTTTTTTATATTGATTTTTAAAGAGAACAACTTCTTCTTCTTCTTTTCTTCTACAATCACGAACTAAAATGTTAAAAATATTCATCCCGATGCCCCTCGGTGAAATCCATCAACACAACCGATTAGAGCCGAGCAAACATTATTTTTTCTCTTTCATTTCATAAATATATTCCTATTAAAATTCATATTCAGAACGAACCTCATTAGCATACCTTAAAAAATTCCTGCGTGGATCCTTGCTCGAGGGTTCCGTATTCAACTTCGGTCTGCTTTGAGAGATCATCAGCGGAATTAATGGGGGTTACCATCCGCTCCACGGTTAAAAACGCCGCCAGATTGGCTGTGTACGACGAGATGATGATGAGAGTAAAAAACCACCAAACGCTGCCCACAATGCGCCCGGAAAGCGATCTATCAACAACACCAAAAAAAATAATAAGAATAATTTCCATTTATTCAAATATTTGGCACACCTCGGTGATATATCGCATCCTTGTTGCATAAAGGCGCCGAGCGAAAACCACAGGCTGTTGTAAATGGTAAAATCGTTGTGAACCGTCGTACCAACGACCGTGTCTTCAAATCGCCATTCGTACGGGCTGAAGCGACTGACTAGGAATAAAACGATGCTCACACCCACATAGGCGAAGATGACACACATCCAGATCTCTTTGGACAAAGGATTCATAAAGGAGAAGACTCCAGGCTTAAGCTTCACGGGTTTTTTTATCATGATACTGATCCCCAAACTCATGAACGGCTTCGTGAAGTCTATCACCCGTTCGCGAGCTGATGTGATGGTGAGTGGAGCGACGGCAATATCGGCCTCCTGTTTTTAAAAGAAGAAAAAGAAACGAATAGAATAAAAAATGAAAAATAATATAAAAAAGAGAGGAAAAGAGGAAATCAAATGGTTGTGCACCGTGACAAAACCTCTGTTGATGGCAAGCGAATCCCTCAGTTAGGGCAATGGAACAGAAATGATTTATTCTGGTAACAGCAAAAAGCCCTTCTTGTATTAGGCTGACTTTACAGCCATCTTTGAATTTATCACGCTGTGGTGATTCCGAATCACCTGAAGATAAATTGATAAGATTTATCGTGTTGATGAATCCGACCGCCAGGAGCGCTACTAGAAATAGACTAGATTGACTAGTCTCGCATTTCTGCGGATCTGAATAATCAGAATAATTTATATATGACGTCACTTCCGGTCAGTATATAAGACCGAGGCTTGACCGGAAATGACACTACAGTTACCACAATTCAGCAAGAGCACCACTTTCCTCACCTTTCAGGCCGTTTCATCGGATTGATCGAGGACCGGTGCCCGCTGATAAAATCAACTGTAAGCAACAAGCCGCATTTATTTAACGTGGCCAATCCACGTTAGAATAAATATCCGAATCTATCGTTTAATTCGCACGAAGCGAATTCCCGCGTGTTTGTTCGAAAACACGTGTCAACCGAACATAATTTCGGGACTAATCCACGATCGATACGAATCGCCAATCGATCGCCGAAGAAAATCACGTACGCCACGTGTTCCGCAAGACGTATTCCACACGAAACGGATCTCGTTTAGTTTGGGCTCACCGAACGCATTGGCGAAAGAATTCTGCGCACCACGCGTACGGAACAAGACGGATTCAGTTTGGATTCAACCTAACACTTTGGCGGTAATTAACACGCGCGCCACGCGTCCCAAACGAAGTAGGCCTCGTTTGATTTCACATCCAAACTGCTAAGCGAATTGAGACTGACTCGATTCGCGAAGTGTAAAAAATATAACCCTAGACAACAACAGAAGCCACGTGTAAGTCTAAACAATTGAGGGCTAATTGTTTAGCAACAACTCGTATTCGCAACAGGATCCGAGACCATCAATCATACATTTATCTGACTGTATTAATTATTCCTAAGTTAATAATAAAGTGTATTGCTTGTCCCGACAAAGTATTTGTATTTCTTAACCACAAAGTCGAATCACGACACGTGGGGGCCTGTCCGGGATAGAATTTGCTAACCTTACGACAAAACTGAGAAATACCGGGATATCGAAATTGTTTGAGTCAAATCAAAAAAAAAAAAAAAAAAAAAAAAAAAAAAAAAAAATGTCGAAATCGGATTCAAATAATTATGCAGCCACCGCTAGCGATCGTGAAACACGTTACAAGCAAAGACAAGAACGTGAACGTCAGGATGGAACGGTCTACGATCCACTCTTGACGCCAGAAGCTCGAATTCACGAAAACAAAGTTGAGACTAACTCGACTGAAATTCCAACAGAAGAAACTAACCCGATTGCAAAAAAGCTCCAGTTTTCGGGCAGAGAATTCGAAGGACCAGGAACCTCTCACGGAGAGAATATTTTCACTAAATCATTCGAAAACCCACCAATCCATAGCGACCACGATCCAACCAATGAGTTAGATAGCGACGAAATTCTAATCGAAGAAAACAGACAGGACTCACCTATCCATAGTTTCGACGATCCAAATGACCCAAACAACAGCGGATTAAACGATGAAAACGACCGTCAAAACAAATTGAAACGATTAACGCTTCATCGTTCACTAACACCATCGATTTCGCTGCCAAATTCGCCACGGTCGATTCCCAAAAGAGATCAAATGACCCTCTTCAATAGTACGACCACAACACAAACCGCAATATTGCGCGAACGAGCCCGAGCAAATCAGGCAAGGCAAGAAAAGGCGGCAGATAGACGAGCCACATTCGAACGCGAAATAGCTCGAGAAATAACAGAAAAACGAGCCGAAATGGAACGTGAGATTGCTGATCAGGCGAGAATAGACGCCTTGGAGGAGAGAAAGGCTGAATTAATGGAAGAACTAGCCAAAGAGCACCGCAAAAAAGTCACCGCAATGGAACAAGAAATAGCTCGCGAACGTCAAGCGAGGCAAACAGCCGCCGCCAAGGAGAGTCAAGAAAAACAAATAGTAATGGAGCGAGAATTGGCCCGAGAATTACTAGCAAAACAAAGAATCATCGAACGAGAAATGGCAAGAGATCATGAAATCCAGCCATTAAGCAATGGGTTGGGTCAACGCTCGGAGACAAACTCCTTGCAGAATTCCCCAGAGCGATCCCCTTCAGCAAAGGAGTTAGTAGCAAAGGCCATCGAAGTGACGCGAGTGGCTTGCGCTCACGGTATCGAGATAGATCAGGATAAGGACCCTTACGAAGAATTAAGTAGGGTGATCGATCTGGTCAACGAGAGAACGGAAAAACGAACAGCCGAAAACTCTACAAATCAAGAAGAGAAACGGTGCCGGGTCAATTCAACTCAACCCCCGGTCAAGAAAAACGACGAGCAAACTTCAGACAGCGAAAGCATCGACTCTCTGACATCTCACCTCAGTATCCGAGTCACCGGACTAGACAGTATCGTAAACGAATCGGACGAAGTCAAGAAGGAACTCTACGAGGCGTTTATACAAGATAGAAGAAATAATCAGGGTGCTGAATCATGGGCAATGAAAAACTCATTCGCAATGAAAACTGGCCAAACCAGTAATACTAACCCAAGCGACCCTAACGCCGAACTAATCAGATGTATAAATCAAAAGAACCAGATACGAAACGAAGCAGGTCGAAATAAACTGGCCATGCCGACACTCGAGGAGATTAACGCAGTTAAAAATCACCTCGAAAAGAAGCACGCCGCCGAAGCATATGCTGGGAGAGATTCCTACGTTTTTATCAAAAAAACGAACGAAGGCCTCACGGGGACCCGACTGGACGATCTGATACCGCCCGGAACAAAGTTGAGCCGAACCTCCGCTCCAGAGAAAGCGAACCCCGATAACTCAACCATAGCGCAAGACCTCGCGAATAACCCGAACACCGCGGGATCATCAGGACAAACGTCGTTCCAACACAATCAATTCGGACTGACGGGCAACGGTACGCATTACCCAAGCCTCCCTTCCGACAATCCACGATCATCACCGCTGCTTAGTGAGACTGACTCGCTAAGCAACCAACTACGGACGATGAAAGACGAACTCCTTCGGGCCATGGACCAAAAACTTCAACAAAGCCGTGGCCAAGAGATCGAAGAAGACGATCGAAGCGAAGTATTGTTGAAACGTTACTCCGCGGACCGATGGCTGTATTCTCGCAAGGATAACAACATCAAGTGGACGACCCTGAGACTAATTAAGTTCGACGGATCCTGGAACGCCGGCAACTTGTTTTTGGACGAAGTCGCCCTGACGATTAATCGTTTGGGAGCGGAACCCGACGAAATTGTTTCACGCGGGATACCAGAAATGCTGATAAATCGAGCCCGAAACTGGTACGCTGATGTCCAACCCCGAAACTGGGAAGACTTCGTCATAAAGTTCCACAACCAATATGGCGAGACTAGCCAGGAAATCCAGAAAAGAGTAAGCTCTATGAAGCAAGCTCCCGGGGAAACTCTGAGAGAGTACGTACAACGAGCCGACAGCCTGTTCCGTGAAATGGACAAACCATTTGACCAACACGCTCAGAAAGCTCTCTTCGAACAAGGACTAAACGAAACCGCAACCAAAGTCCTACGAGAAATGAACGCTCCTAAAGGAGATAATTTCAAAGCCATCCTAGCTTTCGTCGAGAAAAAACACACCGAAGTAAATGCTCGGTATAACGAAAATCTGACAAAAGAAGAACGAGCTCTAGGAGTGGCTCGACAGCAACGAATACAGGAGCGCAGCATAGACTCAACTAAGCTGCTCCAATCACGGAATTACCTAAACGGAAATATCGAACCACTTCTATCAAAAAGGAATAATAGCGGGTCAAACCCCATACCGCCTCCTGGGAACGCTTACCAAACAAAGACGTCTAGTGCTGAGGATAGATCGGAAGACCATTTAGATTTGATCTCGTCTTCTTGTTACAGAGAGTACACGAAGGGACCAGTCAACCGAGAGGGAGGAAAGAGCGGTCCCTGCAACTTCTGCCGGGAGGACGGCCATTGGCGACAGGATTGTCCTGAACGAGCAAAGCAAAAAGTCGACGAAAAAGTTGCAGAGCGAGAAGAATTGCTGAAAATGCTCGGTAAAGAACAAGAGAGAATCATGAAGGAATTCACCGCTAAATTTGACAACATGGCAAAAAACTGGCGTTCGCAGGCGGAATAAAGATAACTCCGTCTGCGCAAATCTCGTCACCCATAGATTTCGAACTGATCAAAAAACTAATCACCAAGCTGAGAAAAAACTCAGCAGTCCAGCGATACTGGAATAACCAGTTATCCCCAAGACTAAGGCCAGTTATGTTGACCTATTTTAAAAATTTGAGTATCTCTCGTTCTCATTTTAAATTCATCACAAAAAGTTTATTCAGATGTAAATTATTTCATAAAATAAGTAGTTTTCTTGGCCAACCTGCAAACGTTGGTTTGGTCCCGATAGTTTATTCTTGGGGAGGGACGTGTGGTGATTCCGAATCACCTGAAGATAAATTGATAAGATTTATCGTGTTGATGAATCCGACCGCCAGGAGCGCTACTAGAAATAGACTAGATTGACTAGTCTCGCATTTCTGCGGATCTGAATAATCAGAATAATTTATATATGACGTCACTTCCGGTCAGTATATAAGACCGAGGCTTGACCGGAAATGACACTACAGTTACCACAATTCAGCAAGAGCACCACTTTCCTCACCTTTCAGGCCGTTTCATCGGATTGATCGAGGACCGGTGCCCGCTGATAAAATCAACTGTAAGCAACAAGCCGCATTTATTTAACGTGGCCAATCCACGTTAGAATAAATATCCGAATCTATCGTTTAATTCGCACGAAGCGAATTCCCGCGTGTTTGTTCGAAAACACGTGTCAACCGAACATAATTTCGGGACTAATCCACGATCGATACGAATCGCCAATCGATCGCCGAAGAAAATCACGTACGCCACGTGTTCCGCAAGACGTATTCCACACGAAACGGATCTCGTTTAGTTTGGGCTCACCGAACGCATTGGCGAAAGAATTCTGCGCACCACGCGTACGGAACAAGACGGATTCAGTTTGGATTCAACCTAACACTTTGGCGGTAATTAACACGCGCGCCACGCGTCCCAAACGAAGTAGGCCTCGTTTGATTTCACATCCAAACTGCTAAGCGAATTGAGACTGACTCGATTCGCGAAGTGTAAAAAATATAACCCTAGACAACAACAGAAGCCACGTGTAAGTCTAAACAATTGAGGGCTAATTGTTTAGCAACAACTCGTATTCGCAACAGGATCCGAGACCATCAATCATACATTTATCTGACTGTATTAATTATTCCTAAGTTAATAATAAAGTGTATTGCTTGTCCCGACAAAGTATTTGTATTTCTTAACCACAAAGTCGAATCACGACAACGCCAGTTGCCATTATTCATTTGCCACCAAATCATTTGTAACCTTCACTCGACTGGCGAGGGTTTTTAGACTTCAATTTCGCTTTTATAAGGCGGGGAAATCGTTCTCGCATATTTCTGCTCGTGTGTCATGAATCGTAATTTAAAATAAAAAAATATTATATTTATCATTAAGATTAACTAAGAGTTAATGCTCAAAGTGTCACACTTGGTTCTGTTGTAGCAACAAACAAGGAAGACATGTTTATTGTAATAATTTAATACAAAAATTAAACAAGAGACGGCGCTATTTGCGCTATAAATTAATAATAGATGGCACTACTATCTCGCACTATTATTTCATAGTTTTTGTTTATTTTCTCCTTTTGGTTTCTGAATAGCTAGACAAATGTTACTGTTTTTAAAGGCTTTTATTTAACTTGACATGAATGTTTGTTTGTGAGTTTGTTTCAACTTCCGGTGCACAGTAGCGCCACCACTGGTATATTTTAACTAAAATGGATGCCAGATTGTAAGAGACAACTCTAAATCTGTTTCGTTTTTAATTATAAAGTGCTCGATAAATTCTGAAACCAGGCTAATCCTGGTTAAAATAAAAATTCCTATCTGCCAATATATTTTGTTTTTCCATTTTAATGTGGAAAAGTCCATTAGTTTGCGATTTTTAGCGCATACACGGCAATTAAGAAAAAAATCTGCTGTAGTAATATAAAATATATAATATAAAAGCCTTTTCCAAAAACGTAGTTTTTTAAATTTACTCGTTATACTTTTGAACCGCACTTTATTTTCTTTATCGACATACGATTACCGTTAAAACTTATTGCAACTAACATTACACGTCGATACCAATATTACACGTCACAATAAATTTCTCTATCTCAAATTGCCCGTTATGAATTGCTCTTTAAAACAATTCGATCCTGTTTATTTAATACGGTTATAGTGCATTCAAATGCAGTAAGTGAACGCCATCTGCTGCCGCCATTGGCGCTTTTAAGTGCACGCATCCATGTGTTCAATTACAAATCGACTTTGATCATCCTGATTCAATCCAAAACTCAAATACAATTTACCTCAAACCATAATCACATTAATCAATTAATATCGCTCAAAACTCGATGCATATACAGAGGGTGAATACTCAAATATGAAACACTGCAATTTTTAATTTATTTCCGTTCCATTCACGAGCAAAAACAATCGCGAGAAAAAAAAAGAGGAGCCGACAAGCAGGACATTTGTGTTGATTGAGATGAATACAGGAGACAGGATCTCGCCCATCTACTCGCGAAATGGAGTGAGAGAGTGCAGTAATGAGCATGTCAATGGGTGGAGAAATTCTCCTCCGAGATGACTTGGCTCATTGTAGTACCAGAAAATACGGGTGCTCGAGGGAAAAGACAGAACGTGGATCCCCATCGAGACACTCGTCATTCATCTCAGCCTCTAAGCACTATTTTTCTGGCCGCAAAATAATTGCGTTGAAACAAACAAGATAAATCAGACGATGTGACACTTTCACACTTCTAATTAGGGGCGAGCAAATTGTACGTATTACGCATTGAAATGTCGAGTGGCACTTGGGAAATAAAAATGTTTTTTTAAATTAAAAATAAAAATAAAAATACTCGTATAATTAATGCTTAACGGACTCGAGACGACTCGTGTCCGTCCGCGGTTTTAAAAGGCTAATCCTCAATTCATTAAAGTCGTTGGCCCGCTTTCATTACACATGCGCAACGACGCATCGTTGTGTTTTAAATGTGGAATTGTTGTTGTCCCACTTACGTGTCGCACTAACTCGCCGACCATTCCGTCCCAACCTGCAGGTGCGTCTTTGTTTTTTCCGCCGTACCGCGAGTCGTTGACTAGTTTAATTACGTATGTAATTTGCATTTCCTCGGCTATCAAGTCGGCGAGATCTTTGCAGTAGCCGTGGAATCGATCATTGCCAGTGAAAACTTCGCCTTTTGTTGGCTGTTTGTACATCAAGTAGGGCTCGTCCTGTGGTCAGAGAAAAAATTTAGAAATGCGCAATTTGTCATTAATAATTGATTTTTTCTTTCAAACAATAAACTCAATTGATCTTTTTGGAAAAAAATGAAAAATAAAAATAAAAATACAAGAACATAATTTTTTTTTCTTTTACTTTTTCGGATGAGAGGAAAAGAAATTCTTTTCTTGGTTTCTGACAAAAGAAAAATCCAAAAGTCGAAGTTCGGTTTTGAGGTCAAAAAACGGCGGAAAATAATTGATAAACATGGAGGGGAAAAAAACATGGCAACACAACTGATGAGCCTTCACTTTTTTTTTCTTGGTTTTTCTTTTCCTAGTAATAACTATGCAACAAAAAAAGACATCCAGCGAAGTACTAAACTTGTCTGATCTCCAGAAAACCATTGTCAAACTCATAATTCAGCTTCAATAACCCCAAACAATTTTTTTAAAAAAAGAAGATAAAAACAATTTCAAAATAAACAAATCGATAAAAACACATTACACCGAGTCCCCAACATACAAACTTCAAATTTCGCGCCAGTGCATGCATTAGTACGCATGTCTAGCACTGTGTGTCACTGTAGTACTTTAGAAAATAAGATTAACAATTTTTCCATTTTGTACAATTTGACTTGCAAACATATTTGCGTGTAGTAAAGAACTGAAGCCGAGAACACGTTTAGTTTCGAAATAACCCTTTCGAAACCAACCGCTATACTCTGGCTCGTCGTAAGTGGGTACCCAGTTCCTATTGGCCGAGCCATTTCACTGGTGTAGGTATACATAAAAATAGGCCAAAATACATGTTGAGTGCTTGCCAGACAAAACAATCAATCATAAAATTCAAAAATTGCTTGCTTTCCTGACAAAGCAACCAATAAACTGAACGAACTGAACAAACATGTATTTTGAAAAAATAACAGCATAAAACATTACTTTAAGGTTTTTTAAAACATTTTATCATTAAATAAAAGTCAATTAACATCATTTCAACCATTACAATAATCAAACAAATTAAAAACACAACAAAACTACATTTCCTGGTGGTAGTATAAAGGCAACAGTTAGGAGTAAACAGGCTCGGCCAATAGGAACTGGATACCGATGAGCCAGAGTATAGCAAAATGATATCGAATTCGAATGTGCCTTGTTCGCAAATTCTCGACTTTGTTTTCAGTAAAACAAGTTGTGGATGCAGAATCAACGTATACTATACTCTAAACCGATACAACGTTGACCTATTTCCAATTGGTTGAGCCGGATTAAGCCTAACTGCGGAAAAGTAGTTCTGTTAATTTTCAATGAATTTCAGTCTAAACAGTGATTAGAATGATGGATTTTATTTAATTGCTAATAAAATGTTTATTTAATTTGCTAAACCTGTGTTTGCACAGTGTTGGTAATCGATCACAATGTCTGGACTTCGACTACAATTCTGGTGTTAGTATACCCCAGTGATACGGCTGAAGTTAGGTCAACGTATTATCAGTGTAACCAAAACAATAGTATAACACAAGCAACCATCGATACATATTCCGCTTCCATCAATAAAGTAATCAAACGAAACCTACTAAAATCGTCGTAACGATGTACGTTCTATTCGTCTCGTAGGACGAAATAGATTTAGCTCGTGTGTATTTAGGCGCCAAAACAGCAAATCCAGTTTCATCCGACCACACACCGACCTAATAAAAATAAAGAAACAATTTTTAAAAAATAAAACTACAATTGGCAATTCCAAGTTGCATGCAGCGAGCGCTCTTCCTCACTCATTATCAACTAACGGCAGAGTCCGTTAATCAGGACTGTAATCCTTCCCAGTGGCACACGAGGATTAACATCACTAAAGAGGGAGGTTCTTTAACGAGCACTTGACCACTATAGAGTTCGACCAAGTGAAAAGTGGTTTGGGAACAAAATAGAAAAGCGAGAGAAGAAAAGAAAAAAAAAAGAAAAACACTTTCAAACTCATTTTATTAGAAACGTGTAAATAACGAGCGCCTATGCACGTTAGGCCTAACCGATCTAGGCGAGTATTTAAACCCATTCGTCGAGTTTATCTGGCAGTTTGCAGACAAAATAAATAGCCGTAATAGTCGGAATTGAGTCGGGGAAAGGGATTTACTCATTTCTAACCATTTACGGCTTAACTACCTTTCGATTCAAAGCAGGTAGAGAGAAAGAGAGAGAAAGGAAATCAGTGGAGTGTAAGAAACGGGCACCGATTAGCGAGTAGATGGGTGGTGCATGATGGGAGCCGATGTTTCACTTCTAACAAGGTCAGGGATCTATTTGCATAGAAACCGTTGCTTACCGCACGGGCAAAAAGATACTTTTATGGCGCATTAGCTCGACTGTGGCAGTTCGGCAAACGGTTTTCATTAGTCGAGGGGATGTTTGCTTCGAGATAACGGTTATTGTGTTTTAACATTCACCTCCTTTCTTTCTTTCTTTCTTCCGTCTTTTTGCACAGTCTTTCTCAATGTGAATTACACAGAATCCGAGGCAAACATGTCGAAAAGACAAAACTTTTGCAAATTGCCTGCTTGTGCGTAATTATGCAAATAAATGTTGCGTGCAGCAAAATTTCGCCAACACAAGCTACACAATTTATTTCGGCATTACGATTTATGTGTTTTGTTTCAATTCCCTCGTCCGGTTGATCGGGGAATTCATCGATTGCTCATTTGCGTCCATAAAGCAATAATATCCAATTTCTCCCCGTCGGCCGACTGCACATCGTCGTAGCAAAGGCAAATGTTGCCGGCACTTGCGTAATTACATCATCGTCCACGTGCCCTTGTTCCTAGTATTAGTCCGCAATTCCAACTAATATTTTACATCTGGCTGACTTTCATATTTCTGCTTTATCGCATTAACAAACAAGAAGGCGATAAACACGACTACAAACTACACCGCGATAATAACTACATGCGCCAATTCACACAGGTGGAGCGCGCGAGCACACCTTGTCGTTTCGGCAAAGGATTAACCACGAGAGACGGAGCAGATTCTATCTAACTGCACACGTTACCAGTATGATTAAGCAGAAACCAACTCGCCACTCGTAATCGACGAAATAAGGCGTGCAATCATTTATCAGCATTTATCGTGGGTGCGAATGCGAAGAGAAAACTTCAATTACGTCTTCTGAATCTCATACAATTCTTCTTGCGGTCATGCAAAGCACGTTCACTTACAACACGCCTTGTTTTCGCGTTATTCACAGCTTTTCACTTAATTCAGTCCAAGAATTAAGTATAATTATTCACTAACGTCATCTGGTGTTAAAATTTGTAAGCTTTAGCCAATTGCGTGAACAAAAACGCCCGATCAACATGCCCGATTATCGGTGTCGCCTGTACGCGTAACAATATGCAATATACGATAAATGCGGCTAGAGATATAAGGTTACACGTGTCATCGACTTATCGGCCGGTCATTTTAAACCGATTTTTGTGATAAATTGTTTGTGCGCAGTCACGGCGCGTGCGAATAAAAACATGGAGAAATGATGGTTTTTGCAGATTAAAATGTGAAAAATGAGCCGCGACGGAAAAATCGTATTGTTTACCTTTACGACTTCGCTGTTCATGGTCATTTCCACTACGTCCAATGAGTAATTTCGTCGTCTGCCATCTCCATCAAAGGACAGATTTCCGGTCAGACCATCCATTTCCATCTGCGAATAAACAAAGCACAAAACGATATTTCAAATCCCGAACTATTGTTTCCAAAGTTCGCTAACCAAATCGCAAACTTTCAACGATTGCAACAGAAATTCAATACACGAGACGTAAAAAATAAAAATGGCAATTCATTTCCACTTGTCGTCATTTGCTTTTGCCCTAATAGGGAAACGGTGACCCGCCATCGAGTGCAAATCCATGTCGCATTCCACTTTCCGCTCACTTTTTATTATTTTCATTTTCCCTTCTTTTCGTTTTAGGTTTTACCTTCCGAATAAATCGCATGATCTTCTCGCCGTGTTCCCAGGGCGTCACCTGCGGCTTCGTGCAGTTGAGTCCTTTGGTGCCGTTATTGTACACTTCTCCACGTCGTAGGTTTGACCGAAAAATGTCCGGTTTTTTCTTGAGCAGTCGAGCGAGAGCTTCGATAACCATGTTCACCGCGTCGAACATAAGTGCAGCTGACGACTGAAAAGAAGAAAAATAAAAAAATAAAATAAAATGCATTGAAATAAACTGTTTACTTGAAATTGCATTCAAATAAATATTCATTCACACGCCAGATGAAAATGCGAGCGCGCACAAGCGAGTCTGTTCAAAGTTTGAAAATACTTTTGCGAAAACTCGGCAGCGGAATGAACATTTCACCTTGGCGTGGCAACTCCCGTCAAGTCTTCTCATTGCTCGCAGACACATCGAGGAAATGGTGAAGCAGACCTGATTTATTCGGAAACAAGATTTTAAATTCATAATAGCGCTGACAGGCGGCGCCCAACTCATCCGAAATTTCATTTCCCGCGCCTCTACATTTCATCGCGGTGCAAAGCGGAGAAGCCGACCTCCCTGGTGCAAAGCGGCGAAGCCGACCTCCCCAGTGCAATGCGCGAGGCGGAGCGTAGCTCTTTTACGATTCCGTGGAAAAAGGAGAGAAGTCGCAAATTATTTACTCGAGATCCCGTGGAAGAAAAAGGAAGAAGCGTTTCTCTTCCACTGACCGCCCAACTGGAAGGAATAGCGCGAGGATCACACAAGCGTGTATCTGCTCGTAAACAACGGCGCCGTGTACGGCAACACCTCTCGTAAACACACAGCAAAACGTGACACGCAGAAGTCATACAATTGGAAATTATAGCTTCCTCGCAAAGAACACGAGGACAATTTAAACGGGGAATGAAGACCCCCGCACGCTTCGCTTCCAGCCAAATGGCAACATTCCATTTTAACTTTCAAAAAACTTAAAAGTGAGGAAAAGAATTTCTTTTCCCCTTTCCTTTCAAATTGCAATCGCGCTGATTGCATTTCGGCCAATTGTGCGAATTGTGCACTCGCAATTGCATTAATTGCGCCTTTAAAACTATTTATCTTCGTTATTATATCGCCTAAACAGTGCAGCGCGGGCAAAACATGTTAAATTCAATTCATTATTGATCGTTGCGCGCTTGAAAGCAGCAAGGAAAGTAGCGATGATGGCACCATTTAATGCAATCGATGTGCAGGTTTTGAGTATTCAACCCTTCACCTCCAGCTGGCCTCGCATCGACTAGCAGTGGCTCTTCGTGAAATATGGGCGGGCCTCGGTCGTTGCATCAAGGGTTAATGACGCCGTTACCATGGCAATTCACGCAGAACCACCTTATCACTCTCGTGGACGTGTGTATCACGTCACGCTACAACTTCACATCTCACTTTTTCCTCCTTTTATTTGCGCGCTGCCGAAAGAATCGCCAAATTCCGACCGCTAATTAAATCAAAATCGTAATTGACGGATGAGTTGTCATTACCCGCCATCGCGTGCAATTTCGCAAGCGCGTTTCAATCTGGTCACCGAATCGAATTTATTCCGCGATTTCGCCATTAAAATCAAACCATTTTGCTTTTTCTCTTATTTCCTCCACTAAATTACTGCGCACGTAACGCGTTTCCTTCATCTTTAGGGTGCTTCAACTTGGACCCTCTTCAGCTACACATACTTAAGCAGCAAGTCGACCCAAAAATCATTTCTCTGGGTGCAATACACTCGAATTGTGTTAATACTCCTATTTCAGATGCATGGCACTTTTTTAAAATGGCGTAAATTCTCTCGTTGTGTGCGGGAGTCGTTTAAAATGTGCCATTAGTACGCCGGTCTCCAGAGAAAATGAATTATAAATTTTTGGCTGAGAAATTGAAGTTTTGGTTGAAAAATTCAAGTTTTGGCCGTAAAAAATTGAAGTTTTGGCTGAAAAATTGAAGTTTTGGCCATAAAAAATTAAAGTTTTGGCTGAAAAATTCAAGTTTTGACTGAAAAATTAAAGTTTTGGCCGTAAAAAATTGAAGTTTTGGCTGAAAAATTAAAGTTTTGGCTGAAAAATTTAAGTTTTAAGCTAAAGAATTTTTTTTTTTGCGGAAAAATTGAATTTCTGCGCATGAAAAACTGGATTTAAAAATAATTAATTTTTGCAGGTAATTTGCGGGGCCTCCATTAGAGCGCGGGTCTCCAATAGATCGCATAAAAAACTTGATTTTGCCGATAGTGCGCGGGAGAACAATGAGAAGATTTCCGGTAATAATCATTGCTTTTAATGACAAATACTCGATGTTAGAACAACAAATTCCGTTTTTACACTTTATCTCCCCAAAAAAAAAAACGTGTAAAAAAAAGACAAACAAGGAGAATTCCATAAATATTTCCTAACAACAAACAAGGAAAATTCCCTAAATATTTCGTAGAAAATTGCAGTTAATGGAAATATTATTCCTTAAAATTAAATCAAAATCCCCCCCGCTCCCCCCCATTAAATCAAAAGAAATCGTGTAAAAACGGAATTGAATTTATTTTTCCAGACCGTCTTAAATCAAAATCGTGTAAAGATCCTTTCGACCATTACCGGCCACCTTCAGTGGTCGTACATCTTCTTTTCGACCCTTTAAATGCAACTAATTGACAAATACACACGCTCTCTTACCGAAATATATTTTTTCCCTGCCCCTGACCAATGGGCAGACTCCAGCTTCTTCCATCCATTGAGAAACTGACGCACCACTTTGTTGCTCGTGTCCACGATCCGGAAGCCCGTAATGTTGACTGCCCCGAACTCCAGCACTTCAGAGTCCCACTGGTCGTCCATCACCTGCGAAAAGGACACCGCAATACCATTAAAAGCTCTGCTGTTCGCACCTTTTCTCTCAACTAATTTTCTTGTTAATTAATTTATCCAGGAAACACTAAATCACAAACAAATTTCAACCGAAAAAAGCGAAAAAACTTCCAACAAAACTCCCATTCAAGTATTCAACCTCGCAAAATGGAGTCGCTCTCTCCAACAAACTTTTATCTGTATAAATTTGCCGTCGAGTCTATTACGTAAAAGATAATAAAAGAAATAAGCCCGAGTCTTTTTTCTTTTACACTTAAATGACAAATTAAAGAAACCTGCAATGCGCACATGTGCACTCAACATCACCTCCCCACACCCCCCCCCCCCCCACACGGAGACATTAGAAGAACGTGACAAAAGATTTAAACACCTTTTCTCTTCCCGTACCAATGTATCAAACAACATCTTCCCCTCCCTCTTCCGGTTAGATAAATTCGCCGAGCGTGACTCTTCGTTTCTGGAGTTAGTCCCTCGTCTTTAGGAGCATTCTGCTGGGAGTTTTGTGGAATAAACACGAGATTACGGCCATTAATCGCGGTATTACATTTATTGACAAGTAATTAAGCGGAAAAGTTCGTGCCCGTCTCCCCGCGTCAACCTCCCGCCGAGTTCATGCCACGTTTATAACGGGCTCTAGAAAGCATTTGCACCTTGACAGCAGCTATGCATGAAAGACTAGATTAATTAAGCATTCTCGCGCACGGCTCCCATGTGCAAAGAATATATTATATTCAACGTTTTTACAAACCAATAAACCTCTTTTCCTCGCTTCCTGCTTCCCACCTCTCTTAGCACACATTTTTCATTCTCGTGTTGTTTCCGTCCACACCCACGCCCTTCAAAAATTATATTGCGATGTATTTAACTGTTTTGTGTTTAAAGGTGGAACCACAAGGGAGCGGGTAAGATTTAAAAGCTTGCTTTTACTTGAAAAAGCGGCTAAAAACTCGCCCGCTTGAGTAAACACAAGCTTGCGTTTTTATTTAAAGCTTTGTTTTCAAGCGAGCTTGTACTTAGAGATTGCAGTACCGGACGGTTTTCATGGTACCGATATTCGGTACTGACATTTTTTTCCGGTACTATATTCGGTTCCGGTACCGAATGAAAAATGAGCACCGGTATTGGGGCCGGTACAACTACCGAGAGCGGTACTGCCACCGGTATTGGTACCGGTTCTGGATAGTCAATCTACTTCTCAACAAAAATATTTATTTGTCATGTATAATTAAATAATACTATAGTACTACAATTTATTCTTAAAAATATGAACGTAAAAAGCACAATGAATCTAGAGACTGGTCACCCACACTGGATTTTTGTTTGTAGAAACTTCCGGCGTAGACACGGACGGTATAGGAACTTCCGGATTTTGTCTTAGTTCAGCCATTTGTCATTATTACTATTTCCAAATTAATTTAAAAAAAGAAAATGTTTCCAGCTGGAATGAGTAAATAACGAGTGAAATAAAATTTGTCACCTCCTACATCAGTAGAAATGCTAATAGTAGGTGGCGTTGTTGTGTTGTTTATGATGATGGAAAGTACCGGTTCCAGTTCCGGTGTGAGAGACGGTTCCGGTACCAAGAAAAGCTTACGGTACTAGTACCGGTCCTCAGTACCGACAGAAAAAAACCTTGGTACCAAGACTGGTACTGAATCCCGGTACCAATACCGGTACTGGAACCAATACTAAAACTGGTACTGCAATCCTACTTGTACTCACCCGGTCCGATCAAACCAAGTTAGATTTACCAGCTTCAAGCTTGCTGGTGTTTTGGTCATGTGACTTTGACAGCCAATCAGAATCGTGAGGAAATTCTTGGAGGAGATTTTGGCGGGAATTTCTGGCTAGCTACCTAGCTAGCTTGAGTTTGCCAGTTAAGCTGGTAAGCCAAAAACTCTTTAAACTTATACTCGCAAACTTTGGAATTTTACCCGCTCCCTCGTGTTTCCGCCTTAAGAACGAATCTCTTTTATTTAACAAGTCATTTATACATTTCCGAACCAAAATAAATAAATAAACACATAACTTTATTTTCCCATTTTGCTGCAACTTTTATTTCTGCTTCACAACTTGTTGACTCGTAAAAGAAATTTCTCTCACCTTGCTTCGACGTCCTCCGGGAGCCGACCAATCTTCTTTTGTTCGCAACCCGCGACTCAGAAATTTACATACGAGTGAGTAAAAAGAGCGAGCCGTGTTTATTCTTTTGCCTTTCTTTCCGATGTGTGTTGACTTACAACTAAAGCACCATTGCTTTTTTTCCCCCATTGATTTCCCACTAACACTGTGTTCTCTTCTTATCTAAGTGTGTCGCACTCAGTTGATTCTGAGCTTAGAGCTTTTGTTTTTGTAGCAATCATCAAGTATTTGCTCGCCAATCTAATGACTCAGGCTTTTCCCGTGAATCTTTAAGTCGCAGTATTTTGCCTGCAAACACTGCGCCAAGAGACCCCGAGCTCTGCGCATTTTTCCCGCCTCTTCCAGTCGACTAAAGAAAGAAAAACGAGTTGCCTACCAATAAATCACTGGATTCATAATGATGTAGGACTTGCTTAGCCTCCATCTCGTGCAGTAACTAATGCTCAACTACGTCATACAATATTTCAATTTGATAGAGCGCCACCAGCTTTTAAAGGTGAGTGCATTCCTTGCTTTCGATATAATGGTTTTCCAATACGCAACTCGGATCGGAACATTTAATTCTTGTTACGTCGGCCGAATAAATCATACGTGCAAAATAAAACTCGCATTCCGACGCCTGCAATTCAAAAGTCAAAGAAATGCAAACTTTTTACAATTTACACATTTCATCCGCTTTATATTGTTTCTGTCGCTTCTCTGACCGATTGCAGCGCCACCACTAAAGCCCACACTCCCTCGCTTCCTCTCCTGGCGTCCAAAGTGATTTATTTGCTGTTTGTAAATACCAAAGAGTCTTCCTTACTCATTACCGTTTTCAATATAACACGGCTTAAGCAATATTGGACCTTGTAGTCAATACTTGGATGGGTAACCATATTGTTACGCGGTAGAGCCGTACCGTGTATCGGCTGGCTCTGCTCGCTCTGTTTAGGCATTTAATACAATGAATTCTCACTAGACGGCGCTGTGCACCTAATTAGATGCACAGACCGTTCAACTTAGTTGATAGGGGGAATAGGAGTTTACTTAGTGAGTTGATTAAGCCAGAGAGCTCAGATCTCTTTTGAGTCTCAACCTGTTACCTTCACCTACTACTGCCAGCCGGTTGACGGTCAGGCAGGACTAGGTTTTCTAAACTGAATTGAATTGACAACAGCATCATCCTTATTTAGTTATTTATTTGATTTGAATGAATGATTTATATTTTAGGTTAATAAATGAACAAATGTAATAAGAGCTGTTGACCGAACATTTACATTAGTAAATGTCCGACTTTGAATAATAAAGCCAATAGGCATTTTACATATAAAACCCTGTGTCATTCTTGATCAAATTCATGTCACGTAGGACTAAATCAATCCCCATTTAGCCACGTAACAATATCCTTGACTGACTCAACGTTGCTCTTCCCTATGGCAAGAACATCTGCCACATACTTTTAATAGGAGCTTTTTGTGGTTTCCCCGACTTCTCGATGCAAATTCAAGATAGGGTCTTTCAAAATGTCATCCCATCGCTCTTTCTAAGGCCTGGTGTACTGAATATCTCGTAGTTTTCTTTTCAAATGCCACGCGAAGAGTTACTGTACTTTGCAGACCGTAAGACGCACTTTTGTGCTTACATTACAGTATGGCAATGTGGTATTCTGTAGTGTGGTGTCACATGAGTGGCGCCAATGATTATTTAGTCTACTTATGTAGTGTCATATAACCATGACCACCCCATGTACAGTTTTAACCCCCAGTCCGAATAAAGCCACCCATACAGTAAGGCGTGCTCCGAGTCTCTCAATTCAATATCACTAACACTTTTTTTACTTTAAAAAGTCGACCAAAAATTGGGGTATGTCTTATACTCCAAATAATAATTAAAAATAAAATTTAAGTATTTTTTGTAATAATTTTTTTTTTTTTTTTTTATAAAAATTGTCTTTTTGTGTCTTTTAGTCAAAAAATATTTTTTTCTAAAAACTGACTGATAAAGATGCGTCTTATGGTCCTGTAAAATACGGTAATTAAACGAATTGCATAATAAATCCATTAAAAAGTATAACAGACACTCTTAAACATAATCATCTGTTTTTTTCTTCCGTCTTTTATAAATCTGGAGTCACATTTATCTCAATTTTATTATTACTCTCCATGCAGTGCTAGTTTCCTTGGCAACCTCCCGAGAAAAACTGGCGTGTTATTTTGTTTTTCTGTTGGAGTAACTAAACAAAATAAATAATAAATGCATTTTTTTTTCTCCTTCTCTTTTTAAAAATTGCGCAGTCAAGGGTTCATAATGCAAATGGAAAAGTGTTCCGACCTCATTAACGTAAATAAATGACTCGGTCGTTTCCTCGCACAAATATCTACGAGTCATTTATCTCAGAATAAACACACAAATTCGGTCTCCCGCTGTTGATACCCTTTCCCCCCTCCCAACCCCCCTTGATATTATCCCAACTGTTTAATTATTCATGAATGATTTGACTACCAAGGCTAGGTCACGCGTCAAACTTGGCTTCTTCATCGTCTTCGTTGTGAATAATAAAATGAAAAAAAGAAAAGAAAACTACACATACAGTTGAATGTGGAATCTTCCCCATTCCAGCAAACACAAGTTCAATGGCAACGCAGTCCTTTGTGCTTGTGTGCCACTGGGATTCGTAAACACATAAATCTCAGCCTAAATGTTTGCTAGTTTTCAACAAAAAGAATAAGAACGATGCACGATCCCGATAGAGAATTACAAACCGCATCAGTGACGAAACAAAATGTAAATACAAAAAATAAAAAAAAATTAAAAATAAATAAAAATCTGCATTCATTTGATATAAAATTCACTTTTTACAAAAAAGATAAACACCAGAGACATCAATCACCATGTAAAATATTTTTTCCCACATAAAAAAAGTCTAAAAACGAGTTGGAAGCCAAGGCGGAGAGAATCTTGTAGCTCCGCGTATTGCAGAAAAGCTCGCGACGTGTATTGCAGCGCAGCGCACGCCACACTTGAATCGCTGATTGATAAAGAGACTGGCAATGCACAGCCTCATTACACCGACATCCACCTCAGAGCAAACTTTCCTCTATAATGAACCCATGGCCAGTGCAAACTTAATTTCTAAACGAACAAATGGAAGCAATGTGGCCGCATTACGAGGTGTGTACGTGCCCAAAAGGAGTGAAGGACCTTTCCATTTTCGGCGTGCTAATTGCACGCCTCCTTGGGGGAAAAAGCCGAGATGAAAGTGCTTTTCCCGAACTATATTTTTCTCTTTCACTCCAATCACGGACAATTGCGAATGAGGCGCGGAGGGGGGCTCCGAGATCCCAACTTCCTTCATGCCGGTCAATTGATTGCCATGGCAACAAGATTAGGTGAGATCTGTCAATGGAGGAACCCCCAGCACCCGCCGAGGAGCCGATTGCGGCCAAAGAAGAAAAAGAGATTTTTAACCATAGAAAAACACACTTAATTGATTTAATTTGACCTCAGGATCAACATGTTGATGCTCGGTGTTAAAAGAAGCAAATGTTGGTGAGTAGCAAAGAGGATAATTAGAAAATGGTGAGAAAACAAGCACATGGCCATGTTTAGACGCGAATAAAAGGTTTGCAGACGCCATTAAAAGGTTAAAGTCGCCGCTTTCCGCTAAACAAATACGCGGGGATGCTCAGTTGCGCATAAACGCGTGTGCGCGCGACTTGTGACGATAAAATTCGCACACCGCCGCATAATTCAGTCGCTGTGGTTTTGTTTACCGTCGAGGTTGCCACCATGTGACCGCCCAGCCGATGGATCATTCACGCCACTTATTCATACGGCAATTGTGAATGTGTCTCTCCAAATCAAGCGCACGGGTCGAATGCACTTTTCATAACCAGACTGAATGAGTATGCGCGCGGCAAATATTTGCCCAATAGGCAACGCATTGTGCAAAATGTGTGTGTCTTCGCAATTGAATATCGATTTTTTCCCCTTTCGTGCTAACAAAAGGTGAAATGGAAGCATTTTTCTCCATTATCTTTGGCGTGACAATAAATGAGGTACGTTCAACATTTAAAGTTCAATGCATTTGCGTTTCTACACCGCTCTTCATCGTTACAGAATTTCCAATAGGTGTGTTACAAGAAGAGACTGTAAAAAATGGTAATTGTTTACGTATTTGGCCCTCGAGTGGACATTTCCCCTCAGTCTCCTCCAGTCTCTTGATCTGATGTTAAGTTCAGTTTTAAATCCGTTTAAATCTGTTTTGAACTTCACTCACGCATAACGACGAGTAGCTTGGACGTTCTAATACACAATGGCAGTAACTAAGCAACTTCCAAATGCAATACACAATTAAAATTAAGCCTTTTGCCAATTCGAGTGTAATTACAGTTCCCCTTTGATTCTTTTCTTTATCATCATCAAATAAGTAATCAAAAGGTGGAGAAACGATTCAAATGTCACTCACCAGACCGCTGAGCAGGTAATGAAAGTTGCGTCTTCCCAAATTGATTGACCTCACGTGGCTGATGATTACTTTCTTAGCTGTATCCGTATTACAATCTAACACGACGTATTTATTACTGTCACGGGCATGTCTCTCCAGCATAGTCAATAGGTCGATAACATCGGTCGAGTTGTTGATTCGCTTCACGATGTGCACTTCCAACGACGAATTCGGTTTCAACATTTGAAATATCTGTTGCAGTCGAAGCAAACCTAATCAACAAAAAAGAAAACAAAAAATTACACATTTAATAAAAATAAAAAAAAAAAAATAAAAAAAAATTTTTTTTCGTCTGAAATGACTTTTTCAATTTAAATCAACGCACAACGCAGCCTTGAGTTTTGACAAGTCCTTGGACGCATCTCGTGTTCCAGTCGACGAAGCCGCTTTGTCATCCTTTTAGTCGCCCATCGTTATTCTCCTATTTGCCATTTGTCATCCTCCGAGTTTATTCAACTCTTCTCTAACCTTTGAGCCATTTGTTAGAGTCCATCAAGCACAACTCTGCATATTTACAACTTTTCTTTCGCAAGATCGCAACCAACTCCCATTAAAACCCAAACGAGTAAAAAAAAAAGAAAAAGAAAACAAAATTAACATGGCGAGTCCCTGATACAAGTTCGCAGCGGCTGCAAGACGACGTTGTAGCTGGCAAACGCATTTCACTGGGGGTTTCAACTAATTATCGAAGGCGAGAGCGTTTTCTACCTGAATTCCCTCGATGCTCACAAATCAGAGGGGCCGGGAAGGGAAGGGATAAGGGTGCAAGCAGACGAAAAGAGAAATAGTCGTGGGCCGTGATGAAAAATGCCCAGAACAGCAAATTGGTGAGGCACGTCATTGAAATGCACGACAAGGAGGCAAATTACAGCGGCGAATTATGGCGAGCCCCAACTTCGCTTTGAGCGCACCCTGGTGAGGCTTCGGCAACACAATTCGCGCCATTGCTCAACGATAACACTCATTTAGTTGAATGCAGCGAGTCAAAAAGCTGCTGCTTTATTATTCCCTACCAACTTTTCTTTTCATTTGCTCGTCTAATGTTGCTCTCGTATTAAACAAATGAGTTTGCGCACAAAGAATGTTAAACTCAACTACGTCGTCCGACGTTAGAACCTTTAACCTTTTGTTTGCCGGGGGAATGCAATTTTCATGAAGTTTGCAGAAGGTCAATATTAGTTGCTAATGCAGATATCAATTGTTTATTGCCTCGGCTTGCATCCGATATCTCCGTGATCAGCACCGGAAAGGGTTGTGAATTAATCAAACGTGCGGGTTTATTCATTTCCATGTAAATATCGTATTGCAGAATATTTAATTTTTATTTACCGCAAATGCTCTCATTGAGTGCGGGATGCTAATTGAACGCGGTATATTTTACAAAGCGGGTCTAAAATGACTAAAACGACTGAATTAAATATCTAAAATGACTAAAACGACTGAATTAAATATCTAAAATGACTAAAACGACTGAATTCAACATCTAAAATGACTAAAACGACTGAATTAAATATCTAAAATGACTAAAACGACTGAATTAAATATCTAAAATGACTAAAACGACCGAATTAAACATCTAAAATGACTGAAACGACTGAATTAAACATCTAAAATGACTAAAACCACCGAAATCAATATCTAAGATGGCTAAAACAACTGAATTAAATATCTAAAATGACTAAAATTACAGAATTCAATATCTAAAATAACTAAAACGAATAAATTCAACATCTAAAATGACTAAAACAACTGAATTCAACATCTAAAATGACTAAAACAACTGAATTTAATATCTAAATTGACTAAAACGACTGAATTCAATATCTTAAATGACTAAAACGACTAAAATAAATGTCTAAATTGATCAAAAACATGAATTTGTTGCTTTGGTATCATGTTACAACCTATTTTACGGTTGTAATACTCAGATTTTCACTTCCGTGCACGTTGAAATCTCAATTTCCTGTCGCTTGTTGGCATATTGATTTCTCGCTGAAATATCGCGCTGAAATTTTAATTAGCCAGTCACGAAAATACGAAACTCATAATATTTTCCTGTTTATCAAATCCTCATCCCCGACCAACCAAACCAACCAACACTCAAACAGCCAAAGACCACATACGACACAAATATCAAAAATTCAAAGCAGCATCCATTTTGACGTACCAATTGATCGCGCATTCTTACACGCACAGCTTTCAATTACTTAATTACTTTTCCAGCGGGAAATAATTAATTTATAGTCGAAGTAATTGTAATTCTCCAGACTCTTTGTACTATTCGTTCGGCACTTTTCCGTCAATCGAAGGTGGAATCTGCCTTCGCCTTGAGAGATAAAACTCATCTGGGGAAAGAATGCACACACGCAAACGGGAATTTCTGTAGCAATTACGATGCAATTAAGCGAACAGAGACATCACTTCGCTCAGCTAATTCCTCACTGGATTTGTAATAGGGAAAACGCTTCATTTTCAAGCGTACACGTCGTCGATACGGCCATCTAATAATCTAATTGGACACAAGTCTCCACTCTCAAGATTTAACGCCTTTCCGCCATCTTTTCTTCATTCAAATTCATACAACTTTACGGACAAATTAATCGCCTGTCGGATTCCCGCCTTAAATAATGCACAATTTAACTGTTCCGCCGCGAAACAATCATCAAAACGAACCGCACGTTTACCAACAAACACAAACAATCATCTTTTCTCAAATAAATGTCAGTCTGCGCATAGATGTACAATAAAAAAAAAATTAAGCGAAAGGAAAAAGGCATTTCAACTGACACTGGAATAAGAAAAAAAACTGTCTTCCAATTTCCTGCTCCGTACGAGTGTTAGAAACTTCTTTTTCGAGTTAAGTTATATATTTCATCTTCGTTTTTTTTTCTTTTCTTCTTTTTTTACTTATTTTATTTCATTTTTTTTCTGTTTTCCTTTCATTTCATACCTTTTTTTCCCCCAGCTCCGCCGTTCCTCGCTCATTTCTTAAAATGAAAACTGTACACAGGAAAAACTCATTTTCGGCTGTTGGCAAGCGTTGTGGAACATTATATACGATCATGTGTGTAAAAGTTTGGCGAAAAATGTTTAAACTCGTTTATTTTCATAACGTTAGTGCTGATGATGAAGGAGGAGAATGAAAAAACTCCTCCGCCGTGTATTTCCCCAATTTTTTACATTTTTTACACTTTTCTCGACGTAATTAACCGAGCAAAAGCAGCAAGACTTATGTCTTTTTCTACTTCTCGAGTTAATTAAGCGAATAACTTTGATAAGCGATTCCGACAACCGATGCATTAATTTCCAACACAATTTGTCGCTAGGTTTTTAATTCCCTTCCCAAGAAATAAAACAGCGAATTGTTGTTTCCTAGGAAATTGCACTCGAGTCGAGAAAACAACTTTTTCAAAATTTATACGATTTTTAAACGCGCTTTAAGCTTCTCTTCACCTTTTATTTAATGCACATAAAGGAAGGAAAGGGGTTAGAGTTGGTGTAGCCACAAATAATAACTAGGCCAACAACAAGACGGCAATTACTTTATTGCCCATACACCCGCAATGCAACGTGGTCAAAAGTTTACGAGTGAAACGGCGCGTGTAAATTCTCCCGGGATTCGAGCGATTAAATTACAGCGAATGTACAAGTTCTACTCCATAAATATGCATTTGTCGCCACAATTCCACTTTGACTTAATTCCCCCCCCAAAAAAAAAAAAAATTTTTTTTTTAAAAATGGCGAAAACCATTAAATAAATAAATTTAAAAAAATAAAAATACCAAAAATTAATTTTTCCAAAAAAAAAAAAAAAAAAATTCCACTCGAGACTTTAGAAAACAGGAAATTAATTCCCGCATGAATTCATATTCGGGTTAGAAATTTCCTGTTTACTTAACATATCTGGCACCTTAGAATAATATGTAAGGTGACGACTTTGCTCAGCATTTTAAAGCCTTCTTGCACAGTCGATGGCAAAGTAGGATAAGAGCAGGAGAAATGAGAGAAGCCTTTGTGACCTGAATAATAACAAGCACAAGCTGCAGATAATCTCCATAGAGACAAAAGTCCATCTTATACACTTGCGACACTCAGCACTCATCCGAGAGCAACACTTTACTCCTTTTTTTTCTCTCTCCTTTTCCCAACTCTTTTACGTTCGCGTGGAGCTCTTTTTTCGACTCGCTCCTCTTTTTATTTCTTCCGTTCCTTATGTAAAAATGATGTTACGGGGGTCCCCTTTGCATGGCAAATAGCACATTTTAAATTTTTTTTCTTTCTCTCCTTCTAACCATTTGTACATTAAACTTATTTTCACCAGTGTTCTTAAGGGCACCGTCTGCTTCTCGCAACCGAGAACACCACTTTAATAACAAGATGTGCTAACTTGATGTTTTCAGACTTTGCCGCGTGGAATTAATCCTTATGTTAATGCGCCGTCAATTTAAGTTGATTAGGGAGAAAATACGGTACGCGAGGTGTCGTTATTTCACATTAAATTGGAAATTTTTGTTTGATGGGAGAAGGGTGGGCTTCACTGTTTAAATGGATGGGTCTTGCTGCGCAGTGAAGCCTACTTGGCCAGCACTTTAAGCTGAATAAAAAAAAAAAAAAATTTTTAACCAAAATTTGATTTTTGGGACACAAATTTTATGTTTGGAACAAAAAATAAATGATTTTTGGGACCAAAAAATTAATTTTTGGGATTAAAAATTGATTTTTGGGACTAAAAATTGATTTTTAGGACTAAAAATTGATTTTTAGGACTAAAAATTGATTTTTAGGACTAAAAATTGATTTTTAGGACTAAAAATTGATTTTTGGGACTAAAAATTGATTTTTGGAACTAAAAATTAATTTTTGGGACTAAAAATTGATTTTTGGGACTAAAAATTGATTTTTGAAACTAAAAATTGATTTTTGGGACTAAAAATTGATTTTTGGGACAAAAAATTGATTTTTGAGACAAAAAATTGATTTTTGGGGCAAAAAATTAATTTTTAAAACAAAAAAATTAATTTTTAAGACAAAAAAATCATTTTAAGGCTAAAATTACTTATTTTGTGCGCAAAAATTACTTTTTGCGCACAAAATAAACCAAACTGGCCATCCCCTTGTAGAATTTCTCCTCTTCCGTCCCCATATACAACACAAATAAATAATTACCCACCTTCCAAGAAACCAATCAAAATTTTTAAAATATAATACCGTTGGCGAGTCTGCTACTCCATGATGGAAAAAGAATCTCAACATTGCGCCTTTAAAGCCATCTCACGTTACGTATTAAAAAATACATGATAAAATTCCATTTTTCCCTCTCTATTACATTACACTGCACAACTTTTTACTTTTACTAAGTCTCATCATCCAGCTGCACTAAAGTGGTTTATAAATTTCGGAGCGATCACTATACCGTAATCAAGTCAAAAACCCAGAAACGATTTCATTAAACCTCATCAATTTCCCTTTATATTCCATTAATTATTAGAAAACTTATAAACCATTCCCCCCCCCCCCAAAAAAAAATTTATAAACATCCGCTAATCAATACAACGAACGTTACAATTCCAAGTATCAGTTTGATTAATGATTAATTAATCCCTCCGCATTCAAATACCCATAATTACAAAGGTGATTTAATTGCTTCATTATCGTATTACGATCCAAATCATCAATTACTCGCTACAATATACAAAAAACAAAACACCTCACACGAGTAATATAATCTAAATTAATTAGATTTGAAAATATCATTAGAGAGTTTGCGGAATGCATTTTTCCCTTACAGTTAAAGACTATACGGTATAAAAATAGTGTAAGGGAAAAATGATAAATTAAGTTTTTGCGGGCTGCACTTTTCTCTTATCACTACACTATTTCAGCCAACTACTGACAGTTAGTAATTTTGGGCCTAAAAATTTAATTTTGGGGCGTAAATGTGCAAATTTCTGCATAAAATTCCATTATTAAGCCTATAAAGTATGGCTTTGGGCCTAAAATTCAATTTTGGGCCTCACTTATCATTCAATCTACGTACCTTTGACTGTTGTGTTTGATCGGGACAACAAAATAATCGCCATTTGCAATGGGCGGAGCTAACAATTTAGTGTTCTCAATTCTGATTGGCTGCGCTATTTTTTAATTTAGTGTTGAAAACGATACACGAAAGATTTTTGCTTTACGATATGGCACTAAAATAGTGTAACGTAGCACAAAATAAGGAAAAAATGCATCCCGCAAACTCTCTATTATATAAATCAATTTACCGGTAATTAAAGAATAATATAATTTATATATATATACGATTTTTTATTTTTATTTTTATTTTTCATAACATACGCTTGAAAATATCCTCCCAAAAAAAAAACCTCATAAAACCTCCGCGATAAGCTTTTACCAACACAAATCACTCGTAAAATATTCGATGTTATCCATCTAATATATTTGAACGCCTATTAAACAACACATGTTACAACTCCATCGAGATTTATATCCATCTATTTCCTCTCATCTTCTCCTGGCGCAAACAAACATCGAACTTTTCCTTTTTATGTACCGATATATTGGATACTCAACTTTATTTATTTTTTTTATACATCCCACACCCCCAAAAAATATATACACACACAAAAAACATAAAAAAAAAATCCAGAATTGTTATTTTTGAAATATCGACTTGTGTACTCTCACTTCACTTTAATAAATGCGCCATGTCGCCAGCTCGTGCACGCAGATAAATCCCTCCTTATCTAGCATGAGGAATGAAAGGGTTGGTGGAGCGGGGGACAGTCACTTGATGCAACGTAGGCGGGGGAAAAAAGAATATCATTGGTCGTGTTTGCCTTGGTAGGTCTGCAGCAATCTTCGGGATGCGGATGACTTCAAATCTAGGCCGGCAAGGGAAAATACTAACATAAATTTTCTCTTTCTCACGGGTGTGTTGTGGCCAAAACGGCGCCCGAGACGCAGCCGCCCCCGTTCTCAAGTTTATCGAGCAGCAGATGCAGCCGAGGGAAGTAAGGGGAGCTTATATGATGAGATTTCGACGAGCATCAAGAAACCAGCAATTGGCCAACCGGACTCTGATCAAGAAAGTGGTATTGAGGTCATCAATATCAGTCGAAATGACACGTGTCCACTGAGGCGTACTAAGAATTCAATGGGGGTTCACGCACCATATGTATCTTGTGCGCCTTGTGCAATCACACAACCAAACGAAGCAAGATGTTTGTTGTACACCAGCAAACCAAACAAAAGAAGACACTACCGAGTCCTCTCGTGTTTTCTTCTGCTTTTTATATAATAATAAACAAAAAATAAACATAAAACTCGTTTCCAATTTCCAGACAAATATTTTGGGCAATAAATGTCAGTTGTTTTTAATTTAGGAATTAAAATTCGTGTGTGAAATTAGAAACTTAAAATAAATTAATTGTGTAACGAAAAACACCGATAATACGATATTTTGTACATGAAAATAACTAATATACTAATAAACCAACAGAAGGAATGTTTGTACGGTTGTACGAGTTTCCGCGGCATCCATTTCCGTTTCAATCACTTCCGTTTCGCCTTACCAAGTGCAGAGAAAGACGTTGAAAGAGTGAGAAAAAGATGGCGGTTCACAAAGGAATAACCACAGTGGCACCTGGTGGCAGAAACACGAGAAAATCGCCATTCAGCCTGATTTCCCCATCCTTCTTTTCTACATCCTTGGTTGCAGAATGGAGTGGAACACCACATTACTCTCAGCGCAATGAAATATAGATTATTTCATGGTGTTAAAGATGTGTTGTGTAAGCACATAATTATTGCATCGCGTGATATTTAATGGATAAAATTGTTTGTACAAAACAATAAAATCAACAACTCAGCACAAGAGTTTTCCATCAACACTTCGCGCCCGGTATCTTGATGATAAATTCCTACTGCGCATCCCATTCTGCGCAGACGATTTTCTAATTCCACTTGTTATTTAGCAGTATTAAGCCTAAAATTCTAATAAAAGCTAAAATAAAATAAAATAAAATTATTAAAAGTAATTTACAGCGTAGTACCAAAATATTTTCATTTATTTACCTCATTTTCAGCATTATTAGGCCTAAAATTAGACCTTAACACCGCTAAATAACAACTGGAATTAGAAAATCGTCTGCGCAAACACTCGAACAGATTTATAAGGATTAATAGAACTGAAATAGACATTGCACATTTCCTTATTATTTTCTTATCAAATTGTCTTCAAAAGAAAAAAGAAAAAAAAATGGAGAAAATAAAAAAGAAAATAGACAGCAAAGGACCTATTTGGAAATCAATAAAATTTAATTTGCTTCGTGTTAGCCTCCGTGTGTGTTTGGCACACAATTGCCTGTTCATCAACCCATGGAATATTGAAAGATGGAACCAATACCGCTCCTTGTTTGCCGCTCGTGCTTAACTTCACGCCATTTTAAATTCTCGTAGCAATTTGTCTCGTTCAAGCGCGAAAAATTGGATACACTTTTCAATTATGACTTACGTGTCTAACATTGAATTTTAAACATTTCCAAAAGGGCGCGCGCAGTTTGCGTTACGATAAATTTATCAAGAGTCGCGTCAGTCAATTACCAAAGCGCGGACGTCGACGCTCGACCGATAACATTAAGTGTTCATATCCACTTGGCGAATATTCTTTCCTTACTTCTCGCGATTGCGGATGCCAGCAGCGTAATGCCCTTACAACCTCCTCCTCTGCAATTGCGGTATCACATGTTACCACATTCCACTTCTATCACACCCTCTTCAGGCTTAAGAGAGGGGGTCACTTGTGCTGGAGCGAAGAAGGTCAGGGTATTAGTCGCGACAAATTCGAGACACGTACAACTCAAAACAAGCGGAGGGGGACTCGACTCGACTCGGCTCGACTCGATTCTCTCAACCGTGTACACAATATGACTCGGCACAATTGCAAACTGCCAGATTATTTCCGCACAAAAATTTAATTGCTGATAATTTGTTTACAGTGTGTTGCAGATGAAAATCTAAGACTGCTCGAAGTATTGTTGCAAGATAAATAGAATAGTTGTTGCACGGGAGAAAATGTTTGTGAAAGTTGCGGACCAATAATTGCATTAAGCTGCCCCCGAGCTTGACTGCACAGCACTGTTTGCTGAATGGAATGACGCAAAGATATTGTTGTTTAAGTATATGTAGAAGTTTGCACATTTGTTTGCAAATCTTTTACGATTATTTTCCACACGAATGGAATTGGACGATAAACCGATTTGCCTTCGTCTGGCGAATGGGGATGCTTAAAATCCCTAAAAATCCAACTTTTTTTTTTTTATCCATTTGCTCGTGGTGCAGATTTGGTTTGTGTCAAAATTCAGTCGTATAAGCTTGCAAGCACTTTTTTGTGTCAAATTTGGAAATAAAAAGAATTTAGCTTATCAAAATCAGTTTTGTTCACTCGATTATGTGAATGACTCTTCGATTTACGGCAGCTAAAATCCAGGTAAGCTTAAAATAAATTAAACTAACATTACTAGTATTACCCGCTGCGTTGCAAGTAAATATTTTTTGATAATTTCTGATAAAATTTTGTCGAAATTTTAGAATTGTTCATAAAATTGTCGAATTTCCAGAACTTTTCATAAAATTTTGTCGAATTTCCAGAATTTTTCATTAAATTTTGTCGAATTTCCAGAATTTTTCATTAAATTTTGTCGAATTTACAGAATTTTTCATAAAATTTTGTCGAATTTCCAGAATTTTTCATAAAATTTTGTCGAATTTCCAGAATTTTTCATAAAATTTTGTTGAAATTCCAGAATTTTTCATAAAATTTTGTCGAAATTCCAAAATTTTCAATAAAATTTTGTCTAAATTTGATTAAATTTAAATCACTACTGCGGTGATCCGGTACTTCTCTCTGTGGGTTCTTTACGGTTAATGAAAACCAAGTCAAAATAATTTAAAGTCCCTTTTTTGGGCACCCAGCGAAAAATAAACACTTCAAATGCCAGAACTTAACACCCAGATACCCCCACAAAATTATTACATAAAAATGTTATACCAAGCACACAATTTCCTTAAATACAACAATAAAATTAAACCAAAACTGAAAGCAGACATTTTATTAAACATCCACGCTTAGAATAATAAATCACATATCATTCTTACAAATCTCATTTGCAAATCTCACTTGAAACCAACTCATGCTTATGCACAAACCTCACCTCATTTCATTCATCGTTGACCCATTTCGCTTTATCAATACACATCTTTTCTTCCTCGTTGTCATTTATCAATGTGATTCAAGTGTTCACCTTTCTTTCATCACTCGCGACACTGGTAACACATTAGACGCACCGAGCGGAAAGGAGAGAGAGGCGAGGGAGGGGCTTCAAAACATTGCTCGCGTAAATGGTGTGTGCTATACTTAAAGCATTACGTCTTTACACTTGGCTGAAGCCGCTTGCATTGTTTCAATATTACCTCCTCGTGCGTTCCTCCTTCATATTTTAAACTGCGCGAGCAGAAAAGAAAGATGACCTGCTCCCCGTGTCTCTCAATACTTAAAACCTTCAACTTGGCGCTCTTCGTTTCCTCGTTAATGAGCAACCGAAATTTGCAATTACATGATTCGAAAAATCCCACCCCCCCCCCACCCCCTCCCCCAGCTAGGGAAAAAAAAAGAACAGATTAAATTAAAAATTCTATTTACAAAATACACATTAAAAAAGTTTAGCAATAAAATCGTCCAACGCTCAATTAACTTCTTAATCCCATCGTTCCAACTTTTACTTCCAATTGCAACAAGAAAGAAGAAAAAGAGAGTAAAAAAAAATCTGCTGGTAATGAAACCATTTCCTGTAGGAGTTTGTATTGCCGGAAAGAAAAAGAAAACAGCCACGAGGAGCTAAAGGCAAAGCTAGCTAAAGAAAATTGCTAACAAGCTGCAGTTCGAAATTGCCACCTCGCCCAAGACCCACGAGTATATTGTCACTCGACCTCCCGAAGAGATGCCGCATATACATTAGGTCAAACGGCACAAACCCACTTCCGTTTACGCACCAATACAAAGATTGAGTTTGGCAAACGAAAAAGAGAGGAAAAAAAGAGTGTGCCATTCAAATCAACAGTGCTAAAGCCAGACCGGAACCGTCATTTCAATCTCTGATGACGGAACCTAATACACTTTGCTCGACCTTGGGTACGAGTGAAACTTTTCGATTTGCTGTATACTCTAAACCGATGTAACGTTGACCTAACTCCAGCCGTATCACTGGTGTAGCGGCACAAAAAAGTAGCCCATAACACCAGAATTGTAATCGAACTCCAGACATTAGAGAGTTTGCGGGATGCATTTTTCCCTTATTTTGTGCCACTTACACTATTTTAGTGTCATATCGTAAGGGAAAAATCTTTAGTGTATCGTTTTCAACACTAAATTAAAATATAGCGCAGCCAATCAGAATTGAGAACACTATATTGTTAGCCCCGCCTATTGCAAATGGCGATTATTTTGTTGTCCCGATCAAACACATCACAGTCATAGGTACGTAGATTGAATGATAAGTGAGGCCCAAAATTGAATTTTAGGCCCAAAACCATACTTTATAGGCATAATAATGGAATTTTATGCAGACATTTGCACATTTACGCCCCCAAATTGAATTTTTAGGTCCAAAATTACTAATGTCAGTAGTTGGCTGAAATAGTGTAGTGATAAGGGAAACGTGCAGCCCGCAAACACTTACTTTATCATTTTTCCCTTACACTATTTTTATACCGTATAGTCTTTAACTGTAAGGGAAAAATGCATCCCGCAAACTCTCTATTGTGATCAATTACTAACACTATGCAAACATTTTTTGATTGAATAAAAACAAACAAAACAGCAAGTTTAGCAAATTAAATAAACATTCTATTTCCAATTAAATAAAATCCATCATTCTAATCACTTTTTACACTGAAATTCATTGAAAATAAACAACTTTCCGCATAGTAGAGCACAGTCCACAGTTAGGCGTAATCCGGCTCAACCAATTGGAAATAGGTCAACGTTGTATTGGTTCAGAGTATACAGAGAGTGAATACTCAAATACAAAACACTAGCTGCATTCAAAAACTCTAAAACGTATGCAAAACTCGTTTCGTGTTTGTACGTGACGTCATTCCCATTGAATAACATGGGAATGACGTCACGTACAAACACGAAACGAGTTTTGCATACGTTTTAGAGTTTTTGAATGCAGCTACTGCAATTTTTAATTTATTTCCTTTAATACACGTCAGTGAATTGTCTTAGTTTGTCCAATGTCTCTCCCATGGAGTGCACTAATAGATATTTAAAAATTGATATTTTACATTGATAATAATTTTCTAAATAAAACCGTTTCCGGTTTGGAACCACTGCACTACATCGAAAGAAGTTTCACTCACAAGTCAGAAGAAAGTTTTGGTTTAGTAAAAGAGAAGAATATCCATTTAAGAGCTCGGAGTGAAGAAGAAGCGAGCAGACGTTAGTCAAGTGTAATATATGGAGTTGTGGTTCTGTCAGACGACCTCATTTGCAATGCTTTTAGAAAGCCGCGCAAGCGCATTGCCGAGGTTAAAAGGCGATGCGGGTAATCCTAATGATCAGTGACACATTTCCACCGACTCTGATCTCCATGTTGCTCCTCTTATTCCCTTCGTCTGGCTCTTGACCGACCCAGCTAAAAGCAAACTGTTGTTTGGGGTCATGCGAATTGCACTGTCAAAACGATACTCGCCTTTCCTTTCTCTTCGCCACACGTCACACCAAACGAAATATATCCACGTTTTATTAGAAAAGATTTGATTTAGCTGCGTTGGAAAGTGAGTTTGAAAAAGTCAAAGTAAAAAGTTTTTTTTTTCTTTCTTTATTTTTTTTTTCTTTTGGTAATTCGCTTCAAATGAAATGAAAGTCAAAGTGTGTTGTTTCGCGAGTATTTTGTATTTTAAATAAGGTTTTAAGTCTCGGCGCTGCTTTATGAAAACAAGTCGGCTTTTTATTAGGAACAAACTAGCCTCAATCCGACAACTGACACGTCCAAATTGGCGGACGTGCGCACTCGGCAAAATTGCGCCACTGTTGTTCTGCCATGAATAAAAGAAAGGACGCAGCAAACCTCCAGGGAACAGTTGATGCAACATTGGCTACTAACTAACATTCAGTGCTAAAGCAAGTGTGACACTTTCATTTACTTTTTTTAAACACAAAAACAAACCAAATTGCAAGTAAAAAAAAGATAAAAAAAACGTTGCAGATTCCACAAGCCAGATTGTTGTATTTTTTTATTTTCTATTTTCTCCAAAAAACATCAATCAGTGATACAAACAACCCTCCCAAAAAAATGCAAAGAACAAAATACACAGAGTAAGTAAAATTACCAACTTTTGGAAATTACACTTACAAATCTCGGTATAAACGGAGTTTAACCGCGAAGTTATAACGGTTTTTATTGTATTCTGTTTCATAAACTTGTGGCAAACTCCCATTGGCTATAGATGGATACAAATGAATAGAAAAGTAGTTCAAAAAACGCCACTCTCCATCACCAGACGACGTTGATTGAAAATAAGGACTAAAGATGGAAACACAAAGGAGTGGGAAAAATTCCAAAGCTTGCTAGTACAAGTTTAAAGAGGGAGTCATTTACAAGCTCACCTGACCCGCTTTTGGCTTACCAGCTTAACTGGCAAACTCAAGCTAGCTAGGTAGCTAGCCAGAAATTTCCGCCAAAATCTCCTTCAAGAATTTCCTCACGATTCTGATTGGCTGTCAAAGTCACATGACCAAACCACCAGCAAGCTTTAAGCTGGTAAATCAAACTCAGTTTGATCGGAGCGGGTGAGTACAAGCTCGCTTCAAAACAAAACTTTGAATAAAAACGCAAGATGTTGCAACGTTCCTTTAACGTTGGAACCATCCTCTGCTACCAGTATTGTGTTTGCTCAAGCGGGCGAGTTTTTAGCTGCTTTTTCAAGTAAAAGCAAGTTTTTAAATTTTACCTGCTCCCTTGTGTTTCCATGGACAAAATAATGACGGAAAAAGTGTGAAAAAATAGACTCTGGTAGAACTAAACGCTGCAAACTGCGCGATTAAACAATACGTTTAAAGCCGGTTCCATTTCAACTAGGTGCTATCGATTTATTCATAAAATACATGCTCCGACTGGTTCACAAAAAGACTAGGAACGATTACAAATTGAATCAGATATCGAACGACCTCCTTCCCACCATTTTCAATGTGCAATGAGAGAGAAGGCAATCCTCGCTCCTCTTTGATTGGCTCGGTTTGTAAAAGAGAAAGAGAATGTGCTAGGCTTCTTTATACAATGTTCACTTCCTCATGATTCAAGCTGACAGATGTGCTGTGGATTTTCTGGGATTACTCCGAGCTAACAGTGTTCTCTTTTTTCTCCTTCCGTCTCAAAACTGCTGAGTAGGTGATGAAAAAACTTTATTTACCTCCAACGTAATGGCCGGCAAAACGAGGCAGCTCACGACGAAATTACAAGTGCGAAAAACTCGCCTTTCGCCACGAATTTCGCCGACCGGCTGATAAAATATACATTTAAGAAAAAAATATCCTTGTAAATCCATAAAACAAGATAAGCTGATGTATAAAACAGCAGTGCATGGCCATGAAAACGCAGCTTTGATGGGCATCGAGCCATGGACTAAGACGTTGCCCTGTAGTGCAAGTGTTTGATGAGCAAAGTACGGGGGGCGTTTTCGAATTGCAGAGCAATCTTTTGCGCCCCTATTGGTCCCCCAGGAGACAGCGATAAGTATTCAAGTGTCTGATCGTCTCCTCGAGCCAGATTAAAGTGGAGTTCCAACCGTCCCTGCATCCACACATAAAAAGAGAGACCCTTCTGGAGACCATAACAAAGGTCTTACAAGCCTTTTAAACTGCCAAATATGGACGCTGGGAGAAGATGTCCTTCTCTTTTTTTTTGCATCGCAATTCCTCTTTCTTATCGTAAATAACATAAAGCGAGATTATTCCCGCTTTCGTCAAACAATCCAACACTTAAAAATCAATTCCGAAGAAGCATTAAAATTTCCTCAAGACGAAACAGAACGTCGTCTGGGAATTGCTTTTGTTTGTCGCAATTTTTAAATTTCTTTCTCTGCCAAGCTTTATAGTTCAATTCAAAAAATTGATCCAACAAATGACAATAATTCACCCATGTTTACTGTTTCGACGTTTCCAAACAACAACTTACACTACGTTTACATGCACCGTGATCATTTTCGGTTTTCGAAATATTCCGTGCATGTAACCGTAGTATACGAAAACAATCAATTGAAACAAAAAAATGTCGATTTATCTCAAGCATAAATTTTATTCATAATTACCGGATATTTAAAAAAAAAAATTTTTTTTATCCATGTCTTCGCACTTGATTTCACATCAAAGACGCCCTAATTACCAACGATATTACGTGCTATAATCCATTCAAGCAGAATGAATGAGATACTGCGCATAGAAACTTCCTTTTTCCCTTTTTTTGGGTAATTTAGCGTGTAATGCTGATTCCATCAGTACAGTGGCAAGATTCTTCTTCCACGTTGTATATTTTTTTATTTCTCCCTTTTTTTACTACTCTTTCTTCCTCTTAAACTCTTATCCTCATCGATTCGTTTGAAAAACGATTGGCATCCTTTGGGAGAACAAAGTGGTGCTTTTCCAACTCACTCTTTATTCACGCTGAGTGATTGTCCAATGCATGTCTTAAAATATGTAAAAAAAAAAAAAAAAAAAGAAGAAAAAAAAAGTGCACTTTTTCCTTCCCCGATTATTTTGTCAGGAAAACTGGATACAAATCTCGGTCGAATCACCATGGTTTGGCAATTAAATAACCTTGCTTGACTTGTCGACAACCAAAGTGTTTTATGAGCTTAACCGTATCTCCATGGTGACGCCAAGAGATTTTATTCCAGTGTTGATTAGTCACCCACTGAGCATGCGCCAACCATCCAATATAAATAAAGCAATAGATCCTGTTTTCCCCCGTTTCGCATTTCTTTGCTTCCACCGACGGATTTAATTAATTAAAATCTAAAACGCCAATCAAACAATTCTTCCCAAAAAGGAAAAAAGAACAATATTTTATTTACAGTCGCGTGTTTTTGTCAACAACAGGGAACGGAGGCGAACTTAATGGCCGTTATTTCTTTCTCTGCAACTCGAAACCGTTGCAGGTGGCGTAGCATTACTTAATGTTTAATTCAACGTCGTCCACATCGCGATTAAAATAACACGCCAGCGTATTATTTCGGAAGACATTAACATTCTTATTCTGATAAAGCTAAAGCCAGTCCAACCTTGGGGTGCACGCAAATGTTTTTAATGTTCTTTGTCGTTTTGCCGACCAAATTGTTTCGTCAATAATTCCCACTTTGCGCCCCTGAGAAAACGAGTCGGGCGCACGAACGCGAGAAACGAAGAAAAGCGTCGCAAATCGCGCAAAAGCAGCCAAATGAAAAGCGCAAAGAGAGAACATTTTTCAAAACAATCTAACCCCCGACCATAATAAAAATAATAATAATAATAATCTAATTTCCACGTTCGGTATATCCGTCTCAACACTCGAAGCGGCGCAATAAAATTTCATGAGACGGAATAACTTTTGGCCAATTTAAATTCGCATAACACTTGATCCGCTGTACAAAAACGCCATTAGACGCACCAAAAATTCCCCATTTCTTTCCAGTATCGTTTTCCCTATTCCACGCCGCATGTGTGCACTCTTTTTGCCGCTCACTTTCCTCATTTCCTCTTCACCAGATCTGACACATGCTCGGAAGAGTGAAAATTGAAAGAGAAGAAAAACACTTTTTTTCCTTCTCCATCCAATATTAAAAACTCGTGAACCCCCGTTTTTTCTTTCTCCCTTCCCCAACTTAATCCACACCACAATAAGCCACGTTTAGTACGAAACCCATTACCGAACAAAGCGGATTGTATTTCAGCTGGGAATATCTCTCGCTCCCTCGTCCGATGTCTTTATTAGACGTGTGGTTTCAGCTCATGACTATGTGGTTGGCCCTAATTATTTGACCTGATAGTAGTAAACGAAATGAAGCACACAGCGAAACGTACACGACATGTGAAGGTGATTTTGTCATTGCCTTTTTTTCCCTCTCCCCGTCCCCTCCCCCACTACTCCCATTTCATCTCCTCTCTCTTTCCCATCTCATCTCGGTCCAAATGAGTGCACAATGCAAGGGACGATAAGCGTCTTATCACTAATGAACGATGGCAAACAAGGCGAACGTGAGACTCTGGTGGCACGATAACAAAAGTAAAATTGCATTTGTGCCGTCCTGTCACACCCAAGAGCATAAAGAGAAAATACTTAGTGTAAAAGCTTTGCCGTTGAAAACGTTGAAAACATACATTTAATATTCATAGATTCCGACTTATCTTATTTACCGGCTAAAGCGGCGGCGTTTACATTATGTAAAAGTGGACCCGCATCAATTTATTCTCTTTTCCTTCTTTTATTCAGCGTTGTCTGCAACAAACCCTCGCGAAAATCCTCGTCAATCTTCTCCATCTTTTGTCGACAAGAAAGTGTAACGAGACACGGGGTTTGTCCATTCATTAACCTCGTCCGCCATTACAAAGCCAATGAACAATAGTTAATAGACTCGGGTCATTGTGGGGCGAGCAGAATGGCAACGTGTTATTAGTGTTGCAAGGCGCAGGCGTTATCCCTAGTGACCGTCGGATGACGACCTGCAACATCTTCGCAACTCCAAACTGCACCTGATTATCTCGCGCTGCTTTAGGCCTTTTGTGTTTATCAAAGTGTTTTCTGGCAACATCTTAGATGCCCATTTCATTCACTTAATCATCTGATGAATCGTCCATTTAGGAAACAAGAGCTGCCTTAGGTCGATCGTCAGCACGTTGCATAATAGAAATAGTGCCCTTGTCGACTGTTATCAATACCATTGCGTGACACATTATCGGATGTTGTGATTCTATGTGTGTGCTCTTCAATGAGCTCATTATGGCGCCCATTATGACTTCTGGCAAATTCCCAGTGCAGCTGCTAGTTTCTCCAAAATGATCATAATTTGTTGTACGTTTCAAGCTTTTCCTCGTCTTCCGCCTGTCTCAGCACTTTTCATTTCCTTTCGTCCTTTCGAAACAAACAAAACGCAAAAAAGTCCTATATACAACGCCAGGCAAATAGTATCGAATACCTTTTTCCCAGCACTCATCTTCTCACTAATAAAAAAGGGAGAAACTATACTCTGTCCATGTGTAACTTGGGCCTATTTCCGATTGGCTGAGCCTTTTCACTTGTGTAGTGATACCAAAAATAAATCAAAACAATGGTTGCCATTTAGACTGTTTTCCAGACAAAACAACCAAGAAAAAAATTGTTTTGTTCCCTGGAAGAAGCATGCAATAAACTTAATAAACAAGAATGTGGAAATAAACCAACATAAATCTTTATTTTATGACTTTAAGATACATTTTCTTAGAAAATACAAACAACATTACATCATTTCAATGATTAAAATCATCAAACAAATTTAAAACCACTCTGAACTATTTTTTCTGGTGGCAGCACAGAGTGAGTTATGAGGCTCAGCCAATCGGAAATAGGCCCAAGTTACACATGGACAGAGTATACACTTTATTTGAATTCATTGCCTTTATGAAAAATCATACGTAAAAAAAAAATACAATATTCCAAAAGTTAAATTAAGACAATTCGTTTTTCCGACGTAAATAAATTCACTTGTTTGCCAAAAAAAATAATAAGAGAATGTAAATCCTCGCGATTTCGACCCTGCATTTTATCATCGAAGAAGGGAAAGATGGGAGAATAAAAGAAGAGGAAGAGGAGAAGAAGAAAAAAAATGTGTGATGAGTTTGAGGATGGAAGGAGGGTTTAGAGCGTGCGAAGTAAATGAGTCTTGGCTGGAAACGTGAAAGGTCTATCAAGGACTTTGATTATTTTAATATCTCAATTTTCGAATACAGTGGCAAAGTACTCTTTTGAGCGTTCGCCGCCAATCCAAGCTAACGCTTGAGGGCACACATGGTGCAAGAAACTTTCCGCTCCCACCCTCGTCATTTTGTCAGCACAATGACTTGACGTTTCACACGCTTTTTCCCGATTACCTCACCCGCGAGGGAGAAGGATGTGGTATAGTAACATAAAAGTTTTTCACTTTACTGAGCCACACCGTGGAAAATACTCGTGCGACGTTCATACGCATCGAGCTTTATGCGATAAGCTTGTTGAATGGCGATGTAAGAACGGGGGAAATGTTGCACAGATATATGCAATCGGTGAATTAGAAAGTGGTGAATCGATGCGCAATGTCGCTTCCTAGCACCTCATTTTCATCTGTTTCATTTCATTATTATTATTATTTATTGCACACTCCGATGGAGTCAAAATACTGGAAAAGGGGTGTTGTGCACTTTTTAGACTTCTAAACCTGATGTTTAGAAAGTCTATTAAAACGGTCATGTCCGTCTGTCCGTCCGCACACTTCCGGCTTCATTTCACTTTTACGTCATATGACGTCATTTCCGGAAGCTTCTACATCGCGCATTTGCGACGGGTTAAATCCAACATTCTGTTTAGGAGTTTAGAAGTCTAATATGTAATGCGTCCATGTATTACAGATGTTTACTTTTTTGGACACTTGGTAGCTGGTCGTAGAGATGGCGGAAATGTGACTGCCATCTTGAGACGAAGCAGTTGAATATCGTATCCCGTACATCAAAGGAGGTCATTCCATATCTGGGTACAACGATGAGGAAACAATTTAGCCTGGTAGCGAAACTCTTTCCACACTCAAGAGGAGCCCTGGAATCTTGGCTTCCATTGGCCGAGGCATTTCACTTGTGTAGTAATCTTTGAGACGTAAGAGGTTAGTCAAAGTCAGGATATTATGACGGTTGCAGTACGAAGTGACACGGGATCTGGGTGTATCTTATAGGCTGCCCAGGAGACAAGATAGTATGCGGTCCTAAGAGAAGTCATGAACCTCCGGGGGACGAGGTCCAGGGGACCGAGGCGTACGAGATGGTTGGATAAATCTTGGCCTTGATGTACTTGGTGATTTCCTTACGAGACAAGACTTTCCGTAGGTGTTTGATGATGAAGGTGGATCAAGTGAGAAATTTGGTTAGGTTGTGAATGTGGGGGACGAACGTCAAGCGAGGGTCCAGAGTCAGACCCAGGACAGTGACGGATTGGGTTGGTAGTACGTTTTTACTAAAGATATTGTTGAATGTTCAGAGTCATGAAATAACCGGTCAGCCAAGGTGGACAGTAATATAACAAGTGAGTTTATTCTAGGGTTTTTAACATAGGTGGTGCTGCTGTGAGAGTGCAGCGCTCCTGACAAACTGTCAATCAAGTGTAAGATATGCAGGGAAGCAGAACACAGCAGTGGGGTAAGGAGTCCGGGCACGAGGACGACTGAAGGAAATGATTTTAGTCTTGTCTTTGTTGAAAGCAAGGTTGACTAATTCTAAGAAAAAGAGAAGTCGAAAATCGGGAGAGGGGTCAAGGTTTTAGAGAGTAGAAAGAAACAGGGGTCAGTCTGGTGCCCAATTAAAAAATTTAAATCACAAAGTTATCTAAAAAATCACTACAAATAACAATACTATAAATTCCACAAATGAATAATTTTGAAATTTCACAATTATCATTACAAATCCTATCGACATCGATAGGTATAGCTGCAGTGATTGCTGGGGCACGATAACCCGGAGATCATATTTTATTTATTTATTTATTTATTAAATCAACGCACCATAATAATACTAAGCAGTCAATACTCTACCCAAAAAAATCATGATACTCAATAATAATATTATTTATTATTATTGACGCAGAACTACGTCCAACAGGACAATCCTCGAAACGGAAATGGAAACCAGTGCCAGGGACGGAAATGGGAATTTACAATGCCACGATAAAAAGCAATTCCCATCAACAATAAAAACACAACAAACAATCCTATCCCCACGTAGTTCTATGTTATCCTTTGTAATTTTATTATTATTATCGTATTATTCATTTTTTCCACAGAAATTTCTAATTTAAACAGCAAAAATCCCCGATATTATAGAAATTCACATTCCTGATTCGGAATTTTCTAATTGCAAATGAATAATTAATTAGCTAATTTAAAATTTTGTATTTAATTTGTAAGGTTCGCGAGAGAAAGGGGGCAAGGAATGGCGTGTAAATTTATCGATTCTTCCATTAATATCTTGTCGTGTAATGTCATCAATGTTGTATTGATTTTTAAGTCTGAACATTTTTCCACTTGGTTTGAAGATTTTGAACACAACGTGCCCCGAAACGTGATATACGCGAGATAAAATATTGTACACGAATTCAACCCAATTTGTGATCACAATAAACTTATTTTAAAATGATCAATATTTGAGTCGCCCCATTTTGTAACCAAATTGGTGAATGCTTTGCCAATGGCCCCTTTAATTCGATCAATGTCTTCATTCTGCCGTGCTCCCCCCTTTTGTGATTTTTCTTTTTATTTCCTTTTAAAATTTATATTTTATTTATTGCAAAACTTTATTTTTTGCGCCCAAACAATCAATACGTGACTCGCTCTCACGTTTCTCCTAATCGTGAAAAATCACAAGGGAATCTTCGCTTTTATCTGTTAACTCATGGATGCACGCATGACAAAAGACCATTCGTTTCCGTCGGTCTTTTGAGTAAAATGAATAAAAAATAAAATTAAAATCAAGCATTACACCATCTCCTACTCGCAATATCGTTCGACACGAACGAAAAAAATATTTATTTTAAAAAATTAGATTTTAATCTCGACGAGATAAATTTAAAATCAACAAGTCTGAGAATTTTCATTACAATTTTCCTTTTTTTAAATCCCATCATGAATTAAATTAAATTTTCAATTCCTATCACATAAACACTAAACAAACATCACATATTAAAATTTAAAAAAAATATATTTCCCCCATCTCATTTTCATCCTTAAATCTCAAGATTTTGTTTCATATTAAACGTGAAAGTACATTAATGTCTTTCTAATCGAAAGCACCGCCTGTGCTTCACTGCAGGGCACGCAAATTCAATTTCCCAGGAAAAAAAAAAGAGAAAAAGGAAAAACGGCACAAAAAAAGACATAAAGGCGATGAAAATATTTCAATCTAATTAAACAATAGAAGCTTTTTTTTCTCCTGTCAAACGTGTTGATACCACATTTGAGAAACAATGGGGGAGGAAAATGAATATCTCGTCGAGCCAAACATCCATCAACATCGATTTTTCCTCTCATACTGCCACAATGTGGATCATAAATGATGAAACAACGCTCGATTTAATGTTAACTTAATCCGATTGAACATTCATGTCAGTCACCAAAGCCAGTTGGGATTTCATTTAACCCTTGGAAAATTTCAAACTTTTCTACTCTGATCCTTAATGTCATATATCTCATACATTTTTTATAACAAAACAAAAGAACTCCACCTTCACCTCTATCTTTTAACTTCGACTTCGAATTTCTTTACCAAGTCACGTTACATTGAAGTATGTATGAAGGAACCTGTGATACTGATACAAACGTCCATTTCTCTTTCCATTATCTTACACGACTTTTCTACCGTGTACGGCTGGAATTTCCACAAGTTTTAAAGCAAAAAAAAGATGACGGGCAGGGAATATTTATTTTATTTTATTTTATTTTATTTTATTTTATTTTATTCTTCTTTTTTCCGACATCACATTGTGTGTGCTCTTCATCGTTCCGAGATAAAGCTCCATTCTCATCCACTCTAAATGACTCTAGGTATTATTTTTGAGCATCTGTCAGTTCTTTTTTATTCTTGTTTAACTCCGCATGCCTTTTCCCTTTCATCTTGATGTCCGCATCAAAGAATGAAATGGAGACGATCAAAGCGTCATTGTGTCAAAAGAAATCTACATAAAAATCGTTACAAACTTACTACACCATGACAATCGAAAGACTCCGTTCAAGTTAACATCAACAGACGGGAAAAGAAAGGAATAAAATGAATGCGTGGCAAAATAAAAGCCGAAATTATCCATAACTTTTCTTTAAAATGCCCCCCCCCCTTCCCCCCCAAAAAATAAAAAATAAACCAAGACGTTCCACTTACCGTCGTCTGAGTCGTACAGATAGATAATCTTCTTCCAACGGTAGAATTCAATAAGGTCGAGTACAGCTCGAATGTAGTTAGGGCGCAAACCCAGAGCAAAGTTGATTGTAGCTGACGAAGGCTCCTGCACCTTCTCCGGGAAATTAGGAGTGATGTAAGGCATTTGGAACGTATTGCTGTACGACTGGAATGTGTCGAATGAGTCCGAATGCGCAGTTCCAATTAAAGTGAACACTCCTCGTGAAAACTGATTGCAAACTAAAGAAAAACAAAAACAAAACAAAAAAATTAATTAATAAAAATATTTAAAAAAAAAAAAATTATTAATAGACCCCGGATATTTATGCAAAATAAAATTCGTTTTATGCACCAAAAATTCCATTTTATGCAAAATAAAAAAATTTATTCGAGTGAAATCAGGTGTTAAATAACAACTTAATGTCATTTCAAAGTGTTTTTGATGTAAATGAACTGTAATTGCTAATTACAATTTATTTTTTTCTTAAAACTTTTTCCAGACACTAATTTAGTGACTTCCCCTGGTGTCTGTTTTTGACGAAGTCCTCAGTTAAAAAAAAGACATAAAATCGCCGTTTTTTTCTGGAAAAATGGCGATTTATGCGGGAAAATATGCATTTATAGCCAATTTCGACTTTTTATTGAATAAAAATAATTCCTATGCCTTTATGCATTTACCCAGGCCTTAATTATTACCTACTGCAACAATACGGCATTACAGAACGTATATTCGAACCATATGGGTTGTTTCTAGGTGTAAACAATAAAAACGTCTCAAAGTGAAATCATCAGCATAAATTTAAATATCAAGTGGTAAACGCAATTTAATTATGCGTCTCGTCTTCTATTTAAAGGTCAGCGCGTTGTTCAAACAAACATATCAATGTGATGGGCGAAAATAATCGCGCAACATTTAAAGTCGCCGCACGAATTATCAGGCATTATCAAGTGAGTGATGTGGAATGGAGATAACCTCACCGAGTGTGCTTGCAAATGTGGTCGAGGAAAAAGGGAAATGCCCGCATTGAATTAATTAGTCATGATTAAAGTGCACGTGCTGTTTAGTAGCAAGAAAACAGGCCTGTGGTAGCGTTTTCCGAGGCCCTCAAATTTGTTAAGTACTTTGTGTTGTACCCGTCGTTAGATGGCGCCCATTTCGCTCGCTAATGGAAAAACGCGATCACTAAATTAGATCTTGTCACTATAGCAGATGCCTATGAACTTTACACGGTGAAAAAATAACCCGTTCCTTCTTCGAATAATTCGAATAATTCCCATAGTCGCCAATCTTTTATTAACAATTTATATATGACATCGTAAAAAAAAAAGTTTTATTTTATTTATTTATTTATTTATTTTTAATTCTTCTGCAGAATCCGTCATAAACCATTGTTAGAAAATGGCTGTACAACACACTACAGTCGAGCCTCGTTATAACGAATCACAAGAAATCTGTCATTTGTAACGAAAGTTCGTTATATCAAATTTTTTTAACATGGTGTTCTACAGCAAACCAACCAAGTCATTTTTTGTCTTCGTTTTTATAACAAAAAATTCGTTATACGAGGTTCAACTGTATTGAGGTGAAGCATCCATGCCAAAAAGTCAAAAACATGAATAAAAATAGAATATGTAAACCACAATTCGTTAATTAAATAAAAGTGAAGACAATTTAATTGCTGTTTACCAATAAAACCCAAATTTAAACACTAAACAGAGCCAAGAACGAAAAAAATGTCGCACAATAAACAGAAACGTTGAATGCACCAACATCCGAGTAGCCTCGAACAAAATAGCATTTAACTGACAGATTGTCACTTGTCTCCCTGAACTGCGAACAGAAATGAACTTTGTCCTTGCGAATGAACATTACGAGCAAACTGGAAAACACTTGAAAACACTACAATTGCTCCCATCCATCAATACGGCTGTACTTACTTCCCAAATATGAAATAACGGCTTCAAAGCGACTCACATGCTTCAACTAACAACCAACTGCTCAAATCATCTTGAATGGATCGACTCCAAAAGAGACTCTTCCTTCTTAAATTGCATTTTTCAGTGGAAACACATTAATCCCATCGAACGGCACATCCACCGACATCGAGAAATAATCTTTCGTATAAAGATTTAAAACAAGATTAATCAAAGCCTAAACTCACGAGTTGAAGCAACTCATTAATTTTGTAACCCCCACTTTACTTTATTGCCTTATACTAATTCACATTTAATCCATATTAATAGAAGATGCTGCTGCTTTACGCTTCATATATTTATATGGAAAACCTCATTAGAGAAAATCCATTTTTTCTCCTCCTTTCGTACAACATTCGCAAAATTGCCGCTCGTAATTGCGCAATATAAATCTGAATTTCAATTGCAGTTAAATTTTACATTTTCGTACACCGACTGGCCGCACGTAGCGACGAAAACGACGAAGAAGAAAAAAAAGGAAAGGAAACTTTATTCTTTTCACTTTTTTCCGGAACTCAGGCATAACGAACACACATTAGTCTTTTATCTAATATTCTTTCTCGTCGTTAGGGACTCACTCGTGTTCCCGCTTGTTTTTCTTCCCCCGTCGTACGACGAACCGGGAGAAAAATGATACATTTCAAACCGCTTCAAATTACACATTAAACTAATCCAAACTTTACATGATTCGACTCCTACGAACGAGATCGATCCATTAGAAAGTAAATAATACCACGCCATCTCCTGTTTCACTCGCAATTGCAATATTTTCCTCGAGTTTAAAAATACAGCCACAGAGACCCGATGTAATTACTCCGTAACTAAGTCAAATTTTTATTTCAAACTAAAACCATTATACACAGTTAGAAATGCCATTTTTATGTCTGAAAAATTATATCACGCATGCGTGATGCACCGTCCATTGCTCAATGACCACTCTAGACAAAATGGTGGCTAAGATATAAGCGTATAAAAATTTTCAGGTCTCGCTGGCTCACAAGGACAGCATCCGAGCGATATAATTTTCCAGACATAAAATTAGCATTCCAATCTCTGTATAGTGGTTTTAGTTTCAAATAAAAATTTTAAATAATTACGGAGTGTCGTAACCCGCCTTGCTCACTAGTTAGAATATTTCTACGTGGCTCGGGGGATGAACGAACCAAGTAGGCAAATTAATTAGAATGACTCTGTCTTAAAATATAAACTGGTGTTTTTTATTTAATAATCAGATCGGACATCTAATTCATAGAATTCAGAAGTCTGGTTTAAGGTTAACTTAGGCGTAACGATATTAAAACTGGCTACAAGAGTATCCCTTCTTGTACAACCCATGGCCAAAAGTATTAGACCACACCAGCAAATCAACACAAAATTTTATTCTTCACCAAATAACTTTGGAGTGGTAAATGATAGATACAAAAATAAAAATGCACTGGAAAGACCTGTTTTCCCTCTACCAAACAAACTAAATAAACTTATAACTTGTAATTCAAATCAAGTTAAGTTCTTTTCGTTCGGCTTCAAATTTATCGCAATTTGACGAATGTAGATTTTTGTGGGAGAAAAACTCACGCGCACAAGATCTGTGGTTGAAAAATTTACACTTACAAAAAGGAATTTGACTTAAGGGAGGGACTTCTAAGAAAAATAAGGAGGGGAAAATAAATGGGTCAAAAACCAAACGTCACTTCACTTCACTTTAAAACTCTACAGTTTTCACAAACGTCTCTCAAAGCAGTCTAAATAAAGTAAAAATTCAACACAAAAAATCTGACCAGTTGATTGGCTGATCCACCAAAATCAGCCAAAACCATCTGGTTACATGAAACGAATTGTCGGCAATAAGTCTTATAAATTATTTACATCTAAAGATCCAAAGATCAATGCTCCATGACGCGCGTGAATTAACTATTCACAGCCTCGATTTGAATGTTGTTTGGTTGTTGATTATTTAGCAGACCCGGAGCCAATTAAAGTGAGGATCACTTCAAATCTGACCAAAGTGCACTAGAATAATGAAGGGTGATTCTCAGGTGATAAAACTCACTTCCAGCCGCTAAAACCGGCGTAATCGGCTTCCCAATTTGTTCGACAAGCGTCGAAACAGTTAAATTTCGGGATGTGAAATTATGAAAATGCCGGTCGGATATTGGCTCGGTTTAATTTGCCAAGTACGCACGCAAGAGCGAGTTGCAAGCGGCTATTCCCGACGGGTTTCTTCGTGGCCACAGAACATGACGCACAGGTAGCAAACCAATGAGTGTTGCTATGGCGATGCACCCGCAGCGGGAATGTGGTACTTCCGCTAGTTGCCATCAGATTGACGATCACAACGCGAGTTGCAGCCTCATGGTGCGTTCTCTCTCTCTCTTCCAACATCAATACAATTATCTCTAGTGCGCTTTATAATGGCCACGGCCACACAATACACCTGCAACATTAAAGCGACGACATTTCTAATCAAAAGTGATAAACTCATGTTAATTCAACTAGAATTTCATTAAAACCATTTTCCTCTAAGGTGTGGACTGTCGCATGAAATCTACTATAAATTCCGCGGATTAACCATCTTCCTTAATTACATGGCAAATCAAACCCACCTCCACCCGGTCGGGATTAAAGTTCAAACTTGTAGCATGGGGTGGTGGAAAAGTCGAACGTTGTTTGAATATTTTTATAAACGGATCATCTGGAGTCGAAAATCCACTATGTCTTCCTTCACCTTGGTGCACGAATGTCGGGCAGGGAAGCGGTTTTTATGTAGCTGCCTTTTATGATCGGTTTATGATTTGTTTTTAGTATTTGTTGGAATGGAAAAAAGTGAACTTTTGCTATTTTTTGCTGAGAAGATTCTTAAGTTGTTTTGATTAAATTCGTTGTAACGAGTGATTTTTTTTTTTGTTTTTTCAAAGTTTTTTTTTCTTGATTTGGCAGGATTTTTCTTGAGTTTTGAAGGGTTTTTGGTGATTTTTGTACAATTTTTGCACGATATTTCTTGATTTTTCTTGGTTTTTGCACGATATTTCTTGATTTTTCTTGGTTTTTGCATGATTTTTCTTGGTTTTTGCATGATTTTACTTGATTTTACTTGATTTTTCTAGATTTTTGCACGATTTTTCGAGATTTTTGCCCGATTTTTCTTGATTTTCATGATTTTTGCACGATTTTTCTTGATTTTTCATAATTTTTGCACGATTTTTCTTGATTTTTCATGATTTTTGCACGATTTTTTTTTAATTTTTTATGATTTTCAGGTCGATTTTACTCCTCCATCTTGAAATTATTTTCGCCATTCGTGCAATACTGTCACGCAAAATCGTGTGCTTTTTCGCTAATTTCAGATGTGAACCCAAACCTCTAATTAACCAAAAAAAAAATCATTGCTACAAACAGAACATTTGAGCAAACCCAATCCAATTCATTTAATTATTTACTTTTTAAAACTTAATTTAATTTGTCAACAAACCTCACCAAAAACACGACCAAAAAAATTAATTTCCAATAAAATAAACAACCTCAAATTCCTAACGATTCTAAACGCAAAATTCTCCAATCCAAACCCTAAAATCAATGAAAAACAATTTCAATTTTCTCGATGCACTTGTTGTTATTTTTTAGTTCCAACTGGGAGAGATACTCCAAGTGATGCTTCAGTATAAGACCCATCGACTGCACAAAAAAAATAAAAAATAAAAAAAAATAAAAAAAAAATTCCGTTGCGCATGAATTGTCAACGACTGGGACTTGCCATGGCAAAACAGCCCATTTACCGTCGCCGGATCCCCCGAGACGAGAAAAAACAGTAGCTCAGCTGGATTTGATTGATTTACAACGTTTCGTTTCTTTGTATTGACTCCTTCCCTTTTCCTTCTCTTTCCGAGATGACCACATCAAATTCTGGCTCACCACATTCATTCAAATTGCGCTGCACTTGGGCTGACAGTCAAAATGCATTCTGCTTCTGTTTTCGGCTCTGCAAATCGCCTTTACTCCCACTTTAAATTTTCATTCACTTTATTTACTACCACAACTCCCAATAATCGCATTACAGCGCTCCATCCACAATTTTTAATGTTGGTCTCACGCTGAGACACTACTTGCTTATTGAAATCTCTAAGCAAAGCTCGTTACACTCGCGACTCCAACACTTTGCTCACTTTTTCCTTCTTTTATTGCTCCAAATTCCGCAAAACAAACCAATAAGCCTGCACACAATTAAAAATAAATCCCCAAATCATCCCAGGTATGCTAAAACGTAGATAACACGCGTGCTATTGGTTTCCCACAACAATTTTCAATTGTATTACAAATAACATACGTAATTCCGCGAAATGCTATTCATTTTGAAAAGCAATATATTGCAGTTTTGAACCGTATGGTCGTTGCGGAAACTTTCTTGGACCGAACTTGCATTTGCATAATGGGAAATCACCAAAAAGCCAATCTAGGTAAGCGAGCTTCGAGTTTGGAGAAAAATGCAGATATTTTAGGTCGGTATTTTAATCTTTTTGGATATCGGAGGCTTGAAGTATGCAATGCGGTAAGGACACGAGTCTGCGCAGAGAGCTATTTTCAGCTCATTATTCGGGCTTGGGTGGCTGCACTGATGAACCTTGCTTGTTGACTCAGTGTCTACACACTCGTATTGATTATTTGAACCGACTGCCCAACGCTATCTATTGCCGACACGAGATAATGGCAAATCGTTCATGTCACCATTGCAGTCATCAAGTCGACGAGCGCAATTTGATATTGCTCTCAGATTGCTAATTAAACACCCATAAAATTTTCTTTTCTTAAAAAAAAAATATATATATAAAAATAAAAAACAAATATTTTTTTCCAACTTTATTTCTTTCGTCAACAATGCGATGCTCAAAAACCCTAAACAAACACTCGTTTACGAGAACGCGTTTGTTTTCCAAATTGAAAATTTGAAAATTTGAAATTCAAAACCTGATAAATACGAAACAATTTTCTAACATTCCTCATCTAAAAAAAAAAAAATTAAATAAAAAATTTAAAAAAAAAAAAAAAAAAAATCCATTTTTTTCATTTACTGCACGTATCGAATTTCTTCTGCCTCTCGGATTTCTTTCTTTCTTTCTCCTCCTTTGATATTGCGCACTGGATATGTTTCTTTTTGCACGTGCATGGCTCACCGGGCGGCCATTACGAAAACAAGCCACGTCGTGGCTTGCCCAGAAAATAGCAGGATCAGAGCGTGCATGCGCGACCCCCTCGTGCCACGGCGCTCCGAATCGATCCCGAGGAACCTTTGGACTTTCCATCGCAAAGGGAAGAAGACGAAGGATCAGAGAGCCGTGAGCCGTGAGGGGTTCTTCACCGCGACCTCCGACAACGAAACGAAGAAAAGAGCTTTCATCCAAACAAACTTCCTCCATAAAAGAGACCAAGGCCACTCGGCTGCTACAAAAGTCCATCGTGCTCCAAAATAACAAACGTTCGTTGCGTTCTCCCTGCGCACAAAGCAATGGCTGCTTCTGCTCTGCTTCTGCTTCCTCCTCTAACTCCATTACGCCTCGTTCCACTACATCAAACAAAAAACGTAAAGCAACCGCTTTAAAAAGATAACTCAATGCATTTATACGTGCAAACTTAAAACCAAAATCGTTTTCAATTAGCTGCGCCACGCAAAGACTCGAAAAACGCTCAATTTTCAAAACAAACAATTTATTTATTCCATATCCAGTCTCGTTTTCGAATATTTAACGTTCGGATGGGATAAAATTGTTCCTATATATTAATAATGCTTGCAGATACCAAAAAAAAAAATTTTTTTAAAAGAAAAGAGAGAAAAACCAATTTCAATCTCATTTTGCTTCCAACTTAATGATTAAAATCCTCATCAATATGCATGATTTGATCCGATCCAACCAACTGCAATTTGTTTACCCCAGTATTGTTTTTGTCTGCGCGTAAATATTTAAACTCGTTTACTGTTGCAGTCTGGATTTCGAGCGGGTCTGAATAAATAACACGCTATTCAAAAAGTGAAACAATTCATTTCACAGCAATCCAACTGACGGCGATTTTAGATTTAAATAAACAGCCCATGAATATGAAATTAAAACGCAGTTTCAGCCCGTAATTTCCAATTGGAAACGATGTTTGCCACCGTCTTCTTTAAATGCACAAAAGTTGAACTAACAAGTAAGCCAAACTTGTGTCTAATCAGACAGAAATTTATATTAGAATACCGAAAACAAACGCACGTGTACTTGGTGAGAAGCAAACAGTACGGTAATTGGAAAAGAGACCATGCGGTCAAGTTTTGTTGACTTTCCATTGCATTTACAACACTATATAAACCAACTTGGGCGCAACTTTGCTCGCAAGTTCAATTAAAGCTGCATTTCCACCCACACGGTTCAAAAATGCATTGCAATGCGTTCTGAAATGTTTTGGGTTTCACGACAATGCATTTTCTGATACATTTTTGCATGCTGTGTATTTTGCAAAATCTTATTATGAAATGCATTTTCAACAATATTATTTTCAAAATCCATTTAAGGTTAAATCTTAAATGGATTTCCAAAATCCTGATTTTTTTGATTTTCTGAAATCAAGTAAATTGGATTTCAACTTTGAACGACCGTAGAATTTCCAAAAATCCAACTGTTGCACATGCGCAATTAGAACCGTTGGAAAACTTCCTGTTTAGAAACGTGGCCGAAATATCGCAATTTTCCCATGCCATAATATTGTGTATCGAAACATTTAAACATGGTCGACCGCGTTCGAGAGCTCAAACGCGGCCGAAATATCGTGATGTTCCCACGCCACCGTATGGCGGGACATTTAAACACGGTGGGCCGCATTCGAGAGCTCAAATGCGGCCGAAATATCCCGATTTTTCCAATATCAATTGCAATTTGCCCAATTGTAATTATAAAATTGCAAACAAAAATAACTGCTCTGATCACTCTATGTGCAATTCAAGATGGATGAAAATCAACTTGGAAATCAAGGAAAGCGACCCTACACGTGCATTTTCTGAAATGGGATTTCGTTCGAAACCATCACTTCCGGTCTCCCGAAATCAAGAAAATCAAGAAAATCAGCAAAGTCCATTTAAGATTGAACGCGCCCATTTTGTTTCAGGGTGTTCACAAAGTCTTTAAACTGTGAAATTTCGTCTATTCCAACCAAAGCTCCTGTAGTGCCCGTCCATGAGGCTTGCATTCGTGATACATCATCTTGATATTGGTTAATGTTCTAACGCGACATTATTTACAGCGACAGCAGTGTACCGCGACAATCCGTCCCAAGGGGAAATCGCAGCACCCCTTGCTGGCCCTTCTTAGGAACTAGAAAAAGAAAAACCCAAAATACACGTAGTCGCAGTTTCCAAAGTCGCGGTATATTCATGTCGCAGTAGATAGTGCCGCGTTAGATGACATGCTCCGATGTTCTATTTAAGATTGTGTGTCGAAGGCACAGAATAAAGTACGCATTATCTCGCAGAATTTGGAGTCAAGACTGAACTCATTATTTTACTCGCACTGGAAAAAATATGGCTTTAAACGTCTTTTAATTGCTGAAAAGTTAATGTAAATTTGAACTTTCGGCTTTGTAAAGTCACATTTACAAAGATTGTAAATGTTAAGTATGTAAACACCTTTGTACTTAACCGGGCGAAATGCTATGCAAAAAGAAATAAATTATAAAATATATTTTTGAAACCCCACGGCGACGAAATCGAGTCCCACTCTTGATTAACAAAAACCCCAATCTAACTGCAAATGAAAATGGCAACGCAGACTGAATAAAACCTAAACTGCAATTGAAATCGAATCTTCGTCAAATGATGATCAGTTTGGTCCACGTCCAAATCGTGATGAACAATCCTCCCTTCCCTTCCCTTCCCTTCTCGCATTCGCAGTCTCTCATTACGTGACCTCCATCTGTGCCCGTAAGCAGGTCCACTGCTGACTTCACAGTGGGCGAAAAAAGAAGCGAAAGAGAGCGCGAGAGAGAGAGAAAAAAATCAATCTAATGAAAGATTTATCGAGTGGCATTGGCAATTTGTAGCGCCCTTTTCGTCAACTAACAGCGAGATAAACTACACGACTCTTGCATGACCCACGAGTCGACGACACTCAACACCAATGCCCAAGAAATTGGTGCAACCGACCCCATCCTGATGTAATGCTTAACTCTCACTTCACGGATCGAAGGCCCCCGATCACTTTGATTTATGGCCTACAACTGACCGACGTCGATAAAGGGATTTAGGCAAACATTTCGGCAAAAGCTGCACAAATTTGAATGAATTCTAATTCCATTTCCATGTCGCCTTTCTCGTTCCACCCGAAGAAAAGCCGCGAAAAGTGGAAACTCGCTCGAACGAGATAACTTGATATGTTTGAAAATCAATTAAATCAATGTCAATTAAAATTAATTTTTAATTGTTTAAATCAATTTAACGAGCCCTTATTTGCCTTTCCACTTTTGCTTCATTTTGTATTGATTTTCCCGTTCGCTTTTGCAAACCTCTTTCATCTTTACTGCGCTTGAATAATAATGGTAATAAACTGATATCAATTTGCAAAACCGAGATTAATGCGCTTTAAACTAATAGAATAATAAAGCAGGGCAAGTTTTAAACGACAGTTCCCTTGCAGCGCATTTGGAAATTCGAAATTTTCAAGCTCTTTAAAACGTTTGATTGGGATAGACAACGCATTCCCATGCGATATCTACAATACAGGGTGGTCTAAAAGTTTGGTTCACAGTAAATAATTCCCAAACTGTTTTAGATTTTGCTGAGTAGACTAACGTTTTAGACTACCGGTAATTGGATCGTGCTCTACAATTTTCTAATTCACTTTTTCTCTCTATCTGTCACGATTCTCGAGTTACAATATGGATGACCTTGAGGATGACCTCTGAGGTGAAGTTGGATGTCATAATTGGATTTCCCCCAAAATACTACCCTGACTATCATTTTGCTAAATCAAAATCTAAAACAGTTTGGAAATTATTTACTGTGAACCAGACTTTTAGACCACCCTGTATATTGCAGTCCAAAATATATAGCATTTCGTCAAATTAACTACATTAACCCTGGCAGTACCAACCTACAAATAATCCCTTACTCACCCAGGCCGGGTCATTTTTGATCCAAAGCCAAAAATTTTCCAAAAATGTATGAAAGGTTCTTTGGCTATTTCATGTTTTGAAGAAATTTAAGAGAGAGTAATAACAATTGGCATTAAATTCAAATTTTTTTTTAAAATTTTTGAATCTATTATTTTTTTTATTGTTTGTTATGACGTTTAAAGAAAAAACATGAAATTTCAGAAACAAAATTCCATTAGTTTTCGAGAAAAAGAAAAAAAATCCACTTTTGGAGATCAAAATTGGCCCTATACAGTTTGGTGCAAGGCAGATTAAATAATGCACTTCATAATACAATTTAAAAAATGCATTTTGAAATTGCATTCACAAACCAATAGCGCGCAAAAATGTATTACAAAATACATTCTCATAAAATCCACTGCATTTCAAAATGCATTCAATCTTAAATGGATTTCGGAAATCCCGATTTTCTTGATTTTCAGAAACCAATCAAATCGGATTTCAACTTTAAACGACTTTAAATTCTCATAAAATCGCAATACAACTTCAATGTATTTGAATTAATAAGTGAATTTTTTGCAAAAAAAAACCATTTCCAGCAAGCAATAAACCTTTCGTGCAATCCGCAATGAGTTCCGAGTGTTGTTTTTCCTGTTTGTACTGTTTAATCTATTTGGTCTTGGCTATTTCCTCGCTCTGCAATCTTATCACCCTGGTCTCTTGTTGCGATATGAGATTGGTAATTTAGCTCAGGGCAATTGGGTGACTTTTTACGTGAATGAATAAGATCGTAAAGTCACCCCGGGGACATGTAAAGCCAATATCGCGACACGGAAAGACAGGGCCATACTAGTTGTGATTAAAACCTTTAAGATATATTGCATCGAGTATAAATTGCAACCCCAAAAAGAATTTCTCAATTTCCAAGAAAGAAAAGGAGAAAGGGAAACTGCAATTTCGCTCCCCATATCCACACGCTTTGTTTACTTATTTTTTATTTATTTTTTTTATCTTTTTTATTCTTATTATTATTTTTTTTATCTGATGGACTTCGGTTATTAAAACGCGCTTCTCAGAAACGCGCGGAAAAGACTTGAAATGTGACAACAAAGAGATAAAAGATAAAATAAAGATAGTAATCATCGAGCATATTTAGTACGGGCAACTTTTGCTGGAAATTTCAACGAGATAAATAAAAGATAAATCTGTGTTGACTTGTGGTGAAATTCGGTTGTTGTTGTTGTGATTGGAAAATCAACATGGCGCCGGAAAGTCTGCAGGACAAAACGTGTTGCAGCGCGCGACACAGAGGTTGCATTTTCGAATTCAGATATTTATATTGGGAATTTGAGTGGATTCGAACACAAATAATGCTCGTGCACACTCTTGTATTGAGGTTACGTATGAAAAGACTAGACAAGGGAATGAGAAAGGCCGCCAAACAAGACTTTGACTCATGGTCGTGTTGGCAACGTGTAATTCAATTGTCATGAAGAGATGTGCCTTGGCATCTGAATGTTGGAAATCTCATCAAAGAAATAGAAAGGAAAGAGAAAGAGAAGAGAAGGAAAAAAATATGTAAGAAATAGAAAGGAAATTTGCAGTTTATTACGATATGAAACATCCAATGGTTTAGTTCTTACTGAATCAGACTTACACCAATCTGAAGACCACAACAAGACTGCATAATAAAAATAATAATTCCGATTTTCAAATTGTAAATGATTAGTAAATAATTTGTAAATCGGGCATTTTCAATATAAAACCTCGATTTAATTTTAATTCCAAGATCCGAATTTTTCCGAACAAAATTCCATCCCATTATCAGTGCGAATGGTAACAACTAGAATTAAAATAACACGAAAATTAAAAAGAAAAAATGTTGGTACTAAATCATCAAATACTGAACACATTACAATTTAAAACAGGGGTCGGCAAGTAATTTTAAGTCGGGTCCAGATACTATTGAAAATTTTTATCGAGGTCCAAAATAAAAGAAAAAAACTCATAATACTTACTAGTTTTAAATTTTTATTTTTTGACTCATTTAAGTAATTATATAAAACACAATAGGTAAGTAATCTTAAAAATTAATGCGATAAATTACACCCTACACCTTTGGCGGTCCAAGTTTCGTTCTTCCGGACCACAGTCTACTGATTTATTAGGCCGGCCATCAGAAATACATAAAAGCACATTGTTAACAATAGCAACACTACAATAGCATAACAATCAATTAATATAAACTCCAAAATCCAAAAACAAAGTTGTAAACAATCAATCCATCGACTTTACCATTAAAATTTTCCATTCAAAATACAAATCCCCTTCATTTTTTTATGTGATAAGATGGTCAGCTGCCATCTGTGTCCAAGGGTTGGATGCAGAAGCACGAGCTTAGAACAGTGGCGAAGAGAAGGAAATCTTCAGTGCCTAGACTATTGACAAAAACCCCCAGATGGTTATGAGGGCGAATCCCATACATTTCAAATTGGATGCCCTCGCAGCCGAAAGAGAAAAGGCGAAACATTGCATGCCACTAAGGCACATGCCAATAAGATTCTGCAGTTACCTTTCCTCGTTTTTTCTCCCTTCCCTTCTCCTCTTCCAACTTCCTTCCTCCTTCCCCACACATACGCTTTGAATACAAAAGAAACCGCCAGTGCAGTTTGCAACATGCAAACCAAACCAATGTACATAAACGCACCGCTAGATCTGCGCACATCAAACTGCATTTCAATGTTAAGTGCGCGCAAGTGCGCAACCAACTTACTTTTCGCACTAAATTTCAAATTGGTCAAAGTTAATTTTTTCTTCTTTCCTGCTAAACCGACATAAAACGATTCTTATTTCCTTACGTGGCTTCCCCTTTCACGGCAATATATAAATATATATATTTATATATTTATATATAGACCCGTCGCTTCCTTAACTGCCTTTTCGTCCCTCTTCGCCGGTGCTGGTGCGTGAGGAGGAGGAAAGAAGTGTGGAGGAAGAGGATGAAGAGCTGATGGAAGCAGCAACCGCCTCCATTTACAGTGCAGCATCCTGCGTGAATCCTTTTATATGGCGCCATCTCGCAGTTTCATCAAACTCGCTCCCTGTCGGGACCCGAGACAAGGGCGGCACGACTCGACCACACAGGTAATATTTGCAATCAGCGAGTACGTGCGATTTTTTTTTTCGCTTCTAAATAGAGTTGTCAAAGAGTCACACATAAACAAGTATACTCTTCAATCATAAACTTTTACGCAGCAATCGATAGTAAAAGCAGAGGGAAATGTTGAGAGGAATAAATAAAGAAATAAAATGGATGTTTTCTTGATTTCAAAAATCAAAATCGACAACTTGTTTTTATCTCTTTTTTTTCTTTTTTTCTTTTTAAGGTTTTTAAAAAATGTTTTGTATTGATTTTTTGTGGGTGTTGGAATACAAATCTGAATTCAAAAACATGTTTTAGAAATTTTTCTTCTGTTGTGTAGTCACTTGCTGAACGGTTTATGCTTCATTTGATAGGATTGATTGATTGAATTAAGCGTGATTATTAGTTATTATCTGCATTCAATGGGTAAAAATGAAGGAATTTCAATTGTAGAACTCAAAAACTGAACTATAAACAAAATAACTGTGTTCATTAGTTCATGAACTAGTTCACTTCTACAGATGAAAATTCAAACTTCGTTCACTTTCGTTCATGTTTGATGATGAAAACGTTGCAAAAATGTTAGTTTAAATGTTTAGATGACGTTTCAACATCAAAACATTCATTTCTAATCACTTTTTACACCGAAAAACAGCCATGAAAGCGATGAAAACGACTTTTTTACTACAAAAAAGTGTTTTTTTGTCATCTGCAATCCACAAAATGCAACAAAAAACATTTTAATTTCTAAAAAAAAAATCCAAAAAATAAACGTGACCTTTTGATTCATGTTCATGAACTTCGAAAAAAATTTTAGTGAACGAGATACAGCACTGCAAAATAATCTCTAAGCACATACCCATATTGAATCTTGTTTTTGTTGTTTATAGAACCGCCGAAAACTCCGCAAACACAATCTTATTTGCAGATACAATTGCTCCATGTTGGCAAACAATCAGCGGTTTTATTCTCAAGTAGACCACTTGCCAATCCTTTGTAATATTGATCATTAAGTACTTCACCTCATGTTTTAAACTCTTATCTCTTCCTATTCTCCTTCCCCTCGGTTGCATCTGCTCTCATCACCAACCTAAGCTGATTACACCACACGACAAAGATCAACAATAGTCGACAAGGCAAAGTCTCCAAAACAAGACGAAAAGAAAAGAAAGAAAAGAAGCGAATTCCCCCAATGCAAAATCGAGTTAAAGAAAATTGCACTTTGCAGTTTTAATCTCTTTTCATGTGCACAAAATGCGTGATTTATGCCGAGCGCTAAGACTGTCTTTTCCATCCTCTCACCACGCCCTCTATCGTCCGCGGCTGAATCGCCAGCGACAGAATCATCCATCAGCTCGGCGCCCAGCCATCGATGGCTTATTACCCGCGTTACGAATGACTTATGTATGGCGAATGAATTCTGAGCAGCTCCTCCGACGCAAGGACACGAGTCCCATTCATTTCCGACACCATCTGCAAACGAATCTCAATAAAGCCGTTCCGTCTTTTCTTTTTCTCTTGCAAATGTTTGATTATTTACACTATAAAATTCAAATCCGCTCTTATAAACCCCACTTAAATTGCATAATGAATGGCTGCATACATTAAAGCACCATTCCGCCCCTAAGCGTCTTAATGAGACCATTATTTCACACTTTGTCTTCTACTCTTTGTCATTCCCTGTTGCAGCCATTATCTTGACTAAATATTTCCATTTTGCAAACAATATCCGAACAAACTTCATTTTGCAAAATATTCCTAATGCACTTGCACGAGCAATCACGCATCCACATTGTTCACACATGCTTAAGCAGTTTGATGATATTAGTTAAAGCTGTACGCGAAAAACTAGCCAACATTTCCCTATTTTGCCCAACAGGTGACAACCCAATATCATTTTAAAATAATACACAAAAACGTGCATAACCGTCAATGAGTTGGTTTTTAGGCCCGTTTATTGTATCGTTTTGGTTTTTTGCTGTTTTTGGTGATGGTTTTGGGCTGTTTTTGATGTCATTTCGTTTATAGAATCGGTAAAAACCGTAAAAACCCAAACTTTGAACGCGCCTATTGAAATTCCCATTAAAATGCGTTACAAAATATATTATTATTTGTGCATTTCCTAACACAATTGAAAAAACATATATTTGACAACGCATTTGCAATTCTTGCAAACCAATAGCTCGTGAAAATGTATTACAACGTGCATTTTTGCCCAACATTTCAAAATACACTGCAACAAACACACTTTCAATGTATTTTTCAACCATATGGGAAGCTAAATAAAGACTTGACTCGACAATCACTCGGCAATCCAGACCTGTTAAAAATTAATCCAAATTAATGTCATTTAATATTAAATCAAAACTCACTAAAACTTTTACTAAAATCTGTTTTACAACCATTTTATAGCCCAATTAAGCAATGAATTTTAAATCGCTCAATTCCCGCCCAAAACTCCTACAAAATGCACCTAATCGAAACCAATCACCAAAATAAAAAAAATAAAAAAAAAATCCCACCTAACAAACCTTTTCTTATTTATTTTTACCATAAACATGACCCTCATATGAATATAACAACCCGCCATCTTCATCCTGACTGACAGATCAAATCCCAAACAGCACACCCCTGCGCCAATCCCATCCTCATCAACGCACTTATTTAAAAGCAAAAGCATGCTTTGTAGCGCCACCAGCCATCGAACGACATAAATAAGCGCGAGAACACACACATAGTGTCTAATTCGTCCGTCCCCACATGGAGACTCATGCGCGATTAATAACTCATTCGTCGAGGGAACCGAGGCTTGTTGACTGGCCCCGAGCTTCCCCGCGTGCGACTCGCTGATCAAACTTGCATTACTCTCACCAGTCTCGCTTCCATGTCTCAAAGCTGTGCGCGAAAGGAAAGTAAGCAAACATTGACCGGCCACAATTTAACGCAGCCGAGTGATAATATTAAATTCGCCATCGGCTCGGAAGGAGGACAGGCGGGAGAGTGGAAAAAAATATTATGTCAAGAAATTATGGAGCTTTTGTGTTTACACGAGTGTTTTTCTCGCGCGCGTTGCCAGGCGCGTCGCGACGTGCTCGATGACAGTGAGTTGTGAACGGTCACGCTGACATGGCAGCAGTCATCGGTTTTGGTTCCTCCGAGGCTGGATGGTTGCTTTGGCTCGCCTGTTAGGTCACTTGAGCCTCGTAAATTATGGACGGAGGAGTCGTCACTTAACTGCCACCGCATTTCCAGTGTGGAGAGAAAAAGAGAAAAAAAAAGAGTTGGATGTGATCCCTATATTTTTTTCAAGGTCTTAACGCCCAAGTGAGTTTGACCGAAAAGTGGCCCCACGGTCTCGTTTTCGCCCGCGTTTTCGCACTCGATAGAGACGCGCCCATTAGACGTTTCGATGGCTGTGATTGTCCAATAACACTTCATTTGAGTTACGACGCGATTTTCAATTTGGACAGAAATTTTTCGCCGCTTTTTACAATTTTATTTCTAATAAAGTCTGTTTTGGTTTCGAGATTTTACTGCTCGCACGCACGCGCGTCATTTTATTGCGAATTTTGGCATTTCGTGCGTCTTTCGCCGCCTATCTTCGCCGCGGTCCATCACGAGAGCTTTGGGCGGGCTTAATGGTGAAAAGGCCTGTTTATACGTGCATCTGTTCTGCAGTCATATTCATAAAAATAAATCCCGTATTCGCCATTCCTCCCCCACCTTTTAGTCTTGCCCACACTTAGTGCTTTTAGTTTTTCGTACGAAAAGTGAATTTAGGAAGCCACTGCGTACAGACAGTGTGTCATTTCACTACGAAAATTGAGTTGGCAATCTAATTTTCTTAGCGCCTACCATTTCTTCTTATCTTTTTTCCTTCAAAAAATATTACTTTGAATATCCGCCACCATCACCCATATTGTTACGTGTATCACGGGGTGAGTGAGACACACGTAACATTATTGTGGCCAGAAGATCTAAGCATTTTGATCTATTTTATGCGCATAAAACGAATTTTATTATGAATTAAACAATTCTTCAATCATAAATAGACCCTGGATATTTACGCAAAATAAAATTCGTTTTATGCGCATAAAATATGCACCAAAAATTCCATTTTATGCAAAATAAAAAATAAAAATGTGTAAAATAAAAAAAATTTATTCGAGTGAAATCAGGTGTTATCCTGCCAGACACATTTTCGTGGACAACATGTTTTCGCAAATTAGGATGCTGTTGGAATAAACAAAGATAAAAATCATAATATTTACTTATTTATGAATACAAAAATTAAAGGAAATCAAAATCAATACAGAAATAAAGTTTTAGCAGCAAAAATTCATATTTTCATGGTTTAAACACAATCAGGGCATTAATTCATAAACTTATTTATTCAAAGGCCAAAACATCGTAATTTCACAATAACTTAAAATAAATAGAAACCAAACTTAAATTATAAGAAATAAACAAAAGAAATCCAAACAACCAAACCCAAAAATTGTTCATCGCTCATTTCCCACGAAAAAACCAAACAAACCCGACGTATATTTATGTCCAAAATCCAAACAACCAACACAAAACAAATCCAAACATCTGGTTTACCCTAAATTCCAATTTGAAATCGTTGTGTGACCAACCCTTGATTGCCCCTCCTCTCGACGAGTACTTAAATCTCAGCGGGAATGCGTTGCTTCATCTTCCAAAGACAAATAAGGTCTGTGCACGAATGATAAGACAAGAGCAAACTTAATGTCGACTTTGGTGAAGTCTGTTTAAACAAATTTGATGCCAATACTAATGATCCCTACAGACCAAACGGCAAAGCGAAATCAACAGCGTGAGTGCGCACATCTCTCAAGAGGAAAGTTTACTCACGTCCACAGCATTTGCCAGCGCCACCTGTTTTCCTCTCGGATTCAGCGTCTCCTGCACTCCCGCCTCCTTCCTGACACATCTCATACCCTCACAACACACAAAGAATCGTCAATGCCTGTGTTTTTAACACATTTAACAATAAAAATCAACTTTCTCCTCATTTTTCACCGATTGATTTTCCTTCGCGATCGACCATTCACTTCCACGTCGACTTAACTGTCGCGCAGCAAGATAATAAGTGACATTTTGCGCGGGGATTACCAAAACCCATGCATATGTAATGCCTAATTCTAATGAAACAAGGTATTTGCACCCATGCCCTATTTCAAGGAGCAATTTCTCATCTTTCTGTCTAGGGACTCTTCTTTTTCTGATTGCCTGATCACTCAAACGCTACTAAAAATGACTTTTACCATCAATTCTTTAAATACTCGCACCAATCATTCATCAAGCTCCAAAACTTTATCATTATCATTAATAACTCGCAAAAATTAATTTTTTTTTTACAATGCGATTTCCAAGTAACACGGATGGTAGAATTTATATCGCATCTATGTAACAAGTCTATCCACACTCTATCGAGACCGTCTATACAGATGCGATGGGATTCTATGTGGAAATTCTATCAAAAATGGAAATTATACATAAACTGCTCTATCTGAAACCGATATAGACCAATTATATAGATGCGAAGGAATTCTATGTGGAAATTCTACCGAAAAAGGAAATTAAACGTAGACCGCTCTATCTCGTACTATGTAGACCTTTGATGCGGATGTAATATCGACACTCTATGTTTAATTTGTCTACATATACTCTGGCTCATCGTAAGTGAGTACCCAGTTCCTATTGGCCGAGCCATTTCACTGGTGTAGGTATACATAAAAATAGGCCAAAATACATGTTGAGTGCTTGCCAGACAAAACAATCAATCATAAAATTCAAAAATTGCTTGCTTTCCTGAAAAAGCAACCAATAAACTGACCGAACTGAACAAAACATGTACTCCGTATTTTGAAAAAATAACAGCACACATTGCTTTAAGATTTTTTAAAACATTTTATTATTAAATAAACGTCAATTAACATCATTTCAACCATTACAATAATCAAACAAATTAAAAACAACAAAACTACATTTCCTGGTGGTAGTATAAAGGCAACAGTTAGGAGTAAACAGGCTCTGCCAATAGGAACTGGGTACCCACTTACGATAAGCCAGAGTATAGATGATGACATTGTTCTATGTGGCAATCCACCATTCGATCAAACCAATCAGAAAGTGTTTCACCATTAAGTTTAATCATTGGAATTACACATTGTCCCCTCGTAAGTAACAAAAATGAGTCCAAACAAGTAGGGGAGTCGTCTGGGATGAAAGTTGGGACTGTGGCATGCACTCCAAGTAATTTCCTACCTGCAGGGATCCATCTGATCTGAAACGATAAGTCTGGCACAGGAAATGAAAGAAAATGCGCTCTGGATAAACGATAACAGAGTACACAAAGTCAAAGATGATGCAATAAGAGAAATTTGTTCCCAAACTATCAAATTCCGTACCCATAATAATAACAAAAAATAAAAATAAAGCCATCTGCACAAGATTAATACAAATTGGAAGCCGAAGAAATAAAAAAAGACGAAAAAAAAAACTGAATTAAATTTTTACGATAAAAAGAAATAGCGCATTTTGCAGAAATAAATCTGCTCCGTGTTGTCTTCTCGGTAAAACGTGTTTTCTTCGGCGTGCAGCGCAATCTCTTCGCGCACAAATCAATTTTTCCGTCTCGCATTTTTAAAGGGAATTATTAAACGGCTGAGACGACGCAGTGGTTTAAGAATAAGACATTCCATAAATTGCAGGCAACTCACCTTTATCCATTTACAAATTTGTAACGCGAGAAAGTGACCAAAAAGGGTCACCTGCAAAGCCAAAAGCTCTTTAGCTCGGGAGGAAGGATTCATTCCGTGAGCAAGCACGTGATGATAACAAAGCCGGATTACATTTAAATTTCACACAACACATGCGCCCTGGCAATTCAATCTCGATGCACAACTGCCCTCTTCTTCTGGCTACTGATCCACCCATTTTCGACGGATTTAGCCCCGATAGATCAAGCCACTTTCGAGACAAGGCCGCCTAGGTCTCCTTTTTGGATTTATATCCTAAAATTAAAGTTACAGTGCTTCTACCCAGCAAAAATTAACACAAACGTTTCGTGTGCACGCAATTACACATATTAAAAAATATTAAAAAATAAAATTATTATTTTTTTCCTAAACAAAACCACGAGTGTAACTAGCTTAAATGCTCTCGCGATATTTCCATAGAGTTTTATGGCTTCATTTACACGCTGCGTGTAGTTATTTTGCAAGTTCATGTATTGTGATACAGAGTTTGCTTTGTTGGGTTTCACTGCACAACATAACTACACTGCAGTAAAGTAAGTAAGCGCGCTCAGCGGTTTTTATACGTCTGGACACTGAAAACACAGCAGCCAAAATATAATTTAATAAGAAATCCAACTTTTCCTCGACAGATTTTTACAACTTTTAGAATAAAACACAAAATTCGACGTCGGATTAAGTGGTTTCGTTATAATAACGATTTCCCTGATTTCTGAAATTTTTAAGTCTGTGCACTTTTCCAACTGCAATAACACTAAAAAGCTGCTTGATGCCTCCTGTTAACAGCTACGATAGTTAGTGTATCAAATGAACCCACCAACGCCCGCGTTAAAAAGCTCTTTTGTAAATTTTTAAACATTCACCGCTTTAAACATAATGTACAAAAATACATTATCGCACTTTTCATTTTTTTCATCTTTTTATCTTCCATGTTTTTCGCAGATTATGCAGATTACTAACTAAAAAAAAAAAAAAAGCGAGTCAAACATTATTCATGTTGATTTAGCATTCATCTTATAAGAAAATAAGTGATAACTTTCAAACCACGTGAACTCCCAACTTTGCACACGACGGGCGATAACAGCCTTAAAACGAAGATAAACGTCAAGCCATTCAGCTTTTCACGAAAAGCTATTAAAAATGTCGCTCCCTTCCTCCCCCCAGCCTCGCTCAACCACCCTACGAGACGGAAAAAAAGGAGAAAAAAAATGTCTTTTAATGGGGTCTTTTCTCTTTCAGAGATTAGTTCCCACTCATCTTGGAAATGACAGTGCCATAATAACCTAGCTTAAGAATTCACAGATAATAATACATTACCAGAAATAAAACATATAAATGACTTAAATGTAATAATGTCATCTCCATTTATCTCAAGTGAGAGCAACAAAAATAAAAACCTAAAATGTTGTCACAACGTCGAGATTAACCTGTTCCAACAGTTTTTGAATTTTGATTCGTGGGTCTTGTTGCTACAGAAAATTGTGGGCGACTCTGAATATATATATAACACATAATAACCGATAAAAAATCGCTTTACTGCTGTTTGAATAACCGAAAGTTCGTATTACCGGTGTTCCGAAAGTTCGTATAACTGGTGTTCCAATAATCGAGGCTCTATACTCTGGCCGAGTATGAGAGTGCGCTATTTCCTATTGGCCCAGCCTTTTCACTAGTGTAGTGATCCCAAAAAATAGACCAAAATACATGTTGAGTGCTTTCCAGACAACGCAACCGATAAGAAAATTCAAAAACTGCTTGCTTTCCTGACAAAGCAACCAATAAACTCAACAGTCTGAACAAACATGTATTTAGAAATAAAACCAGCATAAAACAATATTTTATGATTTTAAAAAACATTTTATTATAGAAAAGAAATAAACTTACATCATTTCAAACAATAAAATAATCATACAAATTAAAAATAGAACGAGGCTACTTTTCCTGGTGGAAGTACACAGTCCACAGTTAGGAGTAATCAAGCTGGGCCAATAGGAAATAGCGCACTCTTATACTCGGCCAGAGTAAACTGTAGATTGCTTTTCAGTTTTCACTTATGTATTACAAAATACATTCTCGTGAAACCCAATATACAGTCGTGTTCAAAAAAACTGGACCCTCATTCTAGGCTGGCAATTGAAATTGTGAGTAATTTCGTGTTTTGTCACTAGGTTAAACACCAGACATCAACAGGTGATAATACTTGTATACCCTTGTCTGCTATACAAGATAAAAATGTCTCGATGCAGTCAGTTTTCATCGTTGATTTTATATATTTTATATACTCAATTCAGATTAGTGCAATAATTTCAATATATTTTTTAACCGTATGGATTGTGGGCTGTAAAATGAGTAGGTTATACTTGAACATTTTTTTGAAAAAACCTTTACATAAGTTGCTTAATTTTCCAGCTTAAAGATGTCCAACTCCCACTCAAATTATAATAAAAAAGTTTGTATTGCTTACGCGTAAATCTCAGCTTGAAAATTACACGTTCCCTTGTTTCCATCAACGCTAAAGTACTTAGCCTCTCCCATTAGCGCCAAACGGAGTAAGGGAGAAGGGGTTTTTGTATTTACACACGTGAAGAAAACCTTTATTAAGTCGCTCAAAATTAAACTCCTGCCAGACACAATAAGGCATATTAGCTTCCCCTCTTTACACAACGAGCTATGTTTAATCTCCTACAATTAACACACATCAGCTGACACTTATCTTTGCTTCATTTCAGACAAGACGAGGGTTAAAAATATATATATATACAGTATATAAAAAACTACAAAAAAATATAAATACTTTAAAATGCATTAAACTTTCAGACGGGAAATCTTCTGGATTGACGTTTTCTTCTTCATCCACGAGAATAAATTTAAAATAATTTCCGTATGCCACGCTCATCGTCGTTTGTTGACACGAGACACAAGTTAGTTAATTTAAACTTGTGCTCGTCGGATTCCTAGTTTACTATTAATGGCGTCTCCTCCACGATCCAATTCGGCACTCGGTGCATTTGCAGCCAAACAAATCCTTAACTGAATACTAAATTTATGATAAGTTTAAATTTTTCATCTACCAAATGCGTATACACTTAAAACTACACATAAGCACTCATGATCATTCCTCTTAATTATTTACATTTTTCTCCCCAATGAAACACGCCAACAGATAAAGCCAAATTTACACCAATTCCTTGAAATCTGTGGTGATCCTCAGCTTCTATCAACGTACGTTCTTGTTTAGTTAATGAAAACCAAGTCAAAATAAATTAAAGTCTCTTTTTTTGGGCATGAAAATATTTTAGATCTTAACTTGATCAAAAATGCAATATTTCAATTCAAAACGTAAACTCAAGGCAGAAAAAGAACAACACATCTGACGCACATACCCCAGCTAAAAATATACAGGGTGTCCCAAATGAACGAAGCCAGTCAAATAACGAAAAGAACATTTGAGTGAGATGAATGAAACGAATATAGTACTAGTAAACTAAGTGAGGGCATTTCAAAAATGTGAAAAAATTTGACCTCTGACCTTTTCTTCAAGGTCATTTCAACTCTAACTTTTAAACTAAGACTGATAGAGCAAAATTCTCAATTGGAAAAAGAAAGAGTATCTTCTGTTTAGTAGAAAACTGCTCATCAAATTTATTCCGACACAATAACAGATAAAATTACGAAAAAAATAAATCAAGAAAAAGTCTTGATCTTGGTTTTGGTTTTTGTATTTTTTGACTTTTTCAAAATTTTATTTGTGAAATATCATTTAAAATATCAGTTAAATTAATAACAATTCATGACTGCATAGTCGTACGTAGAATGTCAGCAAAATAAAGCACTTTTCTTCGAATGTTTTGACTTTTTCACGATTTATTTTTTTCATAATTTTATCTGTTATTGTGTCTGAGTAAATTTGATGAGCAGTTTTCTACTAAACAAATGGTCTTTTCGTTATTTGACTGGCTTCGTTCATTTGGGACACCCTGTATAATAGTTAACAACATTTATTGTCTTAACTGTAATATAATTATTATATAAAAATATAATGATAATAATAAAATCCGACTCATACAAACCGAACGAAATTACACGTGTTGTTCACTCCCCAATGGCTGCAACAAAAGCGATCGTATTTAATCGAAAGAGTTTGCCATTGCGCACCAGCTTTTGACCAAACTAATTTCTTCTGCCAGAATTCCCCAACACAGCGCACAACCAGCCGAGTAGTCATTCAATTCGGTAAGTGTCCTGCACACGTCGTGCGGACACATGCCATCTTTAATTTGGTCTAAGGACGACTCCCTTCGTGGCTAAATTGAGAGTTAATCGCCTGTGACTGAGACTCACTATGTGAACAAGCCGCGATCACTGCTGAGGAATCCATCGCCAGGAAAGAAAAGAAAAAAAAAAAAAAAAAAAAAACCTTTTCTCTTCTTTCTCTTTTATTACACGCTCCTCCTCCTCCCAGCCACTCCGTTCTTCCCTCGTGTAACGTTCCTTAGTCCCTGCTGCCAAATTTCGAGGCAAAAAAGAAACGTACTGGCCCCTGGAGCCGCCAAAGCTCGCACAATGGAACACGGCCAAAGTCCAATCGGCCGAACCTGCCGCGAACGAGCGGCTAAACACTGAAAGGAGCGCGCGAAAGTTAAGAGTAGGGCAGTAAGAGATGTAGCAGATCCGAGGGGATTGTTCCCGTCTAGACTCGCAGTGTGATCCCATTCAAGCGCAACGGCCAAGGAAGTTTTACAATGGCAGTGCGCGTACAGCAGAGCCAGCACAAAGGCAAACAAAATAAAAGATGAGGCCGAACGGAATGAAAAGAAAATGATCTTTTATTCCTGCCACAGAGCAACTAAGGTTGCATTCTCGACCGTATTAGCGCCAATCGTGCCTTCACTTTGTCAAATGGAATAAATCTCCTGTTCGCGTTATTTGCACGTTGTATTACAATATAATTTAGCTGTCAAATCATTTGCGCGTTTTCTCGTTTAGCCAGTCACCCAAGTGGGTTCTGTCAACAATCTCGTGTGTTGATGACCAGGAAGGCACCGTAATTGGAAATTATCGATTTGCGTCGCAATTTTCGGATGGCAACGGAAAGTGAGTAGTCAACTACACCAAAAGAAAGATCAGTAAATATGTTTTACAATATATTTGCTTATCGATTAATGCGGTCCAAAATAAATAGCATTTTGCACAATTAGGTATATTATTTCTACGTTAAAGCCTAGTATTCATACGCTTTCATAGTCTAAATATTTTTACAGTCTTAATTTTTCAACAGCACCATTTCAAGCGGAATGTTTTATCCTCTTATTATTCAGAGTCTGATAAATTTGTGGTACTCATGAAATTGTCACCAGAAAGTTTCCGTACTCTTAAACTGTGTGAGTCATTGTTGCTTGTTTTGCAAATGGCTGGCAATGGCAATAAAGCTTTGTCCGACTTTTCTGACTTAAATAATTTTAAAATCAGTTTTGGTCTTTTTGCAATTAAAAAAAGCATTTATTTTGTCTGAAATGCAGGCAAAAATATAATTCTACTAACCTTCAACAAACAACGTGTTCAATTGTAGTAGTTGGGTGTCTTTGTTTGCAACCGGCTGTGACCAGTTGCAAATTTTAGATCAAAAACAAGGGAATTCTGGGTAGACAAAATTTATTCAGAGTCTGAAACAATTAAATTTTTCCGTGCACCACCGGGGTCGGAAACAATTCGTTTCCACTTGCAAGGGTGATTCAGAGTCTAAACAATATTTTTATGAGTACCACCCTTGGCAGGAAACTTAAGACTTTGATTCCTGTTACCATTCCAAGGACGGAATGGTGTTATGAGTACTAGGCTTAAATAACGCATTTCATAATACGATTGAAAAATGCAACTTAATGCCATTTCAAAGTGTTCTTGATGTAAATGAATTATAATTAGTAATTACAGTAATTTCTTAAAACTTTTTCCAGACACTAATTTAGTGACTTCCCCTGGTGTCTGTTTTTGGCGAAGTCCTCAGTGCAAAAATCTAAAATTGATTGGTACATGTTACAAATCGTTCCTAGAAAAATGGCGATTTATGCATTTATTTCTGATTTTCGAAAAATATGCCAATTTCGGCTTTTTATTGAATAAAAATAATTCCAATGCATTTATGCGGGCCTTAATTATAACCTAGATATATTTTACATCACGTATACTTGATTTATTTTTCAATGTATTTTTGAAGCGTAAGGATTTTTGGTGGGGACTAAGCAGCAACAGTTGCAAAAGCGCTGCAATATTTATTCCAACAACAGACGTCATCAAAACGGGTCTGATTTACATGATGCAAAATTCAGCGAATGCGTAGTTTATGCAATTCTCTCGTTACTCCATCCCCGCCATCTCGCACATTAAAATGAAATTCTCTCAGTTTTGGCCACGCACCAATTACATGTCATCACATGCCAAGAAAACCTTATTACTCCCTGAATAATTTCTTCCAAGTGCACGCTCAAAGCTCATCCGATTCAAACCTAGTCATTTCCTCATAAAAATACAGGAACCCATAATCCCTTTCGCTTTTGCTTCCCATTCCCCTTCATACTCAATTTTTTTTCCGGCCATCTTTCCCCTCCCCAATTCATTGATTCCTGCATTCATGAATATTTTATGGTGAAAAGCCAAAGCTGCATAATCGACAATGTTTCAATCCAGCTTAAACGCCAAACCTCGTTTTACATTTTTTCATCCACAATATACACCAAAACAAAAAAATAAAAAAAAATAAAAAAATAGTGGTGTGCAACTTGGGATTCGATTCGATTCCAGCCCCGATGGTCAATTCCCACAATGAGTCTTAATGGTTATGTGCAGACATTACTCCCATTCGAAAAATCAACGAGTAATAGAACCCCGCAATAGAACCTCGCCCAGCCTCTGCTGCGGAATAAACGAAAGAAAGACAAGACGACATCATAAATGCATATATATATTCTCGCACCGAAAATAAAAGCAGTGCCAAGAGAGTTAAAGAGTAAAAAGAGTGTGCGAGGGTGTGGGGGGGACCCGGGGAGTCGACGAAACGCGATATAATACAGAACGAGAGAACGAGAAGGAGAAAACTGAAAGAGACGTCGACCCAAAGTCCCTTCGCGCAGCTCTGGTGCTCTGCTTTCGGGCAAATGATACGACTTAGTAGCGCTTGCATCTCGCCCAAGTCCCCTTCCTTAATGTGCAACACGCCCCCGTAATTAAAATGCATAAGCCTCACGTTCTCGCCCGCGTGCCTAATGGCCGCCGCGACGCTCCGAGGCAGCAGCCGTAACGACCCTACCTGTCAGGCGAGGAGGATTCGCTATTTCGTTTCGCCCTTTTATACTTGCATGTATATTACGTATATACGCGACAACAAAAGTATGTTGGAAGGGACTTTGCTGATATGTTAGAGTCAAGGGAAGCAATTACAGATATGAGCGGGGAACACAATGTACTGCATGCAAGGAGGTTTCGAGGAAGGTAAATGGGGAAGAGGAAATGGAAGATAAGGAAGATGTACAATTTCCGCGAGAAGAATGGGCAAAAAAAATATTGAAATAAAGGGGTATTTAAACGAGGGCGGTGTGCTTTTAACGTCTGGTCAAGCTGTGGCTGCAATTTGAGCGCGGTGGTGGAATTTAATCACTCAAAATTCACTTTGATTCATAAGTTGGTCACGCAAGTGCAAATTCAGATATTATTTATCTGGAAAATCGTTTGCGTTTACATGCGCGATTCTATTAAACACGACTGCGGTATTTAGATGTAGTTTCACTGAATAAATTCACCTTGACTTATCCATTGTGTTGCAAAACGGTAGTAGGTTTTTAAATTTAAAAGTGTCCTCTAGTGGCAAAGATAGATAACAAAAGGATGTAAGGCGCTTATAACTCTATTCCGAAAAGTACTTGAAATACTCCCATTGGTTGGATAATATAACTCATGATAATATTGATTATTTAGATGTACAAAGTTGTAATGATACAATAGGCGCGTTCAATGTCAAACTGAAAAACCGATTCTCCCGATTTGAATAAAATTTTGTTTTTATTTATTTCTTCTAATCTTAAAAAGTGATCAAAACATTTTTTTTTCTTTTTAAAAGTGAAATTTTTACCTAAATCTTTAAATTCCTTTGTAATGGCAGTCGATATAACGAAAGCGAGCAGTAAAATTTTATAATCGTTTCCTCCGCGAACAGAGAGACCATCGCTTTAACCGTTGTCTATCGACTTTCATGAAGAATTTACTGCCGATGCCAACACAATGAAAACACGTGTTTTGACATTAAAACATTTTTGCAACATATCGACCAAGAAAAAAATTTTTTTTTTTACCAGATAACACCAAACAAAACTGAATCCAAAACCAAAAAAAAGAAAAGAAAAAAAAAATCGACTCATCAAAATCCAGCAATTAAACATTGCTCCACTTCAACGTAAATGAAATTGAAATTTAAAAACATGACATTCGCATTCATCTTTAGAAGCTCTGCATCCATAATTAGATCCCCCTTCATTAAATTATCTAAATATTTCACGTGCCTTATGAACTCGCTCCCAATTTATTGCATTTTACAAAGTCAGGTCGTCAAGGCAACCATATACACTTCGGTGTTTATTTTTACAAGGATCCGCAGTCACTTGCAATTAGACATCGCGCGTCAACTCAACAGACATCAATTTATATCTTCCCAAACTTATTAAAACAAAATTCCAAAAATCCAATACATCGAATATTTATGTCTAATCCCTTAATTTGAATTCAATTTAAGCGCGAAGACATAAAACGTGGAAAAATTCAATTCATTAAAATACAATTACCAAGTGCAGTGATGTATTCACTGCACTTTTAAATTCAGTCGTAAAAAGAACAAAGAAATGCCCAATTATTTTACAAAATTAATCCTCTTACGGTCCGCATTCTGATTATGGATGCAAATCCAGAACTCATTCACATACCATAACCACCACTTACTTCCAGCAGCACCTGACTTAATGAGATGGCTCAGCATCTTCGATCAGTACAAGCAGCACTTGAAAAACCAAAACAACTAATGAGCTTCTCTCCCATCGCCACAAAGGACTCCAGTCACTCCACCACTTGTTTTTCCTATTTTCCGGCGCGCAAAAAAAGAGGAAAACATTTTTCTCTCTTTCCTTTCCTTTCCTTTGTTTTTATTTTCGCTTTTATTCGATACCGTAGAACGCCAACACGTGTCGGCCTCCCACACAACCCGAGTCATTCCAGTAATCAGTCAATTACATGAGCAGGTGTTCACCTTCTTCTGAGCGTGAAATTTCTAACACACTTTCACTTAAGCAGCAAGTCATAGATGCAACGTGTTAAAATTATCAATTTCATGCTTCACATTTTATTCTACTTCCAAATTTCGACGAAAGACGGGAAAAAATGAAACGATTATGAGGATTATTCGCGTCTGTGATCCAA